>CAJHNH020003692.1:7500-60296 GCA_905116865.2 Candidula unifasciata
CCTGTGGATCAGAAGGCTCTGGGTTCAGGTCCTGAAGGAGCAGGACTTTTGTTTCCAAAATGACTTTGGCTTCCATGTGGACCCAGCCTTAAATACGTACCAGGTAAATTCATGGGGGGGGGGGAGGGGGGAGGTAAAGGCGACCGGCATGATTTTGACCTCATTACCTACGATTATTTCTCCCTAATGGAACCTCTATTCACATATTATAAACGTTTTTCTCATCTTTCAGTGGCATTCCAAGTAAAAAGTACAGAGAACTCAAAAAACATTCGCTGTGGCGTACATCGTTTAAAGCCGGTGGAGAAAACGAGCGAAGAATCGTTAGTTACACATAGACATGAGCTCATACGTTCCAAAATGCACATCTGACAGCAGAGGTTTTCAGGGAGTCAGTTACACCTGCGATGACCAGGGGTCAATGATTCTGGCAGAGAAGCACCAGAAGCATTTCAAGGGCAAATTTAAGTTGAGGAGACGCGCCAGACGATTGCTGGCAGGCATTAGTGAACTAGATTTTGATGCGGTGGCGTTATTTTGTGAGTACACTTCGGCTCACGGATTCAGGTGCGCCACCAGCCCTGAGAGGAATAGAGTCATCAAGTTAGTATTCTCTCAGTGGTTGTATTTATGTTTGGTTATATTTATGTCGGTTTAAAAAAAAAAAAATCATCACTATCACATCACCGCTTTTTTTTTTTCTTCTTTTCTTATGATGTTACTCCTGCTCTTAAAGACCACTACCAATACAACCACATCATCCTCCTTTTCCTTTTCCCACTCCTCTTCCTTCTTCTTCTTCTTCTTCTTCTTCTTCTTCCTCTTCTTCTTCTTCTTCTTCTTCTTCTTCTTCTTCTTCTTCTTCTTCTTCTTCTTCTTCTTCTTCTTCTTCTTCTTCTTCTTCTTCTTCTTCTTCTTCTTCTTCTTCTTCTTCTTCTTCTTCTTCTTCTTCTTCTTCTTCCGCTTTTCGCTGTCTTCTTCTTCTTCTTCTTCTTCTTCTTCTTCTTCTTCTTCTTCTTCTTCTTCTTCTTCTTCTTCTTCTTCTTCTTCTTCTTCTTCTTCTTCTTCTTCTTCTTCTTCTTCTTCTTCTTCTTCTTCTTCTTCTTTTTCTTCTCCTCCTCCTCCTTGATCAGCCACCAACACCAACGCCACTACCACAACAAAATCAGTAATAATGATAACAGCAACAAAAAACAAAACAAAAAACAATACTATCATCAAAATCGTATCACTGTTAATAATACATCAAACCGTTTATCTGTTTACAAGGCCCGGCTCTCTAGCGTAGTTGGCTAAACCGGATTGCACGGTGACCGGGTGACGAACTCCTTGTGGTCCGGGTTCACTCCCGGGGGTAGGCAGAAAAGCCACATTTATCCCAGATTTACGGTATTTATCATGGAATCAAGGCCGAAAGGTTGCGATATCCATAATACCGAGCCTACGAGTTAATAACTCATGGCTTCTGGATACTAAAACAAACAAACAATCTGTTTACGAGATTTAATTGCCTGGTTTCGCCTGTGATAGTTATAGAATGTTGTATACTCCTATCCTGAACTTCACGGTTGTCCCTACCGCTGCTGATCCCTGTTCAGTGTTGCCACTTTTCTTTGACAAAAAACATCCAAAACGGAGTAAAAAAATCTAAAAACATCCTAATTTGCGTGGCAAACATCTAGAAAAAACATCCAAATTGAGTCAGAAATTACTTAGCAATTTATATGACTTATCCTATAGAATTATGTCCTCATCTTTACTGAAGTCTGCTCTACAAGATCCATAGGATAAACTTAGCTTAGATGATGAAGTTGAAGCTTCAAATCCAAAATGACTCTGGTATGCTTTAGTTGTTCCAATTTCCATTAATACCCAATCAGGGAGCTGATAAGTTGAAAAGCCTTTTCCTTCTCTTATCAGGCAAAAGTTGAATTGCCAAGATAGCATTTAAGAAGTCAAATTTCATCCTGTTTCTTAGGTTAGATTTTATAAATTTACTCCAAATAAAAAACATCTAGAAAAACATCTACCATCTAAATGTCAAAAACGCCTTCTAAATGCAAGGGAAAACTTTTAAATTTGGATGTAAAACATCCAAAGTGGCAACACTGTCCCTGTTGCCCTGCTCACTCACAGCAAAGCGATTTGGGAAATCTGCAAGCCAGCAAATGACACGTCAAGTATGACGCACTCTAACGCGACGGACCTGATTCGGATGGTAACTATACAGTCATTCCCTTGTGGGATGCAATTCTTCGTTATTGTGAAGCCCCACCCTGGCGCTTGCCAGGGGCCGCAGCATAGCCCGGCCATAAATATGGCCTAATGGCTAAACGCGATTTTCAAGACCTCTCCACGGGTGATCCTCATCTGCATGATGGCACTTTGTGTCATCGGGTGTTTATAGCTTGTGTGATGTCCTGGTGGGGTAAAAAAAAAAGTACTACTACTACTACTATTTGGTTGGTAACTACGCGAATAAAATTCGGTTGCTAGCCTGTAAAAGAAGTTATCCTTCGTTCTCACGACCCTTTTGTGTGCGAAATTTACTCTAGTGTATAAAGAGTTAATGAAGCCAAGGTTTTGTAAGCATGGGTACACATGGGCGTTTGTGTTATGTTGACGGGCTGTGAATGTAAACACTTGGAGCTAGAGACACCCGAGAAACATGAATCGCTTGAAGTTCATAACGAACTTGAGGACGCATCTTTGCACATGTGAAATGATTTCCAAACAGTCTACACGTATGTATCAATAAGGCAATATTCTATTATTTGGGTTTACACATAATCTCGGCGTCTGTGTCTTAGGCATTGCGAACGCGCTTCGTAGTGCCGGGATGCCACGTTCAATCCCAGCTGCGGACCTTGCGCCTTGCGATGGTTTCAACAGTGGAATCAAGAAGTATCAGAGGCACATTTGAAACGCAATATACTACTTTTTAGATACCAATTAGAGTTCATAACATATGATTAACGAACAAAACCTATCTCTTTAAACAAACTGAACCTGTGTTTTTCGATTCTCATCGCCAGGTCTCTGTGGAAGGTGGGCATCTTGGTGTCGCTAACGCTGATGATCTGGGGTTTGATTCAACTAGGGGGAAACTACTGCAGCTACCCTGTGAAGACTTTGCTAGACATCAAATATGTCAGTGTGCTCCCTTTTCCCGCTGTGACTTTGTGTAATCTTCACCGATTTGATTACACGTGAGACATGGATGTTGGGCAAATTCGTGTCTGTCTGTCTGTCTGTCTGTCTGTCTGTCTGTCTGTCTGTCTGTCTGTCTGTCTTTCTTTCTTTCTTTCTTTCTTTCTTTCTTTCTTTCTTTCTTTCTTTCTTTTATTTCCTGTTATTTTGTGCTTGTTGCTTTGTTTCGCTCTTCCTTTACATTTTTTAATGTTTAATTTTGCTTTTTCTCTCATTAAGACATTCATTCCTGTGTACTCTCTTCCTATTTCTTCATGTCTTTAAGTTCTGTCTATCCGTGAGTTCCGTGTTTTTTCTTTCAAAATATCTGCGTCAGCGACTTCAGCTACTACAATTTAATTTACAACAACAGCAGCAGCAGAAATAACAACTACTACTAGCACTACTAGCATCACTACTACTACTACTACTACTACTACTACTACTACTACTACTACTACTACTACTACTACTACTACTACTACTACTACTACTACTACTACTACTATTACTACTACTACTACTACTACTACTACTACTACTACTACTACTACTACTATTACTACTACTACTACTACTACTACTACTACTACTACTACTACTACTACTACTACTACTACTACTACTACTACTACTACTACTACTACTACTACTACAACTACTACTACTACTACTACTACTACTACTACTACTACTACTACTACTACTACTACTAGTACTACTACTACTACTACTAGTACTACTACTACCACTACTGCTACTACTACTACTATCGCTCTCCTGTTATTATTACTACTGATACCACTACTGCAACTACTAACAATAGTGCTAATAGTTTTGTTGCTCCTGATGTCTGCCTTCCTGTAACTACTACTACTGTTACTCTACTACTACTACTACTACTACTACTACTACTACTACTACTACTACTACTACTACTACTACTACTACTACTACTACTACTACTACTACTACTACTACTATTACTACCAATACTACTACTTTACTACTACTATAGCTACTACTACTATAACTACTACTACTACTACTACTACTACTACTACTACTACTACTACTACTACTACTACTACTACTACTACTGCTACTACTACTACTACTACTACTACTACTACTACTACTACTATAACTACTACTATCACTACTACTACTCATAATTCTACTATTATCATTACTGCTACTACTGCTGCTGTTGCCGCTGCTCTCCGGCTGCTGCTACTACTACTCTACTACTACCACCACTACTACTACTTTTACTACAACAGCTACTACTACTACTACAACTACCACTATTACTACTGCTTTTTATGCTGCTGCCGCTGCTCTCTTCCTACTACTACTACTACTACTACTACTACTACTACTACTACTACTACTACTACTACTACTACTACTACTACTACTACTACTACTACTACTACTACTACTTATACTACTACGACCACCACGACTACTTCTACTATATTGCTGCTGCTACTACTATCACTAGTACCACTAGTACCACTGCTACTAATACAACTGTTAACCCTTCGTCTTGCCAACCCTACATAAACCAACACAAATGAAGTTTCCATATCTGCAATCTTTTTCACATCTCACCTACAGAAAAGCAAGCCTGCTCCCGAACGTTACCGATGGCGCGGAGAAGTTGTACAACATTCACTTGGCTGAAAGTATCACATCCGAGAAAGACTTAGAAGACTGGCTGTCTGACTCCAGCTATAACGATGTCTTGGACCAGCCAATGTCCATTCTTCACAAATGTAACGCTTGTGTATCTTTATGTTTCATTTTATGTTTAAAAATACACTCTAAACAAGACAACCTCCTTGATAAAGAGGTACAGTCCCAGTCGGGAGATGTGAACCAGTGTCATTGCCCACAGTTATAAACCATAAGGGCTCTGCCAGGAAACTGTCCGCCTGTGTCGCCGTCCGCACGAAACTACATAGATAGCTACAGGACGTTCCTCCATTTATCCCAGAGTGTTAGCTCTTTCACCCATTTCCTAGAGGCTGGGTGAACCCCGGAAACTGCCCTGTTTCGAACACCGGCTGTGGTCTTTGGATTTAAAAGCGAGTCTCCTATCGACTGCGCTAATGTGGCCCCTCATCCTCGCAACCTGCATCCTCCATGATATGAGCATCGAGGAGAATTGGCGCATCAACAGCATCCTGACGCGAAGGCTGAGGAAGGTATATTTGGTCATGGTGGCCTGGAGAAAACGGCGAGGCAGGGTACAGTTTCCGGAACACGAGACAGAGGCGGATGGTGGATACAAGACACTGGGGATGCACTGGCTCTGAAAGCACATAAGATTGGGGAATTGGCTAAAGAAAGAGAGAATTGTACGTTTGCAGTGAAGAGAGCGACGTTCTGTAAAATACCTGCTACTCAATGATGTTGATGATGAATATACTCTATAGGCTCCACACAAAAATGAGCAATGATAACTTTCAACAGAAGACAAAACCAGGAGAACCACAATAAAGCAAATATTAAAAACTATCAAATTACTGTGCTTAAGCACCAGCAAGGAAATTAAGGTCACAATTTTGAGGGTATGCATTTCCCCTGTAGCACCATATCGATGTGAATTGTGGACTATCTCGTTGATATTAAGAAAGAAGATTGAAGCTATTGAGTTGAAATGCTATAGAAAGATTATCAGAATACCATAAACCAAGAAGAAGAGAATTACTTACATCCTAAAAGAACTTAACGTCGAGGGAAATTGGCAGGTAAACGGCATCTTGTCTCGGAAACTGAAATATTTTGGCCACATCACGCGCCACCGTGGATTGTAAAATTAGCAGCAGGCATAGAGTCATGGTATATCGACAGGCACCGACAAGCATGAAAGTAGGCTTGGGTAGAAGCGTGCAAAAAGCTGGCGAGAGACAGGGTTTCTTTCAGGTAAACCTTGCGGAGGGCGACATTACGTTCATGATGATGATGTTTCATGTAAGAGAAGACTGCAAAAATATCTTGGAATGACTTAAGAACAAACGATGCAGTTCTTTTCGAGACACAATGATCAAACACTGATTACAACATTTAAACGCAGACAATGATGATTTGGGGGGGAGGAGGGGGGGGGGGGCAATGTAAGAATGAATAGACTTGGGAACTTGTAACACCTGGCAAAAACTGATGGAAAGAGACTAAAGCGAGAGCAAAAGTTCATGCATGACTTAACTATACGGATGGGGCGAGACAAGAACAATCAGCTTATATTGGAGCTTGTGAGAGATGGCGACAGAATACAACAAACGCTTATCGGCATGGCACATATAGATAATGCTTATTTCCACTGCAGCTATCGCCGTTTGTTACTGATGGGGACATTCAGATAAGAAAGTAATTCTTCACACTTTTTCCTTCTGAATGTGTGCAAATGTATTACATTCACCGACGACGTAACTCATGTGTCAATGTCACACTCTAAGTAAAGAACCATTTCCCACGCCTTTAGGGAACTGGGCATCAAGGGCTAGAATTATATTTTATAGACAAATCGACACTTAATGAGTGATGTGGTCAACACCACGCCAGCCGCCTTTACGTCACAGGACTTTGCCGATAACTATCAAAGGCTGGGTGGCCCTGTGAGCCAAGGTTTTTTTTGAAGAAAATGAAATCCGCCTTCGGTGGTATTTGAATCCACACACTTTTGATCAGGATGCTAGAGTCTAACCACTACACTACAGCAGATCCATACACACCCTCATTATCTATATAATCTTTGTCCGTTTTTGTGAACATACCTCGACTCGGTTCAAGGACGTCAAAGCCTTGTTTGTAAAAGGTGTTGTCCTGTTCAAGTAGAAATTTGTTTTCGGTATATCTGTTATCTAATGTTTTAACGAGGGCTGTACCGAATATTCGCTTTGTATTCGCTTCAGGGCCGAATAGTGGAACTAATAACTATTCGGTATTCGGCCGAATAGTTGCGGTCGGGCCAAATACGAATAGTGGTTACCTTACTCCCGTTTCTGTATACACGACGATGGACTGAAATAACTCTCTCATTAACACAATAGTTGCTGTTGCCTTAGTCTGTCGTAGCGTGGGAAACTGCGACACGGTTGCGTGGTACAAACTGCAA
Organism: Candidula unifasciata; assembly: GCA_905116865.2. Lineage (NCBI taxonomy): Eukaryota > Metazoa > Mollusca > Gastropoda > Stylommatophora > Geomitridae > Candidula > Candidula unifasciata. Next base: position 14,816 of record CAJHNH020003692.1, read on the forward strand.
AAAATGCCAACCGCAGTATATATATATGTGTGTGTGTGTGTGTGTGTGTGTGTGTGTGTGTGCGTATGTGTGAGTGTGAGTGTGTGTGTGTGTGTGAGAGAGAGAGAGAGATCGTTCATTTTTTGTTTTTTCAGGGTGTCTTCGCCCAAATCAAATTTGAAGATATTGCTAACGAGAATATGAAGGCAGAACAAGAAGACGATGGAGAGTTAATGTCCAGGCAGATCTGCAAACACTTGGTGTCACCAACTGGAAAGAGAAGACCAACCAGAGAGCTGAATGGAAGCGGGTGATATCTGCAGCAATCAACCTCAAGAACTCGGAATGCTGAAGAAGAGGAGGATAATTTCTTGTGTATGACTTCATTATTCGCTGAGAACAAATCTGTGGGGCATTACTTTGTGAATGCCTCTTTTAATTGAAAAGAAGAGGAGTCTTATTTGTCACACTGTCCCTTAGTGAAACAAAGCCTGGTTTATTTTACCACTACATCTAGTCTGACAATGCAAGTGGAGGAAGTTACCGCAGCCTTACGCTGGCTTGAGAAACATCCACATACACATATCGTGTCATACACATGTCGTGTCATACACATGTCGTGTCATACACATGTCGTGTCATACACATGTCATGTCATTCACATGTCGTGTCATACACATGTCGTGTCATACACATGTCGTGTCATACACATGTCGTGTCATACACATGTCGTGTCATACACATGTCATGTCATACACATGTCGTGTCATACACATGTCGTGTCATACACATGTCGTGTCATACACATGTCGTGTCATACACATGTCATGTCATACACATGTCGTGTCATACACATATCGTGTCATACACATGTTGTGTCATACACATATCGTGTCATACACATGTCGTGTCATACACATGTCGTGTCATACACATGTCGTGTCATACACATGTCGTGTCATACACATATCGTGTCATACACATGTCGTGTCAAACACATGTCGTGTCATACACATGTCGTGTCATACACATGTCGTGTCATACACATGTCGTGTCATACACATGTCGTGTCATACACATATCGTGTCATACACATGTCGTGTCATACACATGTCGTGTCATACACATGTCGTGTCATACACATGTCGTGTCATACACATGTCGTGTCATACACATGTCGTGTCATACACATGTCGTGTCATACACATGTCGTGTCATACACATGTCGTGTCATACACATGTCGTGATTGTCACAGACTCACAATGCATGATGAGGAAGATGGTAAATGTATGCTCCGTGCAGACAGGCAAGCATCTATTCTTAGTTCCTAGGCCTTTAAGGTCTTAATGAAAGTTTCTCCCCCAAGAAATGCGGATGTTTTGGAAAACTAACAGGCTCACAGATTGGCTGGATCTGCACTACTTAGAGGTAAACTGACGCATGCCAAACTAATTGTTGTGCGCATCGTGTAGGCGCGAATAAACAGTTTGGAGGCACAACTAGACCTTGATGGTCTGAAATGAATGGTGCATGGGAAGTGTCTAGGACAGTGGTTCTCAACCTTCATAATACCGCGACCCATTTAATACAGTTCCTCATCTTATGGTGACCCCCAACCATAACATTATTTTCGTTACTACTTCATAACTTCACTGAATATGTATTTTCTAAGGGTCTTAGGTGACCTCTGTGAAAGGGTCGTGATCCATAGTTTGAGAACCGCTGGTCTAGGGGATCATACTGACATTCAACAATCAAGGTAAAGGGGAGACTGCTACTTGAACTATCGAAACAGGAGCTATGCACTAGCTGCTGAAGATGGTGACAGTGCGCTTATGAAAATGTCCCGAGTGCTGTTACGCCTGTTCTTAACTCAGCTCAACTCAGTTCATATGGTCAAGTCCTTTTCCTCTCTCCCACACTCTGAAGATTCTTGGTATATGTTTGATCTGCGTTGTTCTCTTCAAGAGAACAGTATGTGTGTTGACCTAACACTTTAGAGTTCTATAAATATAAGAGTGTATGTATGTATGTAGGTGTGTGTGAGAGAGAAAGAGAGAGAGAGAGAGAGAGAGAGAGAGAGAGAGAGAGAGAGAGAGAGGAGAGAGAGAGAGAGAGAGAGAGAGAGAAAGAGAGAGAGAGAGAGAGATCTGAATAACTTTGTTTTGATTAACTTTTTTTTTTTTTTTGGTTCTTTCACTCAGTGCTGGCTAACAACATAAGTGAGATGTTCAACTATTGTGCCTGGAATGGAGTTAAAGTAGGGTGCGAAAGTATCTTTCGGCCTGTTAAAACGATAGACGGCGTGTGCTTTCAATTTAACCACAACGCCTCTACACCTTTCAGAACCTCAATGGTAGGACCTACATCCGGTCTGTCTATTTCACTTAGCCAGACAGTACCTCAAGGAGATTCCATGATGGCTTCGGGTCTGAAAGTTAGTGTCACATTTTTTGAGTTTGTCTAAGAGAGGTAGTTTTTCTAACAAGTTAAGTAGAATGTCCTTGTACAAGAATCAACATAGTAATATGAATAAAGGTAGGCCTAAAACATATGAAGAAGGTAATTAGAGAATGAAGTGATCAATAGATTGAACAGTTTGTCTCCTCCTCCAAGGTATACCACCATAAGGTTAGATGTCCCGGGTATTTAGCATCCTTTGGATATTTTCTCCAGGTCCACCGGTGTATTGGGAAATGAGCAGACGGATAGATTGGCTGGTTCTGATATATGACAAGCTGGATGTTGTGAGGGCCCTTTGGGAACGAGTGAACAGTGCCGAAGAACAGATAGATCATTACTGTGTGAGGAAAATGGCGCTGCGAGGAGTTACAAGGGGATCTGGCTAACGCTCGACACTCGGGGGAGGGGCGAGACGGATATCCATCAGACTGTTACTGGTACCATCGGAATTTAAACTGTTCGCTTGCTGCTGAAGATGGGGACGGAGAGCTTATGGGAGTGTCCCGAGTGCTGAGATGTCGATTCTTAATTAAAAATTCAACATTCAACATTCAAGCTTAGAAAACAAAATCTCAGTCTATCATTTTGCTTATTTTGACATTGTTTTTACTTTGCTTAGCTATTTGCTGTAAATGAAGTGGAACTGTGTGTGAAATTGTTGAAAACATTATGTGTTCACCTCCACCCCTACCACCCCTACCACCCCCCCCCCCCATTTTTTCACTTTCTGGTTTTTCCATGTTTCTCTATTACTGTTGTTAGTGTTGTAATGTAGTATAATCTTCTATTGTTGTAATTATTATTTTATTATTATTATATTGTTACATTTGCACTTTATATTTGCTAAGAACTCTGAGAAACACGAACACTAGCTCAGCAAAGCTAGACTGAGATGAACTCACTTGAATATTTGTCATCTCATGGGGTTAGTCCCCGAGCTGTCCCTTATTCTCATTCAGAATTTTCAAATCTGAGACCCGAGTCAGATGCCGTTAAATGACGCAATTTCGTACGAGGACTATCTATTAATGCGTTCAGAGTTATTGGAACCACGGAAATGAGATGTCTGAGAAGGGCTGTAGGAGTGACCATAAGAGATATGATCAGGAATGAGATCATAAGAGAACAAGTCGGCACAGAACAAATTCTGGATTACATACAAAGACAGCAAGTGAAATGGTTTGCCCACTTAGAGAGAATGCCTTGTGACACCAGACCATACAAAGCATACATGGAAAGAGAAGAAGGACGTAGAGCACGGGGTAGACCAAGAACAAGATGGAAGGATGACATCAGAGAAACTCTACAACAGCACGATGTGCCATGGTCGAGGCGGCCAGAAGAGCTAGAGACAGAACCTTATATCTCCCTCGACACCGACAGCGGTAAAAGAGGAAGTGAAGAAGAAGAAGAAGAAGAAGAAGAAGAAGAAGAAGAAGAGTTATTAGAAGAGACCTATTATGAAATAAGAGACGATAGAAGCAGTCTACTACCATTGGTATTCACTGAAAGTTCACCATAGGCAAGACTTAGAGTTTAGTGAGATAGAATGTTTGTGGCCAGATCTTAAACTACCAAATCACAGCCGCTTTAGTTAGTAAGTTAGTTAGTTAGTCTTACCTATTGAGTCTAGGGTGGCACATAGGGCATAGGACATAGCTCTCCATGTCTGGCGGTTCGTTTTCACCTGATTTAGGTCTTTGATGATTGTTAGGCCCATGGTTGAGCCTTTCCTGAAGATGGTTCTGCGCAAGGTCTTTCTTGGTCTTCCCTGTTTTGTTTTAATTTACGGTGTCCATTTGGGGGCTTGATTCCCCCCCCCCCCCCGCTTTTTTCCGTCTGGTCTAATCCATTCTGAGTGCATGCCCGATATAGTTCCAGCCGCACTTTCTTAGAAAATTTGAAATATTATCTTGTTTGGTCTCTTGTCGTATTTGCCTATTAGATCAGAAATATATCTAATAGAGAATTAATAATCTTCTCAGGCATTTTGTCTAAAAAATATATATATATATATATATTAATCCAGAGCTTTCTAACTCTTGCATCCATACGTTAGCACTGGAATCACACAAGAGTTGAATTACAGACCCGATAGTAGTTGGTTATCTCTATGGAAACCCGTGTGCCGGAAATATGTGGTCTGAAAACTTCGCCACAATGATGGATACAGTGTTTACTTTGGGTTAAAAAAAAAAAAAATTCAGGAGACTTCAAAATTGATGCCCTCAAATCCAGCAAAGCTTGCGAAAATATAAATACATCATTTAATTTCTGGCAGCTAGTCAATAAATCTACTAGAATAACAAAATCTTCTTTAACTCTCATAGATCGCATCTGTGTAACATGCCCAAACAGTATCGTTAAATGCAATGTCTTTTTGTCTATCTGTTCTCTTTCTTTGTCTGTCTCTTTCTACCAAATTTACCCCCCTTCCCCCTCCCCAACTGATAGGATCTGAACCTAGATCTCTAACACCAAATGCTTTTGTTGCAGGTGTTGTTGGATGAGCCTGGTAGCTACCCAGACATGATAAACAGAGGGTTTAAAGTTCCACTCGGCTTCTCGACCTTTGGCAGAATATCCATGCGGCAGGTAAGATGGAAAAGGCAAGATAAGACAACAAAAGGCAGTAGACAAGACAGTGAAAGACAGTGGAAGACAACAGGCGACAGTAGTGGGCGAAGAAAGACAGTGCAAAACAGAACAAAGACATCGAAAGACAGTGGAAGGCAACAGATAACAATGGCGGACAATAAAATACAGCCCAAGGCAATAGACGAGAGTGGACAGCGTGTAGAAAACGAGGTGGTGGAGGGGAGGTAGACAGTGGGCTACAGTTAATGGCAGTGGAAGACTCTAGGGCAGTGGAAGACACTGGGGCAGTGGAAGACTCTAGGGCAGTGGAAGACACTGGGGCAGTGGGATGGAAGACAGTTAAGGACCATGGAAGACAGCGGGCAGTGGAAGACAATAAAAACAGTGCAATGCAGTATAAGATAGTGGAAGGAAAAGAGCATGCACGCTTTGTATCTATCAGCTGTTATCCTATTCAATTGGATATTTCTTGAATCATTAACAACATCCTCTGCGACGCATCTACACTTTCTGAATCTTTAACTCTCTGAGACCAGCGATCAACGCTGAAATGACATGAGAAAAGTATTTTACTGCTTTCTTTATCTTTAACAGGCCATGCATCTCCAGTACCCATACAAGTCTTACGGAGACAAATACTGCGCCGCAGGTTCGACAAGTAAAGGCTCGTCCTACAACAGGGATTCTTGTATTGCTTCCTGTGCGCACGAAACAGCATCGCTGGTGTGCAACTGTACTGTCGATCAAGAGGGTAAGCCAGCCAGCTGTGTATGTAAATATTTGAATGTGCACATGGATAGATAAGGAGATAATTGTGAAAATACAGACAGACAGACAGACAGACAGACAGACAGACAGACAGACAGACAGACAGACAGACAGACAGACAGACAGACAGACAGACAGACAGACAGACAGACAGACAGACAGACAGACAGACAGACAGACAGACAGATAGATAGATAGATAGATAGATAGATAGATAGATAGATAGATAGATAGATAGATAGATAGATAGATAGATAGATAGATAGATAGATAGATAGATAGATAGATAGATAGATAGATAGATAGATAGATAGATAGATAGATAGATAGATAGATAGATAGATAGATAGATAGATAGACAGACAGACAGACAGACAGACAGACAGACAGACAGACAGACAGACAGACAGACAGACAGACAGACAGACAGACAGACAGACAGACAGACAGACAGACAGACAGACAGACAGACAGACAGACAGACAGACAGACAGACAGACAGACAGATAGATAGATAGATAGATAGATAGATAGATAGATAGATAGATAGATAGATAGATAGATAGATAGATAGATAGATAGATAGATAGATAGATAGATAGATAGATAGATAGATAGATAGATAGATAGATAGATAGATAGATAGATAGATAGATAGATAGATAGATAGATAGATAGATAGATAGATAGATAGATAGATAGATAGGCTGGCGCATAAATAAATCAACACGTTAGCAGGCAAACATACTGACATAATCACCGTATTCACATATACAATCACAAAAGAACAGGCGAATCAGAAACACCTACAAGCACAGGCATACATACGCAGGGAAATAAATGAGCGAACACGCAGTTAGACAAACCAGAAGCACACAACCTCAGGCAAACAGATCACATCTCGTGTCACCATTTCCCCGTTTTCCCGCCTTATTTATGTTCAAGATGCGACAAATCGGCACAAGACGCAGTGCACTCTCAGACAAGCACTTGCCTGCATCCGTCCCACGTTCGGTGAGTGTCCCTGCCAATAAATGGATGTCTGTCGCATGGAATCTGTTGCCAGGTTGAATTATTTGAAAGAAAACTATCTGGTCTGAGTTTTTAATCAATTACTGCTGTTTACTTTAGTAAACTTCTAGGAGCTAATTTTGGACATTTTTGTGAAATGCGTGATTGTAAACTGTGTCTGTTTCTGGCTATAGTACGTGTCCTTTGATTCTGTTTCTTCTTCGTCTTCTTTTTCTTCTTGTTCTCATTCTGCTTTTTTTACCCCCCCCCCCCCCACACCCCATTTCCCGTTGTTATTTTTCTTCTTCTACTCCTCCTCTACCTTTTTTTTTTTGTGTGTCATCATATCCCTCCTCGTCATCCTCCTGACAACCGTTTTCCTTTTTCTTCTTCTTCTCCTTTTTTCCTGTTTTCCTTTCTTTCTTTCTTTCTTTCTTTCTTTCTTTCTTTCTTTCTTTCTTTCTTTCTTTCTTTCTTTCTTTCTTTCTTTCTTTCTTTCTTTCTTTCTTTCTTTCTTTCTTTCTTTCTTTCTTTCTTTCTTTTTATCTATCTATCTATCTATCTATCTATCTATCTATCTATCTATCTATCTATCTATCTATCTATCTATCTATCTATCTATCTATCTATCTATCTATCTATCTATCTATCTATCTATCTATCTATCTATCTATCTATCTATCTATCTATCTATCTATCTATCTATCTATCTATCTATCTATCTATCTATCTATCTATCTATCTATCTATCTATCTATCTATCTATCTATCTATCTATCTATCTATCTATCTATCTATCTATCTATCTATCTATCTATCTATCTATCTATCTATCTATCTATCTATCTATCTATCTATCTATCTATCTATCTATCTATCTATCTATCTATCTATCTATCTATCTATCTATCTATCTATCTGTCTGTCTGTCTGTCTGTCTGTCTGTCTGTCTGTCTGTCTGTCTGTCTGTCTGTCTGTCTGTCTGTCTGTCTGTCTGTCTATCTATCTTTCTTTCTGTTCTTCTTCTTCTTCTTCTTCTTCTTCTTCTTCTTCTTCTTCTTCTTCTTCTTCTTCTTCTTCTTCTTCTTCTTCTTCTTCTTCTTCTTCTTCTTCTTCTTCTTCTTCTTCTTCTTCTTCTTCTTCTTCTCCTTCTTCCTCTTCCTCTTCATCTTCTTTTTTTTTTTCTTCTTCTTCTTCTTCTTCTTCTTCTTCTTCTTCTTCTTCTTCTTCTTCTTCTTCTTCTTCTTCTTCTTCTTCTTCTTCTTCTTCTTCTTCTTCTTCTTCTTCTTCTTCTTCTTCTTCTTCTTCTTCTTCTTCTTCTTCTTCTTTTTCTTCTTCTTCTTCTTTTTCTTCTTCCTCTTCTCTTTCTTTTTCTTTTTCTTCTGCTTCTTCCTTCTGTCCTTCACTCCTTCAATCGTTTCTGTGTTTCTTTCTTTCTTTCTTTCTTTCTTTCTTTCTTTATTTCTTTCTTTCTTTCTTTCTTTCTTTCTTTCTTTCTTTCTTTCTTTCTTTCTTTTCTTTCTTTCTTTCTTTCTTTTCTTTCTTTCTTTCTTTCTTTTCTTTCTTTCTTTCTTTCTTTCTTTCTTTTCTTCTTTCTTTCTTTCTTTCTTTCTTTCTTTCTTTCTTTCTTTCTTTCTTTCTTTTTCTTTCTTTTTTCTTTCTTTCTTTCTTTCTTTCTTTCTTTTCTTTCTTTCTTTCTTTCTTTCTTTTCTTTCTTTCTTTTCTTTCTTTCTTTCTTTCTTTCTTTCTTTCTTTCTTTCTTTCTTTCTTTCTTTCTTTATTTCATTCATTCATTCTTTCTTTCTTTCATCCTTTCTCTTCTTCGTCTTTTTCTTCTTCCTCTTCTCTTTCTTTTTCTTTTTCTTCTGCTTCTTCCTTCCGTCCTTCACTCCTTCAATCGTTTCTGTGTTTCTTTCTTTCTTTATTTCTTTCTTTCTTTCTTTCTTTCTTTCTTTCTTTCTTTCTTTCTTTCTTTCTTTCTTTCTTTCTTTCTTTCTTTCTTTCTTTCTTTCTTTCTTTCTTTCTTTCTTTCTTTCTTTCTTTCTTTCTTTCTTTCTTTCTTTCTTTCTTTCTTTCTTTCTTTATTTCATTATTTCATTCATTCATTCTTTCTTTCTTTCATCCTTTCTCTTCTTCTTCTTTTTCCACTTCATCTTCTGCTGCTGCTGAAGAGGATGATAAAGAGCTGGAAAATATTGCAAAGGGAGGAAAAGGACAAGATGATTGAGACAAATGATTAAATTAGGAGTATGAGTAACAGGAAAAGAGCTAAGAATGAAAGAATGTTATTTTCATATGATAACAAATTTTCAGTCTGTCTTACATCAAAGAAAGGGAACGAGGAGTAAGAAGAACCTGTAGGAAAGAGGAGAAGGAGGGAAGATTAACACATCTCGTAAATTATCTGTACTAACAGTCGCATGCCAGATCACAGGCTCCCAAAAAAACTCTTCTATGGTGAGCTACAAAATGGGAAACGTTCCCAAGGTGGGCAAAAGAAACGCTTTAAGGACACCTTGAAGTCTTCACTCAAAGCATTTGGGATGAATGACACCAATTGGGAAGCTGCCTCTCAAGACTGAAATGCATGGCGTGCAGCTCTACACAAGGGCTCGGCTACATGAACAAACAGAACAGCAAGACTTATTAAGAAAAGGATGGGCAGAAGGTCGACTGCAGGAGATCTCCTCCCTGGCACAACGCTCATTCCCTGTTCTCACTGTCCAAGAACTTTTCAGGTCCGCATCGGCCTCATCAGTCATCTCTGTACTCATATTTGATGAAAAAGAGTGGTCATCATCATCATCTTGATGGACAACACATACTAACAGTAAAGTAAACGGCCCTTCCCCACGTACTTAGGCTTATTGGGAATATAGGGCTTGACCTATATTTGTATACGCCAATCGGCACTTGGTGGGTTATAGGGTCATCATCACACCGGTAGCCTTTACTTCCCATGACTACACCTGATACCCACTCAAGGCTGGGTCGACCTGGGAGTCAAGGTCATTTTTGAAATTTTAAAAAAAGTCACGTTCCGTCGGGACGCGAACCCACGACCTTCCGATATGCAGGCTAGTGTCTAGTACGGCGACTCCATGTAGTAACAGTGCTTTTCTCTTCTTTTTTTTTCTGCCGTTATGCAGCGGTACAGAACATCGGAGCTTTTAGTTTTAAACCATCATTTTTTTTTTTTTTTTAATAGTTCTGCTGTAATACTCGCTTTGTGTTAGTTCCGCGTTAGTCTCCCAAAATACAGTAGGTCAATTTTCACAAGTTTTTTGGACTAGTCGACTTTTCTGAAGGTTACTGCTGTGTCCCATTCTCTTGTTGTTGTTTTTCTGCAATTTTTTGCATTTAAGTTTTCATTCCGAGAAAGAGAATGCCTGTGAGAAACGTTGCAACACTCTCTATGGAGATTTTGTTTGACCCAGTTTCTCCATGTTTTGGAGTCTTAAAAGCGCTGGCGTGCTGAAATATACAACATGTGAAATCAACGAGATTACGGAACACCCCCGTAAGCTTGTGCAAAGTCTACGGGGCTCAGGAACTACCAATCAGAAGTGAGCTAGTGTGTATATAGGCGGGGTCTAGGGAGACATTAAACTAACCTCACTTTGTTGTGAGTACCCGCATCTGTGTCGCACACTATGTGGTGAGTACCCAAACATGTTTTGAAAAGGGGAAAAAAAAAATCCCTTTTACAACGATATTTGATCGAGTCTTGTAGATTTGCGCGAAATGTGATAATAACTTTATGACTGAATTAGCCATTTTTCTACTCCAGCTAAAGCACTCAGGGAAGCTTCAGCAAACAACAACAGTTGCAGCTCGTGCGACTACATGTGCAGCGTCACCACATACTCCATGACCACGTCACAGGCTTCTTTCGCACTAATCGGAGAGCACCGGTAATCACTGTTACGTCGGGGCTTCCAATCAAACCCATGAGAGTGTGACAGAAATTACAGTGACCATGACTGACAGACGTTCATTCAACGTCACCAGGACATCACAAGGCGCGATAAACACACGGTGACACAAAGTGCTACTGTTTAGATGAGAATCATCTGAAACGCCTTTAAAAGTTGCATTAGCTTTCCCCCCCCCCCCCCCCCCCCCCCCCCCCCCCCACACCAACACATCCGCGGCGGGGCTTTTGAAATAACCACACACACACACACAACCCCCCCCCCCCCCCCCCCACTCCTGTTTTCCCTACACCCACACTGTTTGAAATTACAACTGCTATTAGCAGAACAATAAAAATATAAATGTTTTTAAATATCGGGATAGAGGAAATATAGTATCTTGTAATTTTTACAAATAGTAATAAATAACTTGTTTGCAAGACGAATGGATGCATGGATGGATGGATGAATGAATGGATGGATTATAGATGGATGAATGGATGGATGAATGAATGGATGGACGGACGCACGGATGGATGAATGACTGGACGGATGTATGGATGGATGGATGGATGCATTGATTGGCGGATGGATGGATGGATGGAGTGACGGATGGATATTGGGTAGATAGATATGTTGTCAGGCAGGTAGGTAGGTAGGTAGGTGGGTGGGTCAGTCGGTGCATGTATGGATGTTTGCCAGATTAAAAAAAAAAAGGTGTTCGACAACATCTTGTAAATTTGCGTAAAATGTCACCTCGACTTAATGACATAAGTTGACCATTTTTCTAATCAAGGTAAGATTGCAGCTCATGTGAGTGCACGTGCAGCCTTTCCCAATCCACCCCACCCCGCCCCCCCCCCACCCCTGTTTTTTGCGTGTTCTGTTTGTGTCGGAACTATTAGCTTATAAAACCTGTTCATCACTGACAGATTCTTCTGCAGCTTAGGTTCGGGGTTTTTCCCTGTGTGGATCCTGTGGCCCCATTTTGAAGGGGCTTTGCTCGCTAACAAGCATGTTCTAAAATGTAACTAATTTAGGGCTCTATCTGTCTACTAATTTAATTATCTAGCTGTTTGCATGTTTCTGTCTAAGTATGCGTCTGCTTGTGTTTTCACCAAGCCGACTGTCTGTCTGTCTGTTTGGCTGCCTAATTGCTGGTCTGTATGTGTCTTTTTCAGAATGCCCGAAACTGCTTGTCTGTCTGAATATATGTCGTCTGATCTATGCACCCAGCTGTCTGCCTTCCTGTCTACATACTTGTCTGTCTATCTATCTGTCGGTCTGATCTCTGTGTATTTGTTTTCTGCGTGCACATTTGTCTGTCCATGTAAGAGCTTACCTGTCTGTCTGTCGTGTGTCATCGCCACGGCCAACTCTAGATATAAATATATAGCCGGACGTGATCATCGCCATATGCCTGTTATGTAATGACGGCCTATTCTGTTTGCAAGCTTTCACCTAATCTGTCTCTCATTTGTCCTTGTTTACTGCTCTATATCCAGTAACCTTGAACTTCGGTTGTTCTACGATCACCTGATCAAAGAGGAAGTCAACTACGAGGCAGAGTACACCTGGCATTCTATTCTAGGTACTGTCTGTATTTTTTTTATGTATGTTTCCCTGCGTTAATCCGCCTGTCTCTTCTATCCTAGGAATTGTCTAAGCGTCTGTCCGTTTGTGTGTATGTGTTTCCGTACTTTTATCTATTTGTCTCTTCTAATCCTATGTATTGCATCTATCTGTCTGTGTGTCTGTGTTTCCGTAAGTTTATCCACCATTTGTTCTTTGTGCTGTCTTCTTATCTGTCTTTCCCTCTGTGTTGTCTAGTTATTATCTATCTGTCTGTCTGTCTGTCTGATGTTTATCCTCCTACTGATTCTACCCCAAACATTATCTACTCTGTGCCAATATTTGTGTTGATTGTACGTTCTTGCCCACGTACATGGACAAGCGCTACAGAATACTGAACATGTACTACAGACCTGGGAGTCGCCGTGGCTTAGCGGCTAGACGCTCGCATGAGCATCGGAAGGTCGTGGTTTCCCTTCCTGGAGGAGCCGGACTTTTTAAAACAAAGACCTCGACTCTCAGGTTGACCCAGCCTTGACTGGGTACCGAGTGCAGTCCCAGGAAGTAAAGGCGGCCGGCGTCATGTTGAGGACATCACCCATCTTGTGCCGATTAGTCTATAAAAAAATATAGATCTAGCCAACGTGCCCTATACGCCTAAAGGCGTTGAAAAAGGACCGTTACTTTTTACTTTTGCTACTGACCTACCTTATACCTGCAGTATAAAGATTAAATTTTTGGTTGATTGCCATTCCACACAAATTAATCTGTATGGATCAGCACCACAAACTTCATAGAGGCCTGTGGTCTTTTTTTCATCAAAACGACCTTGGGTGCCAGGTCGACCTAGCCTTAAATGGGTACTAGGTACAGTCCTGGGAAGTAAAGGCGGCCCGCATGATGGTGACCACATCATCCCCCAAGTACGATCGATCTTTAAATATAGATCTAGCCCTATATGCTCACTGCGGCCTTCGTGGCTTAGGCTTACGAGTCCGACTCGTAATTCCAACGTACCGAGATTGAAACCCACTGAAGGCTGCAGGGATTTTTATCATGGTACGGGGCGTCGCAGGTCGACCTAGCCTAAAATGAGTACCAGGATGGCTGTCCTGGGGAAGTAAAGACAGCTGCCGTACTGCTGACCACATTCCCCACCTAGTGTTGATTGGTCTGTAAAAATACGCGATGCTCTACCAATATGCCAGATGTGCCTAAGGCTTGAAAAAGGGATCTTCACTTTACTTTTGTACTATATGCTCACTACGTCAAAATGCGGGGAAAAGGGTCCTTAACTTTTTTTTTTTAAACTCCCCAGGCATCTTCGGTGGCTACATGGGTCTCTTCATCGGAGCAAGCGTGTTGACTATTTGCGAGGCCATCGAGTGCGCATGTCTTACTGTCTACCAGATCTTCAAGAGACTATCCAGCAGAAACAAGAAACAGACTATGCCGCCGGCACCTCAAGTGGAGATAAACAGTGACTGATTGTTCCTGGAAACTAGTTTCTATAAATGTTTCTCATTTCTTTGTTTTTGGAAACAGTAGTTTCTAGAACTGTTTCTAGTTTCTGCATGTCCAGTCTTTTAGTAATGGTCTATAAAATGTTGACATGTAAATGTTTTTTCTTTGTCAGTTCGGTGAATGTAACTTTATATGTTCTTTCAACTGTGGTGAGTTATTTATCATAAAAGTTTCGTGGCCTGATTTTAGAGATAGGAAAAAAAAAAAAGAATACACCACTGCATGTATCAAGCATGCCGTAACAGATAATTAAGGGTTCACCGAAATCGGACTTGTCGAGACGAAAGGTATTACAACACAACGTTCCGACCACCCTTTTACGGGCAATGAAGAAAAAAAATGAAAAGGGAAAGAATGAAACGTGTACCTTTTTTATTTCTTAAACTTCAAGGCATTCTTTCTTTCTGTCTCTTTCTTTCTGGCTTTCTGTCTGTCTTTCTTTCTTTCTTTCTTTCTTTCTTTCTTTCTTTCTTTCTTTCTTTCTTTCTTTCTTTCTTTCTTTCTTTCTTTCTTTCTTTCTTTCTTTCTTTCTTTCTTTCTTTCTTTCTTTCTTGTCTTTCTTTCTTTCTTTCTTTCTGTCTTTCTTTCTTTCTTTCTTTTTTTAATTTAAAATATTTAGTTAACATATCTGTGAATGTCACCTTGCTTTCCCCCCTTCTTCCTCTCCTCCCCCTTTCCCGTCCGTCTCACACGACACTCTGTAAAATGCAAGCCAGGGAAAAGAAGGGGGAAAAAAACAGGCCGCCAGATTGATGAGGTTATTATGTGGGTTTACCAGGTGGAAAGTATGAACACACTGGGACCACTTTGACTTGAGCGAATCCCGACAGCCCATCCTGTCGCTTAAATTAGGGCCTTCTGTTCCTGTTTCCGGTAAGGGCCCCTAACTCGCGACTACTATTGAAACTTTGATTTGAAGGTGAAGAAATTTATTATTTGTGAGAGGAATGTTTTTTCGTTATTTTTATTTTTATTTTATTCCCTCTTTCCCTTTCAAAGGTAATCATTAACTTTGCCTAGATGTTTGACTGAACCTGAAAAGGGGAGAATTAACTCTGTCTACTTCATCCACACGGCTCAAATGTCTTCGGTTCGAATCTCAACCCGGCTGATCTGAAGAAAAAAAAGAAATCATCTTAGATCCCAGTTCAGTGTAGCTTCAAATGGAAACGCCATGAGAAGTAAAGGCTGCTAGCGCAATGTTGACCTCACCACCATTCTTGGTATTCGGGAACATACTGCTGCTGTATGTTCTTTGATGTTGATATCACATGCCACAGTTCATAGGTAAAGGTAAAGTCGGGAGATGTGAACCAGCATCATTGCACACGGTTATAAACCATAAGTGCTCTGCCACCAGTACGGACAGCTGATAAGAATGGTCCGCCTGTGTCGCCGTTCGCACGTAACTCTGTAGCTACAGCTATTTACCCCAGAGTGTCAACTCTGGTACCCATTTCCTAGAGGCTGGGTGAACCCCGGGAGCCGCCCGGTTTTGAACACCGACCGTGGGCTGCAGCGAGTCGCAGCTGGATTTGAAAGCGAGCTTCTTATCAACTACGCTATCGCGGCCCCACTGTTACAGTTCATATCTGTGACTAACCTGCTCCTTCCAGTTGGTGACACATGACACAGTTTATATCTGTGACTAACTTCCTCCTTCCAGTTGGTGACACATGACACAGTTTATATCTGTGACTAACTTCCTCCTTCCAGTTGGTGACACATGACACAGTTTATATCTGTGACTAACCTCCTCCTTCCAGTTGGTGACACATGACACAGTTTATATCTGTGACTAACCTTCTCCTTCCAGTTGGTGACACATGACACAGTTGATATCTGTGACTAACCTCCTCCTTCCAGTTGGTGACACATGACACAGTTTATATCTGTGACTAACCTGCTCCTTCCAGTTGATGACACATGACACAGTTTATATCTGTGACTAACCTCCTCCTTCCAGTTGGTGACACATGACACAGTTCATATCTGTGACTAACCTCCTCCTTCCAGTTGGTGACACATGACACAGTTTATATCTGTGACTAACCTCCTCCTTCCAGTTGGTGACACATGACACAGTTTATATCTGTGACTAACCTCCTCCTTCCAGTTGGTGACACATGACACAGTTTATATCTGTGACTAACCTTCTCCTTCCAGTTGGTGACACATGACACAGTTTATATCTGTGACTAACCTTCTCCTTCCAGTTGGTGACACACATGCACACATACACACACACACACATATATACCAAAATAGTTTTACTCCAAAATAAACACATGTATACAGGCTTGAACATTGTATGCACCCATATTATATATATATATATATATATATATATATATATATATATATATATATATATATATATATATATATATCAATGTTTGTGTGTTTGTTTGGTCTCTATAGACTCGGAAACTACTGAACCGATTTAGCTGAAATTTTCAGGATATGTTTGTTGTGATACCGGATTTTGAACCGTCGTGGTTTGAAATTCAACCTGTCACTGTTAGAGATAGGTGACCATAATTTATGCTAAAATATACGCAACTAATATTTATAACTTTAGTGATTTCTAATTATAGCCACGTTAGTAATTGCGCATGCGCCGTATTTAGCATTCGCCGCCGAGTTACGTGCAGCCAACTCCTTCTCTAATACTAATACATATATTAGGTAGTGGTACAGCAAACAAGACTATCTCTATATTTGCCACAATAACCATATTAAACACGATTTCTATTTTATTTTTATTTTTCAAACAACCTTCAATGGGGGGGGGGGGGGGGGGCAATCGAGGACTATCTCGACGTCGGCGCAGACAGTGACTGCGACATTATCTTCATTAACCGTGTTAGACACGTTCGATTTCTATTTCATTAATATATCTGGAGTATCTGTCTACGAGAAAACAATTGCCTGCGGTTTTGAACTGTGTTTTAATCGCGACACAGTGGTAGGGACACATATGTCTAATAGTTGCGTTCTCTTTTCGTTGTTCCGATTAAGTGGCTGCTTGGTGGAATGGTTAGAACACTGAGTTCAAGTGCGGTAGACCTGGGTTCGAATCCGCAGTAATTTTTTTTTTACCCTGGACTAAAATAATATCCTCATCTGCTCTGTCGTGGTGACAGCACTAGCCATGTTGCCTTAATATTAAAAAAAAAAAAAAAAAAAAAACAAGTAAATGGGTAAACCATTTGATAATTAAATTTGACCATTTCGCATACTTATGATTGCATTGTTAAACTTTCCGATTGCATGGTTACGCTGAAATTTTATAGATTTTCATTTATTTTCATTTAGATTTAGTTATTTCATCTGTGTTGGAATTTTAAGCTGTGCTGTTTACAATGGCGTTCATTTCCTATTTATGGTGGTTTTTTTCCTGTGTTCATTTGCTTTTCAAGTGTTTTTTTTTTTTTTTTTTTCATTTCCCAACTACTTCAATGTGGGAAAGAGTTGTCGGTGAATTTGGGGGGGGGGGGGGGGGGGCAAACTATTAACTGAGAGAGCTTTAAGTCACAGTAACTGCTTTACCCACTTAAAGTAGCAGCAGCAGTAATAGTTGTGGTTGGGCTGTTACACCATAGTGCTCCCATGTGAAGACCGCCGGTAAGGTTATGGCGTTCTTCTGTCGGCAAGTGAAATTATACATCCTAACCTGACCAGTCTGTGGCGACAGCACTAGCCATGCGGAACCAAATCTTCTGGCTCACGACTCTCTGTCTACTCCGATGGTAACACAGAAAGCAGTGACATTATTTTAGTAGTTGTACTGGTACTTTACTTGAAGGATGATGTGGTAAATATTTCACTAGCCCTATTCACTACCTTTTACAATTCCTGCTCCTTATTTTAGTCCAGATGGACAGGGATGTCAATGTCAGTTACAGCAACAACAAAATATCGCCAGTTAGTGATTTTCAAATCCTTCGAAGAGGGAGAGAGCAGTAGTCGGTGGAAGAGGGGAGGGGGGTAATGAATTAAATTTAAGAGAACTTAAAGAGCTTTACAAGTGATTTTCAAGTTCTCATTACCTAATTTTGTTTATATTTTACTAAACGCTACCTCCGCTTTTCTATTTTTTACGACTTACTTTGTTATTTACAAGTACAGTTGTAGCTTTACTTCCGTCTCCTATAAAAAATACAAACAGCTTTAGCATGTGATAACCAAATAACCACTTTTGTTACCGTGCTAATAACACCATTTAAACGACCACTAATATAAAGACACAATTATATAGTGCGTGTTCTAAAGTTGGAAAACCAGACTATCTATCTCTATATATATATATATATATATATATATATATATATATATATATATATATATATATATATATATATATATATATAAATCAATGTTTGTGTGTTTGTTTGCCCCCTATAGACTCGGAAACTACTGAACCGATATAGCTGAAATTTTCAGGATATGTTTGTTTTGATACCGG
Source organism: Candidula unifasciata (assembly GCA_905116865.2). Lineage (NCBI taxonomy): Eukaryota > Metazoa > Mollusca > Gastropoda > Stylommatophora > Geomitridae > Candidula > Candidula unifasciata. Next base: position 33,114 of record CAJHNH020003692.1, read on the forward strand.
ATTTTGAACCATCGTGGTTTGAAATTCAACCTGTCAATGTTAGAGATAGGTGACCACAATTTATGCCATAATATTCGCAACTAATATTTATAACTTTAGTGATTTCTAATTATAGCCACGTTAGTAATTGCGCATGCGCCGCCGTAGTCAGAACGCAAGGCTTCCGCCATTCAAACAACCTTCGATGGGGGGGGGGGGGCAATCAAGGACTATCTCGACGTCGGCGCAGCATTTACTGCGTCATTAACTTCATTAGACAGGTGCGATTTCCATTGTCTTTCTTTTCTAATAACCTTTGATGAGGGAGAGGGTAGTAGGTGGATTTAGTTGAGGGGTGGTGGGGTGGGGATCAAAGACTATCTCAAATTACGCCACAGCAACGCGTGGCCGGGTACAGCTAGTAGTAATAGTTGTGGTTGGGCTGTTACACCATAGTGCTCCCATGTGAAGACCGCCGGTAAGGTTATGGCGTTCTTCTGTCGGCAAGTGAAATTATACATCCTAACCTGACCAGTCTGTGGCGACAGCACTAGCCATGCGGAACCAAATCTTCTGGCTCACGACTCTCTGTCTACTCCGATGGTAACACAGAAAGCAGTGACATTATTTTAGTAGTTGTACTGGTACTTTACTTGAAGGATGATGTGGTAAATATTTCACTAGCCCTATTCACTACCTTTTACAATTCCTGCTCCTTATTTTAGTCCAGATGGACAGGGATGTCAATGTCAGTTACAGCAACAACAAATATCGCCAGTTAGTGATTTTCAAATCCTTCGAAGAGGGAGAGAGCAGTAGTCGTAGGGAAGCAGGGGAGGGGGGTAATGAATTAAATTTAAGAGAACTTAAAGAGCTTTACAAGTGATTTTCAAGTTCTCATTACCTAATTTGTTTATATTTTACTAACGCTACCTCCGCTTTTCTATTTTTTACGACCTACTTTGTTATTTACAAGTACAGTTGTAGCTTTACTTCCGTCTTCCTATAAAAATACAAACAGCTTTAGCATGGTGATAACCAAATAACCACTTTTGTTACCGTGCTAATAACACCATTTTAAACGACCACTAATATAAAGACACAATTATTATAGTGCGTGTTCTAAAGTTGGAAGAAACCAGACTATCTCTATCTTATATATATATATAGATATACTTAAATATATATATAAATATATATATATATAAATATATATATATATATATAAATCAATGTTTGTGTGTTTGTTTGCCCCCCTATAGACTCGGAAACTACTGAACCGATATAGCTGAAATTTTCAGGATATGTTTGTTTTGATACCGGATTTTGAAACCATCGTGGTTTGAAATTCAACCTGTCAATGTTAGAGATAGGTGACCACAATTTATGCCATAATATTCGCAACTAATATTTATAACTTTAGTGATTTCTAATTATAGCCACGTTAGTAATTGCGCATGCGCCGCCGTAGTCAGAACGCAAGGCTTCCGCCATTCAAACAACCTTCGATGGGGGGGGGGGGCAATCAAGGACTATCTCGACGTCGGCGCAGCATTTACTGCGTCATTAACTTCATTAGACAGGTGCGATTTCCATTGTCTTTCTTTTCTAATAACCTTTGATGAGGGAGAGGGTAGTAGGTGGATTTAGTTGAGGGGTGGGGGTGGGGTGGGGCATCACAAAGACTATCTCAAATTACGCCACAGCAACGCGTGGCCGGGTACAGCTAGTAGTAATAGTTGTGGTTGGGCTGTTACACCATAGTGCTCCCATGTGAAAGACCGCCGGTAAGGTTATGGCGTTCTTCTGTCGGCAAGTGAAATTATACATCCTAACCTGACCAGTCTGTGGCGACAGCACTAGCCATGCGGAACCAAAATCTTCTGGCTCACGACTCTCTGTGTCTACTCCGATGGTAACACAGAAAGCAGTGACATTATTTTAGTAGTTGTACTGGTACTTTACTTGAAGGATGATGTGGTAAATATTTCACTAGCCCTATTCACTACCTTTTACAATTCCTGCTCCTTATTTTAGTCCAGATGGACAGGGATGTCAATGTCAGTTACAGCAACAACAAAATATCGCCAGTTAGTGATTTTCAAATCCTTCGAAGAGGGAGAGAGCAGTAGTCGGTGGAAGAGGGGAGGGGGGTAATGAATTAAATTTAAGAGAACTTAAAGAGCTTTACAAGTGATTTTCAAGTTCTCATTACCTAATTTGTTTATATTTTACTAACGCTACCTCCGCTTTTCTATTTTTTACGACTTACTTTGTTATTTACAAGTACAGTTGTAGCTTTACTTCCGTCTCCTATAAAAATACAAACAGCTTTAGCATGTGATAACCAAATAACCACTTTTGTTACCGTGCTAATAACACCATTTAAACGACCACTAATATAAAGACACAATTATATAGTGCGTGTTCTAAAGTTGGAAAACCAGACTATCTATCTATATATATATATATATATAAATCAATGTTTGTGTGTTTGTTTGCCCCCTATAGACTCGGAAACTACTGAACCGATATAGCTGAAATTTTCAGGATATGTTTGTTTTGATACCGGATTTTGAACCATCGTGGTTTGAAATTCAACCTGTCACTGTTAGAGATAGGTGACCACAATTTATGCCATATTATTCGCAACTAATATTTATAACTTTAGTGATTTCTAATTATAGCCACGTTAGTAATTGCGCATGCGCCGCCGTAGTCAGAACGCAAGGCTTCCGCCATTTGCCGGCAACTTACGTGCAGCCAACGCCTTTATACATAGAGTAGGTCGAGGTACCGCAAACAAGACTATCTCTATATTTGCCACAATAACCATATTAAACACGATTTCTATTTTCTGTTTTTTTTTCAAACAACCTTCGATTGGGGGGGGGGGGGGGGGGGCAATCAAGGACTATCTCGACGTCGGCGCAGCATTTACTGCGTCATTAACTTCATTAGACAGGTGCGATTTCCATTGTCTTTCTTTTCTAAAAACCTTTGATGAGGGAGAGGGTAGTAGGTGGATTTAGTTGAGGGTGGGGGGGTGGGGGGGGGATCAAAGACTATCTCAAATTACGCCACAGCAACGCGTGGCCGGGTACAGCTATCTCTATATTTGCCACAATAACCATATTAAACACGATTTCTATTTTCTATTTTTTTTTCAAACAACCTTCGATGGGGGGGGGGGGGGGGGGGGGGCAATCAAGGACTATCTCGACGTCGGCGCAGCATTTACTGCGTCATTAACTTCATTAGACAGGTGCGATTTCCATTGTCTTTCTTTTCTAAAAACCTTTGATGAGGGAGAGGGTAGTAGGTGGATTTAGTTGAGGGGTGGGGATCAAAGACTATCTCAAATTACGCCATAGCAACGCGTGGCCGGGTACAGCTAGTATATATATATATATATATATATATATATATATATATATATATATATATATATATATATATATATATATATATATATGCAAATACCAAACATACACACATTTACCCAAAAGCAAACATGTATACCCAACCAAGGCATTTTTCTCTTAAGAAAAAATAGGTACCCGTCACAAGAAAGTTTCTAAAGTAGGTTTCGGTATTCGCACAAAAACGGTGATTTGAATAGTGGTGGGAGAAAATATTACGATAAAGATTGCGATACCCATTCCCTGGAACTTCAAATGATTTTGCTACCCTCAGAAACGAAGATTTTGGTGCCCCTACCCCAAGCAATTAAACAAGATTTTGGTGCCCCTACCCAAAGCAATTAAACAAGAATTTGGTGCCCCTACCCCAAGCAATTACACAAGATTTTGGTGCCCCTACCCCAAGCGATTAAACAAGATTTTGGTGCCCCTACCCCAAGCAATTAAACAAGATTTTGGTGCCCCTACCCCAAGCAATTAAACAAGATTTTGGTGCCCCTACCTAAAGCAATTAAACAAGAATTTGGTGCCCCTACCCCAAGCAATTAAACAAGATTTTGGTGCCCCTACCCCAAGCAATTAAACAAGATTTTGGTGCCCCTACCCCAAGCAATTAAACAAGATTTTGGTGCCCCTACCCCAAGCGATTAAACAAGATTTTGGTGCCCCTACCCCAAGCAATTAAACAAGCATTTGGTGCCCCTACCCCAAGCAACAAGTCAGAAAGAATTACAGGAAATGATAGACATTGTGGTGTTAGAAAGTGGAAGAATGGGCCTCAGTTTGAATAATGGGAAGACAGAAGTAATGGTGGTATCAAAGAAACAAATTATTCCTAAATGTGTAATAAAAGTCAATGGTGTTATTTTAAGACAAGTACAGAAATTTAAGTATCTAGGCACATGGATAACATCAGATGGAAGATGCATAACTGAAATAAGAAACAGAATTGGACAGGCAAAAACTGCATTTTATAAAATGAAAAACATCTTGTGCAATATATCCTTGTCATTGAGAGTTAGAAAAAGAATTCTTGCTTGCTACATACATCCAGTTTTAACATATGGATGTGAATCCTGGACAATCTGTAGGCAGGCCAAACAATTTTTAGAGTCCTCAGAGATGTGGTTTTACAGAAGAATACTTAGAATACCTTGGACAGCCAAAAAGAGCAACCAAGAGGTTTTAAAAGAGGCGGGAGCCCGAAGACAACTTATCACTGACATCAGAAGGAGACAGTCATCATTTTTCGGCCATGTTATGAGAAGAGGGAAAATAGAACATGCTGTGACCACTGGTAAGATCTGTGGAAGGAGGGACAGAGGAAGACAACGAGAGAAGATGCTTGACAGTCTTGTTGCATGGCATGGAGGTGTGTCGGCACACGAACTGATACATGCTGCAGGAGATCGCGAATTATGGAGAGGCATGATCGCCCACGCCAGTCGGCAAGGCACCTGATGATGATGATGATGACCCCAAGCAATTAAACAAGATTTTGGTGCCCCTACCCCAAGCAATTAAACAAGATTTTGGTGTCCCTACCCCAAGCAATTAAACAAGATTTTGGTGCCCCTACCCCAAGCAATTAAACAAGATTTCGGTGCGCCACATCATTAAAAAAAATTGCACCTATCCTTCCTCTTGCATTTATTAAGATTTGGATGCCCTCGTCCCAGCATAAAGAAATTTGCCCCCCCCCCCCTTTTCCGGCACTTAACAATATTTTAGTGCCACCCCCCCCCCCCGCCCGCACGGAAAAAGACCCCCCCCCCCCCTCCAGCACTTATAAACATTTGGTGCTCTCCTCCTCCCAGCCGTCATAACAGCAGTAAGGGAAAACTAATGCGCTGAGGTCACTACGGCAACCAATCACAGAAATGAAATTGAATGGTCCCATGACATACACATATTAGCATAGGGGCACTATACTCGTCTGGTCCCAGTCTAGTTTCAAGCAGGCGCATATGTTAAGACGGCCTTGGTGCCCCTATGTATATACAATTCAAAACATTAACAATAATACACCATAATATAAAATTGTATGGAACAAATAACGAACTCAGGCTCGGCTCCGCCCAGCTACACATCCCCTATGTGACCTTTCATTAATGCTTGGTCAGGCCGGTCTACGTTTGAGGGGTGTAGAATGCATTCTCTCGTGGGACCTTGGTTAGTGTGGGGCGGGGGGGGGGTGGTGTTGAGGTTAGGGCCAGTTGTGTAGGTTACGGGGTCGTTAATATCGCTCAAATCCTGTAAAACTGAGCACGTGTGGTCGCTACTAAGACCGTCGAGACTACAACGTCGCACCAACCTGACTTCTCTGCCACTTAAACTTAGGCGTCTCAAAGGTTAACACGCATGTATGAACGTCCAATCGGTGTCCTGGCCCCACTCGTCACTCTTAAGTTTAGCTGGGCGGAACTAGGTCAGAGTTCGTTACCTGTTCCAACTGTATTTATTGAAATTAAACGGAACTTATAGTAGGGTGATGAACAATGTATAATTGTGCATACTTCTACTTTATATTTGAATTGTTTTCTCTCGCTTTTTTTTGTGTTTTTTTTTTTTTTTTTTTTTTTTTGTTTTTTTTTTTTAATTGTAACTCCTATGATCAGATCTCTTTGGTCATGTAATAAGAAAAGGAGCACTGGAAAATATCATGACGACTGGTAAGATCACTAGTAGAAGAGGCAGAGGCAGACCAAGAGTAATTATAGTGGATGGCTCAATTGGAATTGATGAATATCATCAGTAAAATTATTCAAGAACTCCGAAGACCGAGATCTGGGGTGACACGTGAACGCCTACGCCAACTGGCAAGGCTCTTGATGGTGATGATGAACAGATCCTAGCAGACTATTATTGTTGTTACACGTCTGCTAACGTACTTAATAGAGATAAGACATCCAACCTGCTTTGTCGCATTGATGTTCTAAAGGGATCTTTAAAACTACGAATGTTTGAAAATGTATGTGGTGCACTCTTTTTTGTGTGTGATGCCTTAAGCGCGTGCATAGTGTGCTTATGCGGTCCTGCTTGCATCCAACCACATACGCCATAGACCTCCACATACAGAAACTAGTCTGTTTGCACGCCTTGATCTTGTTCACACCTACAACGTGCGGCAAAATCCATGAGAAAAGTTCACACAACAATGGGCGCGTAATCCAACAGGAGACTACGGGTTTGTTTGTTGATATTATCAGAGTTTCTTCCCCCTGCCTGACAGATGTTTCAACGTTTGGCAAAAGACGAAAAACACAACAAAAGAAATGAGTGAGACATCATAGAAAAAAATGACTTCACGCCTCGGCTACACTGTTCTCTTGGATGGAGGTTTTGATCTATGTTTAGCTGAATGGGTATTTAGTGTTGGGTGTTGGGACCACACGCGTTGAGTCTGTCTGTATTTCGGTATGTCTGTCTATCTATGCGCCCCCCCCCCCCAAGAGACACCTTTTTGAGTACCTATCTATGTGGGAACCGCCGTGGTCTAGCGGCTAGAAGCTCGTCTTCGGATCAGAAGGTCGTGGGTTCAATTCCTGACAGAGGCCGAACTTATTCAAAAGTGACCTTGGCTCCCAGCTTTGAGTGGGTACCAGGACAGTCCTGTGAAGTAAAGGCAGCCAACGTAATGCTGACCATATCCCCACCAAGTGCCGTTTGGTCTGTAAAATATAGGTCTAGCCCTTAAATGCCTAATAAGCCTGAAAGGCATGGAAACGAGTCCTTTACTTTTTACCTAGTTACTTTAATATGTATGGTTGTCTGTCTATCTGGTTATAGGTTTGGATGTTTGGCTTTCTTCCATGATGTCTGTCTGTCAGCACCGGGTACCTGTGCGATATCATGAAATAAAACCAGTCCAGCAGATTTAACCTCTCACAAACACGTTTGTTTAAGGATTTTTCTCAGTCGTCCTTGTTAGCCAGTCTATTGATGATACAAGCTGTTGTCCAGACAGTCTTCTCTTTTAATGTTTTTGTTTTTGTTTATTCGTCTAATCGACATCATGGCACACGGGTGTAAGCCACAAGTGCTCTGTTCTACTTCTAACTCAAAGCCCAGCTCGCTAGCGTAGTTGGCTAAACCGGATTGCGCTGTGGCCGTGTGACGAACTCATTGTGGTCCCGGTTCACGCCCGGGGGTAGGCAGAAAAGCCACATTTCTCCCAGATTTACGGTATTTATCATGGGATCAAGGCCGAAGGGTTACACTATCAACAATCCAATACACATCAAGACTGAAGTGAAAGGGGTATTTGACAAGGAAGAACAAAACAGTGTGCAGCGCAAAACAGCCACCCTCAGTCTACTTGATGATGAATACCCGCAGAACCTTTGGGTCCGTGTTTACACAGATGGGTCAGCAGAAAGCGCAGTCAGAAACGGAGGTGCGGGAGTGTACATTGAGTATCCTAATAATACCAGGGATACAGCCAAATTACCAACGGGAAAGCACTGTCACAACTATGATGCAGAAGTTCAAGCCATCAAGATAGCGGCAGAGAAACTACTAAATACAGGGTATTTTTCACAACCAGTGGTATTCCTGACAGATGCAAAAGCAGTACTTCAGTCACTCCAGTCTGGAAAATTACCAAGCATACGGACACTATTATCCGAACTAGGCAACCGCTGTAAATTAGTAATGCAGTGGATACCTTCCCACTGTGGAGTTCCCGGAAACGAAAAAGCTGATAAACTAGCTAAGGAAGGTGCAACTGAAGAACAACCTAACATACCAGTCTCTTATCAACAGAAGAAGAGAATGATCAAATCAATCAGAATGCCACCGAAACTGGCACAAGATGATTACCATATTATGGACAGACCAGAGCAAGTCATTATCCTTCGCCTTAGAACAGGGCACAATCGACTTCGCTCCCACATGTACAACAAATTTAAGATTGGCCAATCAGCCATGTGTACTTGTGGACTGGCACCTGAAACAACAGATTACATCCTTCAAGACTGTCCCAGATTCAACGCTTTCAGGCAAAACGTTTGGCCAAAAGAGACACTTGTGGAAGTCAAACTTTACGGGCCGCTTAGTGAATTACAAAAGACAGTGAAATTCATACTAGAGACAGCTTTGCAGATTTGGACAATTTATTTCATGCGAACGAAAGAAGAAGAAGAACTATCAACAATACCGAGCATACCGAGCCTAAGTGTTAATAACTCATGGCTTCTGGATACTAAATATTCTAACTCAAGCCGAGTCTAAAGGACCTCAGTGCACGAACTCCGTATAATCCGGTGTAGATTTTAAACTCCAAATTTTGTCCGAGCAGCGCCGTTAGGCTATTCTTTTTCGATTTCCAACAGCGAAGAGATTTTGTTACGTGCGCAACAATGCACACAGGCTTCTGATCTTACTACTCAGAGACCAGGAGAAATTACTAGAAGTCCACGTGAAAATATCCCAGTCTTCACCGGGGCCTGAACCCAGGACTTGCAGTACTCGAGGCGGCCACCATACCTTGAGACCACTCAGTCCCCTCTCTCTGTTTCATTTTTCTTTGACTTCTCGAATTTATCACGTTAAGTGGCCATTCGTTTCCTTAGCAATTGCGAGTGGCACATTTGATGGCTGCAATAGCCGCTTACATTTCGCAATGCCAAATAAGGGGGACATGATTTTACTGTTTATTATTTATTATTGCTGTTTCCTTTTTAGTCCAAATACGCCACTCTGTTTACGACTCGAACGTTACAAAAAAGAACGCTTGCCGCATGCTTATCCCGCTCTGGCAGAAACTGTAATTGTAACAGGTGTAAGCTACCAGTTACTAGTTCTACGATGGTAGCTGAGCACGAAAATGTCACGTGATATACTCCCCAGTTTAATCGATAAGTGCTAACACTTACACATCAGAACTGACCATCCATACTGTTCCGTAGGTGTGTGATTTAATATCCCATCGGCTGCCTTTCTTTCCCACAACATTTCTCATTACCAGTTTTAACATAGCTGTGCAAAACTAAATTCCTTTATTACCTTATCAACACATCTAACACACCCCCCCCCCCCCCGCCCCTCCACCAATCTCACATCCACCGGTCTCTCCCGCTATCTATGTACCCAATCTACACGTGCAGACCAGAACTAACATTATACAATCAATAATCTCTATAAATACCGTATCTTCTTTTGCCATAGCTATCCTCTGATATCGCAACTATCTCTAGTACACTTCTTTCCACACAGGTCAATACATCAAACTCAGTAGTTTTCAACTTCTGGAGCACGCTCTCTGAACGGTATGTGTGTGGGGGAGGGAGGGGGTGGAAAAAAAGGCGAGGAGGGGGGGGGGGCGCAAGTAAGTTCCGAGAGGGCGTCAGGAAATTGTGAAACTGGATTCATTTGTACTGTTCATAATCAGTTATACAGCATTCCTTTGTGCCTATTCCACCATCCGACCGCATACTGTTCATAATCAGTTATACAGCATTCCTTTGTGCCTATTCCACCATCCGACCGCAAACTGCAGATATGAAGATAAATTGGTGTCAACCATTTCATTGGTATTTTGTCACTAAAATGCCAGTTGTTGATAATTGTTTCTTTTATGTTATTTGATATTTTAATCTATGTAAATGTTACCCCCCCCCCCCCCAACCCCCCAATTCTTGTTAACAGTGCTTGGCATATAATCTGTGTCCTTATTTTAAGCAGATTTGTCTGTCTAATATAAGGATGGGCAATAAGGGGGTGAGGGGGGGGGGGGAGGGCCCCCCATATCATATATTCGAAGTGGAGAATGGGGATGCCGCCTGTAAAAGATTTAAAATCACCGCTCTAACAGAATTCATTATAACTTGCATCCACAAACTTTTCAGTCGTCAATCTAACGTTGGTACAACTTTCATATCATTGCGTTTTGCAAGTGGTAGTTATCATAATAGTATCATCGCCACAAATGTGCCCATTCGTCCCGATTTTGTCGTGTTTTCAGTCTTTCTGATCTTAGTCTTGTTTTTTTTTCCTTCTCGATATTAGCCTGATTCTCTGTCAGCTTATTCCTCTTGTTCTTGCATTTCTTCTTGTTCTTGTTCTTCTTGTTCTTGTTCTCCCTCATCTTCTAAATTTTCTTCTTCTTCTTCTTCTTCTTCTTCTTCTTCTTCTTCTTCTTCTTCTTCTTCTTCTTCTTCTTCTTCTTCTTCTTCTTCTTCTTCTTCTTCTTCTTCTTCTTCTTCTTCTTCTTCTTCTTCTTCTTCTTCTTCTTCTTTTTCTTCTTCTTCTTCTTCTTCTTCTTCTCTTCTTTTCTTTCTTCTTCTTTTTTTCTTCTTCTTTTTTCTTCTTCTTCTTCTTCTTCTTCTTCTTCTTCTTCTTCTTCTCTTCTTCTTCTTCTTCTTCTTCTTCTTCTTCTTCTTCTTCTTCTTCTTCGTCTTCTTCTTCTTCGTCTTCTTCTTCTTCTTCTTCTTCTTCTTCTTCTTCTTCTTCTTCTTCTTCTTCTTCTTCTTCTTCTTCTTCTTCTTTCTTCTTCTTCTTCTTCTTCTTCTTCTTCTCTTCTCTTCTTCTTCTTCTTCTTCTTCTTCTTCTTCTTCTTCTTCTTCTTCTTCTTCTTCTTCTTCTTCTTCTTCTTCTTCTTCTTCTTCTTCTTCTTCTTCTTCTTCTTCTTCTTCTTCTTCTTCTTCTTCTTCTTTTTCATCCTCCTCTTCCTTCTATTCCTCCTGCCCATTATCATCACCGTCATCATCAGCATCATCATCATCGTAATAATTATCGTCATCATTATCATGATCGTCATCTTCTTCTTTTCCTCTTCTTCTAATCGTTCTTCTCTTCCATATCCTCCTACTTTTCATACTTTCTACTTCTATTTTCCTCCTCTCCTTCTTTCCACCTCCTCCAGTTCTAAATTCCATTTCTCAAAGATCCATAGGACCCCATTCAACTTAACCCAACTAACCCTGAAAGTTGTTTTAAGCCACCAAAGTGTTTTTTCTTCAAAAACCTTTAGCCCATGGTAACTCTTTTTGCACCAACCGTTGTTAGCTGCCTCTTACGTCATGGTGTAAAAGTTAGTGTGTTGTACTGTGAATAAACTACACCTTCCATTCTTAGAGCTTCCATAGAAAGGGACCGGTTAGCACACAAACCGACCACAAATTCTCAGTTGAAATTAATTCCCATAAGTGAGCCAATGAGAAGCAGTTCAATTTTGGCTCTTGCATTGAAATCTATATGGCTGTTTACACAGTCGCCAAGGGAGGTGATTATGTCTGAACAAGGGGAGGTCAACAGTCCCTGATGGAGATTCTGTGTTGACTTTCATAATTTCTTTGATTTTTCTGTTTATAATTCACTTCTTTTCTTCAATCTTTCCTTTCTGTTTAGGCTGCGTTAAATGGGCTTTTACTGTTTCCCTTCCATTTTTATTTTTACCTGCACTGTATCGACTGTTATTATTGATTATATTTATGGATTTTATGATAATGAGACGTTAATTGTGGCTGCATATTCATAAAATCTTGGCGCAGTCTTTTGTCATTGATGGCTTGGTTTCTTTTTATCATTCTTTTTGTGTGCATCGTTCTATCACAGTATAGTTTTCACTATTTGCATCTATCTATCGCAGTATAGTTCTCACTATTTGCATCTTTCTATCACAGTATAGTTCTCACTATTTGCATCTTTCTGACTGACTGACTTTCTACCCCACCAAGACATCACACAAGCGATAAACACCCGATGACACAAAGTGCCACAATGCGGATGAGGATCGCCGTGGAGAGGTCCCAGAAACCGCGTTCAGACATCTGGCCACATTTATGGCCTGCCTATATTGCGGCCCCTGGCAAAAGCCAGAGTAGGGCTTCAAATGACAAACAATTTCGTCCTGAAAAGGACGAAAACCACAGCATAGTTCTCAATATTTGAATCTTTCTACCACAGTATAGTTCTCACTATTTGCATCTTTCCTCGAGAGTATAGTTCTCTCTATTTATATCTTTATATCACAGTGTATTTCTTACTAATTATATCTTTCTATCATAGTCGTTTCAAAAAAAAAAAAAAAAAAAAAAGTAGACTGTAATACATTCTGCCTTTCACCCTGGTTCTACAGTTATGCGAATGCAGTTCTCCCATCTCCTGATATTATCTTCCAATAGTTTACCATTCTGTCCTACCAGGGTGCGTTTTATGAGTACAATATATGCAAGTAGCATTATGTAATTTAGATGTATGTAAGTAAGATGTATGTAAGTAAGATGTATGTAAGTAAGTTGTGTGTAAGTAAGATGTATGTAAGTAAGATGTATAACTTTCGCACTGAGGATGGAGGTATTCCAAAGGATCTTCTGTGTGATGAACAGGAAATAGCGACAAGAATTGCTGATCGACCAAAGCAACGCTGCACGGACTTAGGCAAAGGCGATTTTAATGTCCTCCTGTGTAGGCAGACAGTGAAAAGAAATACTGTGACAGCTAGCAAGGAAGCCTAATGGGGCAAGCTATAGAAAGGAGACGTATGAGAAAAATGTAGCAGGCTGGCTAAGCTGTTTTTTAGCCTGTTAATAATTTTGGTTTGGCTGCACTTGCGAACTGAAACTGGAGGAAATTGTAACACGCCGGAAGTGACCAGCGAGTCAGCCGGAATAATTACCTTACGGTCTCTTCAAACACGTTGTTGATTGTTAATGTATTGTTGTCTGTGAAGTACAAAATTTTTTTGTTCAGGAAAATAAACAGATGCTCAATGTGACGGTTATATTAATTTGTTTGATTTGAAATAAGACTTGTAGTTAGAGCGCTTGGTTTTACTCTCAGCGCTAATTAGACTTCATATAAAACATATCCTGTCAGGGCTAGCAGAATATAGGTCTTTGTCCTCGTCTAACAAACTTTTTTTTTTTTCTTGTTACTAAAGCAGCTTGGGTTTCGACTTCAACTTACCACGACATTCTTTGTTGCTCTTATTTGCTTGGAGGAGTAGAGGCAGGTTCAAGAAATAGATTGATCTTACCCTTCATTGTGTCTCTCCCCTTCCTTAAGACAACAACCCCCTTACGTTTTGCTTTTAGTATACAAAACCAGCCTCAGTATAATTGAATATCAACGTGTTTAAGTAGTCTGCTAAGTTTTAAAGGCCAGGTTAGTGAATAGTGTGGATAGTGAAAGCCAAGGATTTTTGTGTATGGAAAAAAGGGGGAAAAAAAGGGGGGGGGGGGCGCGCATAAGCACTTTGTATTTCTACAATTACAAATCTAATAATATGATAACACATGTATTTAAATATAAGGAACATGTTCAGACCAAACGTATCTTCATATTGTTTGTTTCCATAATCTACAGTTCTCCTGGTTTTAATAATCACATTTTGTTATGGTGGGGGTGGGGGAGGGCTGGCCATATACTCAAGGGGGCGTGGGAGTCTTGCCATTTACTCAAGGAGAAGTAGCCGTGAGGGTTTTGCCATATATTCAGGGGAGGCGAGGTTTAAAATAGTTTGGAGATCCCTGCTCTACACACAAACCACTTCACTTTTTTTTAAAGGGATAATCTTTTGAAATAATCGCTGCTACAAACTACCTAGTTTTGTTGTCTTCCCCTCAAGCAGATCACGATCCATACCCCAAACCTCGATTGATATCCGTACAAATCTCTGTCACAGCAATAGTCCCGCCGTAGAAACCAAAGCTTTTTTTTTTCTTTCAGTTAAATATCAACTAATCATTTGGTCTGCCCAAACTCTATCAAGGGGTTCCCGTGGGAGAGCTGTACTTAATGAGGTATTATTCCCGTCTATTTACCCGCGGCTAACTGGGGTCTCAGGAGAGGCAAATAAAAATCAGAACAATTGCTCTCTCTCTGACGTGTAGTGTGAGGCGATTAATCCGCGGCCATGTTGGCGACTGGTGCCTTCACCCGGATGGAACAGTTGATGACTCGACAAATACTGGCTGATGGCCGAAGGTCCGATGGTCTTGAGGAAAGGATCGTGCCTCTTTGGGGGTCCTTGGATGTTGGGAATGATACAGCTGGGTTCTGCAATTATTTGTAGGTCTTTGATTTTTATGTGAAAGGTGACTGATTTGTGATATGTTTAGTATCACTTCCATTGATTTAGTACCCACTTTGTTACGTTAAGCATCAGACCAAGTGGTTAAAACGTTACGCTCTCAAGCGGAAGACCCGGATTCGAATCGTTAGTAAAGGGATGAACACGTTTGCTGTCGGGGCGGAAAATGCCATCTTAACCTTCACAGTTCGTAACCCGTTTTTTTCAACGGCCATAATGTCTCTAAATTCTCAGACTGACTGCTCGCACGTTCTCGACCACCTTAAAATGTTCTACTACAGGCGCGACAACAAAGGGAAAACAAAATGCCCCAGGAAAATGATCAACTTAGAGTGGGAAGAATTCAACAGGAGTGGTCTGGGCAACCATTACTATCAGCAATTACTGGACAAAGAAGATGGAGTTATATTAGACATGGAGAATCACCAAACAGTGAGTGGGTGAGTGAATAAGTACGTGTGTGCTTGAGTGAGTGAGCAAGTGCGTGAGTGAGTGCGTGAGTGAGTGTGTGAGTGTGTGAGTGAGTGCGTGCATGAGTGAGTGAGGAAGTCATTCAAAGAGAGAGTCAGTGAGTGAGTTCGTGCGTGAGTGAGTAAGTCATTAAGTGAGAGAGTCAGTGAATGAGTTCGTGCGTGAGTGAGTGAGTGAGTGAGTGAGTGAGTGAGTGAGTGAGTGAGTGAGTGAGTGAGTGAGTGAGTGAGTGAGTGAGTGAGTGAGTGAGTGAGTGAGTGAGTGAGTGAGTGAGTGAGTGACATTCAACCCCACCAGGACCGCATAACGAGCGATTAACACCCAGTGCCACGATTAGGATGAAAATTCCCCATGCGCAAGTCTCCGAGTAACTCATTTCAACCGTTTGGGGTTTTAGGGTCCCCCAAAGACAGCCAGGTGGGGCTTTAAAATTGAATTTTTTTGTTTTATTGTGACCAAGTTTACAGGCGCTGATCATCATCATGAGTTTGAATCGACCAAGTTCATCCGCTACCTAAGAAGCTAACCATTCCTAGATAACATTAGTTATAATTTTGGCTCTTATTTCATTCTGCGTTTTTAGTGTTGTAGCTCTCCTGTCTGTTTCCGATTCCGATTCCTTTTGAAAAAAAAAAAAATTAAAAATTCCACCACTTTCAGACTGCTGCTAGCAAGCCGAAGCTGCTAACAGTCTCCGCCTATATTTGTGGTCCGGTTTATCTGCGTCACTTTCGTGACTAAAGTTGAAGTATTTGCGCCGTATCTAAGCTTGGTGCTTCCTTCCTTCGGGCAAGACCGCTCGTTCTCTACCCTGTTGTTAGCTGTGTACTTTTTTCTATTTCCTTCCAGGTGTTTCCTCCTTGGTTTCAACTCCCTCTGATTTGGCCTGGCGTATTTCGTAGGAGAGCGAGCTTCTATACATAACGACTTTTGGACCACCATTTATAGTTATAAAATTTTGATTATTTTACTTTGCCAAAAAAAGTACTAAAAACAGTTTTTGGTTTTGGATAGATGCGTAATGTTAAAATATTCCGCGAGTGACCATAGTGATCTTATAGTTGTATTCCTGCAATAAGAACGGGTTAGTCATGTCGTTGAAATGTGTGTGAAATATTAGGCAGAGCCTCGAAGCGGTTTTATCCGTCATTGTTATTGTGCGATCCGGTTTGTGTCGGTTTAGGTTGGCTGCTAGGCTCCAGTGTACGTAAATACCATATACTCGGACACCCAACTCACGCTTTGAGATCCAAATGTCCGGCGATAAGAACTGCTGTGGCATGTTGGGTACCGAACTCAAGTGCTCTCTTGGGACTGATATGGGGGATTTAACTCATAGTGCATCCGGAAGAGGTAGGGAAGGGTGGGGGAAAAGAGGGCGGGAAGCCATTCAATAATTCCTCGTCGTTGTCGTCTTGCTGGATTCTAGCCTTTTGCCGGGATTATACGTATCACGTCACCAACCTTAGCTATCAGCCCACTGATGGGGTGGTTAAGTGTTCTCGTCCTGTCAGTATAGATCAACTTGTTTTCCATTTTTGCTGTCAGCCATATCTTGTTGTGAGGCCTACCGGTCATGTTTATGTTGTATGCATGATGTGGAATTAGTTAGTTTCGAGTATGAATCCCCGGAGTATATGGACGCACACAAGTAAGTGTATGCGTACATGCACTCGAGCATTTACACACTCAGAAAACACTACATGTTTGTACTTCCTTTTATACTTATCCGTGTATGCATACCTATTTGTCATTCCAAACACATGCATTCTCTTTCATATGTGTCTACCAATGCCTACACATATGCACTTACATTCATGTAAACGTGCACATCCACCCGTAAGGACGCTCACACTTCCATGTATTGCGTGTTATTTATTGTGTCGCTGTATCTGTAACATCGTCTGGTCATGCCACTGTTTTAGTTATGTCCCGTTCCTGGTATGTGACCTCCTGTCTGTTGTGTTAGGTTTTCTGCTCGTTGTTCGTAGGGCCGTCATCTTAGTGCTGATTGGTTGGTTTGGTGCTCTTCATGGAATATGGAACTGACGGACAGAGGAAACGAGTGCGTCCAAGAGAAATAACGAGAAGCCTCGCTGATAAAGGTGCCAAAGGTGCTTGACTGGATTCCATCCATTATATCAAGTGATTGCGCAGGATAAAACGGAATAGAGGAAAAGACTGCGAGACCTATGTGATATATAATGGCATAAAATGACAATGAATGAATGAAGGAATAGGCAGGAAAGACAGGTTTTAAAAAAATCATAATGCTGTTAATTTTCTGATAGTTCTTCTTTATTTTGTTCAAAGTTTTTTGCATCATGATGATAAAAACTATGACGAAAAAAAATAAAAACAAATTGTTAGGAATGACACGAGATAAGTTATGCAAAAGTGCAAAGTGGCAAGACAGCTTTAGAGATCTCCCGTAGTTAGCGTCTTTTGGAATTTGTACGCCATGTCATTCCGATGTGGTAGGAAACGAGCAGGCAGATTTACTAGCTGGTGCTGCTACACACGGCGGTGCTCTGACTGTTGCATGATAAGCTAGATGTGGCCAGTGCCTTTTGGGAGGCAGTTACCATTTCACAAGCATATATCAGTATTCACAGTTCTATGAGAATGGTAAAGCGGGTAGTGGCTAGTGGGTCTCGCCAAGTCTAAACACCAAGAAAAAGGCAAAACGGGAAGACAAGCAGACCGGGAAGACAAGCAGACCGGGAAGACAAGCAGACTGCTACTGGTACCATTGGCATGAGAACGCTGCGCTAGCTGCTGAAGATGGGGATGGTTGGCTTATGGGAATGTCCCGACTGCTGTGATGTCGGTTGTTTATTAAATCATGTACATATTGCACCAATCTACGCCGAGTTTCTGAACCAGAGGTAGAATTAATTTACCTTAAAGCTGGTAGTTTCTATAGTGAGTTTCAAAAACTCATGCCCCCACAGTTTTAACATGGCCAAACTTTAGTTACAGGCCTAGCTACTGACGTCATCAGCGGGACGTGACGTCACCGCCGCTGGCTAACGTTATGTTACTTTTTCACTCAGACAGTACTTGTTTTTTTTTTTCCCGGCCGTCCCCTGAGTACTAGCCCACAAAAAGTATAGCAGTAAGCTCATGGCTATTCAACAGTCAGCCCGCGGACCAAATTTGGCCCGCTGAGGCCTAGCGAGTGGCCCGCGGATCACTGCTGGTTGCAATGAAAAAATGGTTTTTCTAAGCTGGGACTCGGACTGCTGGCCCATAACGATCCCTAATTTTACAATGTTGGCTTCTGAGTTAACCTAAATTGACTTAGTTGAACAGCCCTGGATATAGGTATTGACAATAAGACATAGAAACAAAGCACAACAGAAACTAATCACATATTCACAATATGACATAGAAACTAAAAGCACAACAGAAACTACTGACATATTCACAACAAGACATAGAAACAGAAAGCACAACAGAAACTACTCACATATTCACAATATGACATAGAAACTAAAAGAACAACAAAAAATACTTACCATGTAGCTGTCCAAATTGAAGTTACATAATCCGTGAAATCCATTAATGGGTGAATTTGGTCAGTTTTCTTTTCTTAGAGGATTTATCCAGCAAGGATGCATCGGTTTTTATTTTTCTATAATTTACTTTTTACATTAATAATATCTCACCATCTTAGGATGGCTTCAATAAAATCTGCTGTTTTATTACTGCCTACTAGACGCAGAGCAGCAACATTGTATTCATTAAAAATTGCCAAAGCAAGAGGAACATTCTGTCTGTCCATGCTGCAGGGATAGATGGCTTTGTGGGAAAGTTTAGGTGCCAGTTTTGCAATATTCTTTTGCTCACTATATTACAGTTTCTTTAAATGAGAAAAGTTAGCTTCTGCAGCTCTATCAGTATCACAGGCGTTTAGCATTTATCCAGTTATTAAAGTATAAGTAAATGTCTGGTTTGTGTCCTTCTGGTTGATCCAGTTCCTCCACATGCATTTTAGCAAGTGCACAGAATCATGCAGTAAAAATATTTTTTTATTAGCAAAATCTGGGTTCTCAATAAAAGTTTGGCTTGGTTTCAGGAGATCACTGTAAACTCTGTGATTGACAGCACTATTATCTGCAATTACAGCAACTACTGTGAAACCACACTCCTGTACAAAGTGGATACAGTGGAGTAATTTCAAACGTAGATCCTGAGATGTCATTCTGTTCACAGGTGAAAGTTCTATATTTTCCTGGTAGCTTCCAAAAACTGAAGATACGAGGAAAGCCTGCACTGTTGTTGCTGCTTCTTTTGCATTGTCTGCATTGCCAAATATTTTGCCCCCAGAGTAAGTAATTGCAGATTTAACATATTTTTCATCCATCTGAACCACTACAATCTTTTCTAGCTCTGTCAGTTTGTCTTGTTTCAATTTCAAGTGTTGTGAAATGCTGCCAGTATGAGTAGACAATGACAACTGTGAAGTTAAATTGTGCAGTGTTCTTTGATGAGGCAGGCACAACATACGAGATTTTCTTATAAACCGGTAGCATGCTGGAGATTTAATGAACAGCATGAAAGCGAAACATAATGTGCTACAACTGTAAGGCCTTCTGTTGTTTAACACGGTTAAAAGTTGCAGCTGCTCTGCAAGAAAGTTTACTTGTGTGTCAGTTACTTCATCAGCTGTCCCATTAGGAGTCAGTCCACTGTTGCTGAGCAGCACTCTTCAAAATACTTCATACTTCTTCCACTAAATCTGTGAAGCTATTTTGGCTTTGAATTTTACTATAATCCCAGGCATTGTAATGAATTACAAGATTTTCAAGCTGTGACCATCTCACAAGTTTTTTGTTGTCTACAATCCATTTAAGGTCTTTGTCTTTAACTTTTTTATTTTGAACAAAGACTTGTATAGTCCTATCAAGTAACACCTTTATGCTGACACCTATGGATGGTGCAGAGTCTGACTGTATGGTAATGACATACAAAACAATACATGCTAAAGCTCCATCTACAGAAGTGTCTTTCCATTTTTTTTTCAAAGTGACCTTTCAGTTTGTTTCCTATCTGTGACTCCAGATCCTGGAAATCTGTAATGATGTATGAGGACCGCCAATCATTTACTTTTTGATCATAATTACGATTAATATGTGATACACGTTCCTCTGGAGTTTTGCGAGAGGCTGGTACTTTCACCGATAAAAAGGATGGAAGATCTGGAAAAATAGTTGGATAAGCATCTTTTTTTAAAGCGGGATTCTTTCTTGGAAGTTTTTGCTTGATTCCTGATTTGTCTGTATATTTATTAGACCCAATAATATCTGACGTACGAAAATGTTTCACACATACTACACTGGTTTTCCGAGGAGTCCAATTTTTCCGTGGAATATGTTTCAGCCATTTGTCTCTTAAAAGAGAATTCGAAGGGAATCTGAAGCAACACATATCCACTAGAAAGGTCATAATTTGAACGACACTCGGGTACAGTGACAGAACATTTCGCAGGCATATTTCCTCGAAAACCAACACACTGACGATAAATCCAACGTAAATTGCATAAATTGCTTACTAAATCTACTCCCTGAAATACCGCTTATAGGTGAATCAGACGTGAGAATTGAACCACATTAAAAACTTTCACAAGAAAAATAAAACCGAAAACACACTGATACATCCATTTTGTTTGCCTCGGGAAGTGACGTCACCACTGGAGATTCCTGGCCTGTAACTAAAGTTTGGCCATGGTTTTAACTAATATTTCGAAAACGTCTGTACGGATCAACACAATTCTTTGTGTGTGCGTACGTGGCCTTAGATTTCTCATGCCCTTGTGATTTTCTAATATACAAATGCACGTGTGCTGCCGAATTCTTAAAGCGGTGAATGTCTTTGATCTTCGTTTAACTAATAATTGTGTACCCTTACAAAAATAGAATATACACTAACTGATGCAGTTGCGGTAATTTTTTTTTTTTTTTGGCAAATAAATTCACATGTGCGGCGATGCGTGGCAATTATTTTAATAGCTGTCCGGCATACAATGAAAAATCGGCAACTCGCGTGAGACTTATGCTAGACCAACTGAGAGCGACACGTATAAGACACGCGTGCTATATTTGATGTCTTAAAAACTACCGGTTACAGTTAACTGTAAGCATGTTGACTGTTTTAAATCAGTGTCTGTTGTTCAAATACCGCAACTAAGGCAAACTGAAAACTAGATGATTCTTTCCATAAAAAAGAATAATTTCTTACAAGGACATGAATTTTAACACTCTGCAGGCTATAATTTCTACAATTTACACGGAACAGTAACTGAGTTACAGATTTTTAAAATTTGGACAAGACTTCTGAAACGACCTACAAAACAGAGGCCCTATTGTACATACCAGGGGTATTACAACTCTCCCAACACGTTCACCCAGTATATTCTGCAGTGTTAAACAGTATGATGATAATGAAACGTTAACTAGCTCCATTTGGGAGCGAATGAACAGTACGGAAACACAAATAGACCATTTCTATCTGAAGAGAATATGCAACAAGGATTGATCATGGAATCTTGCCTATGTTCAAAACTCAGGGGACAGGCGAGACTGACATATAGTTTGACTGTTACTTGTACCACGGTCATTAGAGCTTTGCGCTAGCTGTTGGGCATGGGGATGGAGCGCTTATGGGACTATAATGAGTGCTTTGATTTCCGTTCTGAATTCAACTCAACAGATGTTCGAGTTGCATGAATATACGCAAAGTTTCTGAACTAACCATTTAAATAGCCATAAAAGCTGACAGACTTTAAAACAAAAAGCCTATGAAACATATTTGGAGCCGCTGTGATGTAGCGGCTAAATACGTGTCTGCGGATCAGAAGGATGTGGTTCCGGTCCTTTAATTTGAGTCTACATACCACGGGTATTACCACTCTCACAGCCAGTTGACACAGTTTGGTCAACACTATTAAACAGAATGACGGTGATACAGTTTTGGTAAACTGATACAAGACCAGCCATATGTGGTCAAGTCTATTCCTTTCAGAGCGAGTGAACAGTGCTGAAGCACAAATGGATCATCACGGTCTGAAGACAATAGAATAATGCTGAATGATCAGGGAATTTGACCGGCACTCAACACTCAGAGTAAAGCAAGATCGACATAAACATTGCTACTGTTACCATTACAATTAAAACTCTATGCTGGCTGTTGAAGATGAGGATGGGGCGCTTATGAGAACGTTCTGTGTGCACTGATTTCGGTTCTTAGCCTTATGTATTTAGCATAACTGAACTCATGTACAAGACGAGTGAACCAGAGTGTAATTACCTATATAAAAGCTGGCATTTTCTAAAACAGAGATCCCATTGTAGACGCCATGGGTATTACAGCGTTCCCAGCAAGTTCACACAGTTTGTTCAGCATTGTTGCTTGTTTTACCTTATCTCCTTGACACGCGTTGTTTATGTTACGTTTCAGCAAAGCCTGATACCACCTTTTATATCGCCTTGGCTCAACGCAGGATGTTGTTATTTTGTAAGCGTTGTTTTTGTTGTATGTTCAAGCAAGACTTAAATTCACATTGACTTCTTCTCATTTGGAGTGTATTTTCCTGTTCACATATTTGCCTCTAGCAACTTTTTGGAAAGTAAGTAAATTTTTTTTATGCAATTCTAACTGATGTTAGTGAATGCTTTTTTTTTTTCTCACAGAAATCTCGACGAACAGAAGCTCTATTTCTGCGGTATACAGATTAGACAAATTATTCGTTTTGCTGGGTTTCGTACAGCGATGAAATAAGTCACACCACGGAAAGAAAGAGGTCTCAGCAGATACCGTTCCAGAGAAGTAGTAGAAACAAGTATGTACTACCTCTAGTCTCCATTTTAGACACAGAAGCACACATTCGCAAATACAATTTTTTTAAAACCAACAATTTCAAACATAATGGAAGCTTCTTCTTCTTCTTCTTCTTCTTCTTCTTCTTCTTCTTCTTCTTCTTCTTCTTCTTCTTCTTCTTCTTCTTCTTCTTCTTCTTCTTCTTCTTCTTCTTCTCTTCTTCTTCTTCTTCTTCTTCTTCTTCTTCTTCTTCTTCTTCTTCTTCTTCTTCTTCTTCTTCTTCTTCTTGTGTCTATTATATAATGTCAGCGTGTCTCTGCTTGTGTCGGGTTATGCGTCTGCGTGTATGTCTGTGTGCGTATGTGTGACTGTGCGTGTCATTGTGTGTATATCTGTGTATGTCTGGGTGTTGCGTATGTCTATGTGTGTGTATGTTTCCCTGCTTTTGTGTGTGTATGTGTTTGTGTGTGCCCGTGACTGCATGTGTGTGTGTCTGTATGTGTCTGGGTTGTATGCGTGTGTGTTTTAGAGCGTGTGTAGGTGTATGTATGTATAATTGTATGTATACATATAATTTGTAACCCTTTGAAAAGTTCGTTCGTTCGTTCGTTCGTTCTTATTCTTCTTCTTCTTCTTCTCTCTCTCTCTCTCTCTCTCTCTCTCTCTCTCTCTCTCTCTCTCTCTCTCTCTCTCTCTCTCTCTCTCTCTCTCTCTCCCTTTTTACAACAGATCAACATCATGGCACAAGTGTAATAACCCATGTGTTAGGTTCTACTACTAACTTAAGCCTGAGTCCGAGAATCTTAGCACATAGCTCCGGTGAGAATCCCGAATGTAAATTTTGAACGAACAACGCCGTCACGCCACTCTTGTCGATTTCCAACTCCAAAGGGATTTTTTTTTTTACGTGCGCATCAATCGACATGGGCGTCCGATCTTACTACACAGAGATTAGGGAAAATCACAAGAGGTGGACGTGAAAAATCCTAGCCTTCACCGGGGCTTGAACCCAGGATCTCCAACACTCGAGCAATAAAAGTCACACCCTTCTATACTTGCAATTAAATATTCTGAAGCTTACAGCTAGGCTGCGATAGTTGAACCTTCGAACCAACACATTCGATCTCAGCGAATCCATACTTACACGTCTTTTATGACATGTTGAGGACTGCTGGCGGAGTGGTTACAACGTTTGGCTTTAAAGCAGGCAACCGGGGTTCGACCCCCGGTAAGGTGATGAAGTTATTTTGTCAAAATTAAATATCCTAACCTTTACAGTCACTAGCTACTGAGTTCCATTCCTCGTGCTTACGATCCCGCTCTCTATATAGCCTTTCTTCTACTTCTTTGCGTCCTCTTTTACCGCTTCGGGTGTCGAGGAAGATATAAGGTTTCTGTTTCGTGCTCTTCTGGCTGCTTCGACCATAGACATTTCGTAGTGCTGTAGAGTATCTCAAATGTTATCTTCCCATATTTTTCTTGGTCTACCTCTTTCTCTACGTCCCTCTCCTCTTTTGGTATATGCTTTGTATGGTATGGTATAGCATCAGAAGGCATTCTCTCTAGGTTGGCAAACCATTTGCTTTGCTGTTTTTGTATGAAATTTATAATTGGTTCTGTGCAGACTTTATCTCGTATGACCTCATTCCTAATTTTATATCTTCTGGTCACTCCTATAGGGTTTCTCAGACACCTCATTTCCATGGTTACTACTTTTATTTTGATTTTGTTGTGAGTGACCACGTCTGGTACTGGTAGCATAGGGTGGGAATGAATGAAGGGTTAGTTGCGTATCCTTTAAAGGACGTGCCAGAACCAACCTCAACAGCCCCTGGCTGCTGTTGTGTGGTTTTTCGAGGCAAAATTACTTCCAGTAGTTTGCCATTGCTCCTGGACGGTCGGCTTTCATGGCCCGCAGCTGGAATCAAACCTGGCATCCCCGCATTACGAAGCGTTCGCATCGACTTAGCCACAGAGCCGACGGGCATATGCTTGTATAAGATGGTTCTGATTGGGATGGGGTTATGCTGTATCTCCCTGAAAATAGTACATGCAGACAGAAGTGAAAACATACTTGCTAACGGACAACAGCTAATTTTATTCATTACTCTGAGTGAAATTTAAATCTTTAGGCATATAGGGCATATAGGGCTAGACTTACATTTTGTAGACGAATCTGCACAAGATGGGTGATGTGGTCAGCATCCTTTGTGTGGCCTTCTTCACTTTCCAGGACCGCAACCGGTACCCACTCAAGGCTGGGTCAACGTGGGAGCCAAAGTCATTTATGAAAAAAAGTCCGGCTCTGCCATGGAGCGAACCCACGACCTTCCGATCCGAAGGATCAGGCTCCGCCACGGCAACTCCCATTAATGACTATAGTACCGTAATAATCTGAAAGAAAGTATGCTTGGCAAGCAGTAAGTTAAAGTAAAGAATGAGATAAAACACAGAAAAGTGAAATATTGTGGTCACTCGAAACGTCACGAAAGTTTAGAGAGTACAATAATGGAGGGGTATATGCCTGGGAAGAGAGGAAGAGGAAGGCCCAAAGAGAAGATAGGTGCAGGATGTGGCTGATGATCTCCAGATGGGTGTATCGGACGCGGGATATCTTGCTTGTCATCGAGAAGTTTTCCGGAGGGTTGTTATCTGAGCAAGGTTCTGCAAAGGACAGGCTACTGACGGACTGAATAAGTTAAAAGCGTCAAGGGAAAATACGGTCTGAGGAGAATGGCGCTGCCGCGAGTTAACTGGGGATCTGACCGACGCTCAACACTCAATGAAAGGCGAGACGGATATACAGTCAGACAGTTTCAGATGCCATCGGAATTAGAACTCTTGGTTTGGTATTGAAGATGGCGATGGAGTGCTTATTGGAGTGTTCCGAGTGCTATGATGTCGATTCTCAATTCAACATTCTCTCTCTCTCTCTCTCTCTCTCTCTCTCTCTCTCTCTCTCTCTCTCTCGCTCTCTCTCTCTCTGTGTGTGTGTGTGTGTGTGTGTGTGTGTGTGTGTGTGATATGTGTGTATTATCTCATTCTTTATTCAGCAAATGCAACATATACCCTCATTTACCTTACAAGTCGTCATTTCTTTCGCTATCTCGTGTAGCTCACATCCCACCTATCCAGCCCTACCCATCTTTTTAACCTTACCCCTTGGCCCCCTTCTCTGTTTGTTTTGTTATGTTTTTTTTTTTGTTGGACTGCCTCTATTTCTATGCTCCTGATGGTTCCAGTGTATAGACATTCTAGTTGAATTGCTGTCACGGTTTTTCGACAGGTTTTCTATCAAATGCCAGCATCTGTTCTTCATCTTGTTATTCATCGAAATGTGTTTAGTTCTCTAGCCCAGCTCCATGTTACTGACTCAGTCATACCTCCTGACTCACTCTATTCTGCACAGGCACTGTTTAATGAATGTTTGTAGTTCATTAGTAATTGTTTAAGATGTTCTGTGTTCAGCACCATTAATTGACGATGCAGCTAACTATTTTGAGCCTCCCCTCCCCCCCCCCCCCCCCCACCGTCTACACCGCCCTAAAATATGGTAAAACATTCACAAGTGACAGTTAAAAAAATATTAAAAAAAACTATCTGTAACTATGCACGCCCCTCCCCCCTTCCGGTAAATAAAGCTGCCAGTACTCATAACAAATTGTAAAAAAAAAAAAAAGTGCTGTTACTTATCACAAAGTGTTTTTTTACAGAAGCACTAAATACATTTTTTTTTAAATGCACCATAAACTTCCAGTATTGTGTATCGTGCCGGCTCTGTGGCTAAGTCGATGCGAACGCTTCGTAATGCCGGGATGCCGTGTTCGATCCCAGCTGCGGGCCATGCGCCTTGCGTTGGTTTCAACAGTGGTATCAAGAAAGCCGACTGTCCAGAAAGCAAATAGCAAACTACTGGACGTAAATCTGGATGTTGGGGTTGGTTCTGCAACGTCCTGTAAAGGATACGCAACTAACCTTAACTGTATTGTTGTGAACCGTCGGGGTAAAAAAACACCGTGGCTACAACTTGCTATATCTAATGAGTAAAAATCATAACATGGCATCTTAGGAGAGCTATGTGAATGTTGAATTAAGATGGTTGAAATAAGAATCGACATTACAGCATTCGGGACACCCCCACCCCCATAAACGCTCCATTCCCATCTTCATCAGCAAGCGAAGAGTTGAAATTCCGTTGGTACCACTAACTGTCTGATTGTATCTCACTCTCGCCTTTTCCTTGAATATCGAGCGTCTACCAGTCCCCTTGTGACTCCTCGAAGTCTCATTCTCCTCACAACATCCAACTGAGTAGGAAAAAGAGACCAAGAGGGTGGGGGGGGGGGGGGGGGGGGGAACACAAACCTAGATAAAGATTCGAACAGAAACCAATAAACTGTTTATACAAGTAAAGAACGTGAGATGATTTGGTCATGGGTATCAAAACTCCTAATA
>CAJHNH020003693.1:0-17500 GCA_905116865.2 Candidula unifasciata
AATGGGTGTTTATGGCTGGCTATCTTATGTGGCCATCAATGTCCGTGATCAGTCTGTGTTCCTGTCCCGCGTATGTCAGTTCTGTGTCTCCTTCTTTTAATTTTCTCTTGGGATTTGCCATGCACTGGCAAAGCTTTCAATTATTTTTGTCACGTATAATTCTAAAAACATCATTGACAATGCGCCTGTAACATGTCTCTTTTTGTTTTGGTTTGATAGATTGCATCTGTTCCTTAAAAAAACAACTGTCTAATGTGTGTTGTTGTTTTACCCCTCCCCCCCCCCCCCTAACCACTTATTTCACACCCCACCCCCTCCCTTCCATGTTGTTCTTCAGCTCCCAAGCAGAAAAGCAAACAAGGGAAACCCAAGGGAAACAATGACTACCAATACAAACCAGTTAAATCACTGTCAAAAAGGAAAGCCATGGCAAACTAACCGTTTCAATGCTGTCTGGAAAATCAGGATTCGACCAGAACCGCATTTAAACAACCAGAGAAGCTCTGGCTGGAGATCGAGCAGACGAGGCTGATGTGTGGATTCAGTGAGAAAGTATTTAAGATAAAGCAAATCTGGGCGAGCTCCAGACAATACATTTGACACAAGATGGAAAGCTACAATTCCCCAAAGCACTTAACACGAAGCCCGGACTGTAAATCTCCGCGCAACTGGGAATACATGATAGAATATGTTCTGCCATGTGTGGGTCATGTGGCTGACATCGTTCAGCAAGATCCCAACTTTCCCTTCTCATCTGATGTGTTCATGTAGTTGGTTCTCTTGTGTTCGCTTTACTCCGGCATCTTTCTGTCTTCATTAGTTCCCTCCATTAGTCTTTACAAGTCCGCATTGTCTCTTCCATCTCTTCTGTTCAAATACCTCAGAGACTCTTTTCGTTCTTCAAATCTGGTTTTGACGAAAATAATAGCAATAGACCCCACCGCTCTTCAGTTCGGGGAGTTTGCTTATGTTATCTTATGTAATTTTATATTTGTCCTTACTGATCCAACTTATGCTTGTGAAATATTTCTTGGATATGGCGATAGTCTGTCTGTCTGTCTATCTATCTATCTATCTATCTATCTATCTATCTATCTATCTATCTATCTATCTATCTATCTATCTATCTATCTATCTATCTATCTATCTATCTATCTATCTATCTATCTATCTATCTATCTATCTATCTATCTATCTATCTATCTATCTATCTATCTATCTATCTATCTATCTATCTATCTATCTATCTATCTATCTATCTATCTATCTATCTATCTATCTATCTATCTATCTATCTATCTATCTATCTATCTATCTATCTATCTATCTATCTATCTATCTATCTATCTATCTATCTATCTATCTATCTATCTATCTATCTATCTATCTATCTATCTATCTATCTATCTATCTATCTATCTATCTATCTATCTATCTATCTATCTATCTATCTATCTATCTATCTATCTATCTATCTATCTATCTATCTATCTATCTATCTATCTATCTGTCTGTCTGTCTGTCTGTCTGTCTGTCTGTCTGTCTGTCTGTCTGTCTGTCTGTCTGTCTGTCTGTCTGTCTGTCTGTCTGTCTGTCTGTCTGTCTGTCTGTCTGTCTGTCTGTCTGTCTGTCTGTCTGTCTGTCTGTCTGTCTGTCTGTCTGTCTATCTATCTATCTATCTATCTATCTATCTATCTATCTATCTATCTATCTATCTATCTATCTATCTATCTATCTATCTATCTATCTATCTATCTATCTATCTATCTATCTATCTACATACCTACCTACCTATCTACCTACCTATCTACCTACCTACCTACCTACCTACCTACCTACCTACCTACCTACCTACCTACCTACCTATCTATCTATCTATCTATCTATCTATCTATCTATCTATCTATCTATCTATCTATCTATCTATCTATCTATCTATCTATCTATCTATCTATCTATCTATCTATCTATCTATCTATCTATCTATCTATCTATCTATCTATCTATCTATCTATCTATCTATCTATCTATCTATCTATCTATCTATCTATCTATCTATCTATCTATCTATCTATCTATCTATCTATCTATCTATCTATCTATCTATCTATCTATCTATCTATCTATCTATCTATCTATCTATCTATCTATCTATCTATCTATCTATCTATCTATCTATCTATCTATCTATCTATCTATCTATCTATCTATCTATCTATCCATCCATCCGTCCTTCTGTCTGCCCCTCCATCCGTCCTTCTGTCTGTCTGTCTGTCTGTCTGTCTGTCTGTCTGTCTGTCTGTCTGTCTGTCTGTCTGTCTGTCTGTCTGTCTGTCTGTCTGTCTGTCTGTCTGTCTGTCTGTCTGTCTGTCTGTCTGTCTGTCTGTCTGTCTGTCTGCATTCAAACACTTTGTCTTCCTTCCCCTTTTTGTTTCTCTTTCGCCTCACTGTTTTATAAGAGGTAGACAACTGATAGACTGACATCATAAACTTGTTATTCACTTTACTTGAATGTATTACCATTTGATTCCGCTTTATCAGACCCCGCCAAATAGATCATGGCCATTTGCTATAGCGAGACTGAAGCTCTCATACAGTGTTACCTCCAATATTCGTCCTCCCTCGAGGAACGGATTCACAGACGAATGTTGGAGTTACACTCTATGGCCACCTGGTGAAATCAGCCAGATCTGGCTGTGGCATTTCATTGCAGGCAAGCTGGCGTCGACAGCAAGCGAATTTCTCTGGCGGAGCGGCTCAGCGAAGATGACAGCCATGACACCAGCAAATTATCTTATCGATCTTTCATATTTATTGTCAAGAATAATGACAAGATCATGTTTTTGAGGCGTCGATGTGCATGTGTAGCTTGTTACTGTTAAATATTTGTCTCCGTGAGCGACAGAGCCAACGATGTTTTCAAAGGGTGATATTTTAGGCTCCCAGGCCCGTCTTACATTCGTTCCTTCCCACCGCTCTCTGTTACACAAAGATAGTTTGTTACAATATTTTACACAGAGATAGTTTGTTAGACTATTTTACACAGAGATAGTACGTTACACTATTTTACACAGAAATAGTATGTTACACTATTTTACACAGAGATAGTATGTTACACTATTTTACACAGAGATAGTATGTGACACTATTTTACACAGAGATAGTTTGTTACACTATTTTACATAGAGATAGTATGTTA
The DNA here is from genome assembly GCA_905116865.2 of Candidula unifasciata. Lineage (NCBI taxonomy): Eukaryota > Metazoa > Mollusca > Gastropoda > Stylommatophora > Geomitridae > Candidula > Candidula unifasciata. Next base: position 3,200 of record CAJHNH020003693.1, read on the forward strand.
CACTATTTTACACAGAGATAGTTTGTTACATTATTTTACACAGAGATAGTATGTGACACTATGTTACACAGAGATAGTTTGTTACACTATTTTACACAGAGATAGTAAGTGACACTATTTTACACAGAGATAGTTTGTGACACTATTTTACACAGAGATAGTTCGTTACACTATTTTACACAGAGATAGTTTGTTACACTATTTTACACAGAGATAGTTTGTTACACTATTTTACACAGAGATAGTTTGTTACACTATTTTACACAGAGATAGTTTGTTACACTATTTTACACATAGATAGTTTGTGACACTATTTTACACAGGGATAGTTTGTCACTATTTTACACAGAGATAGTTTGTTACACTATTTTACAGAGAGATAGTTTGTTACACTATTTTACACAGAGATAGTTTGTTACACTATTTTACACAGAGATAGTTTGTTACACTATTTTACACAGAGATAGTATTTGACACTATTTTACACAGAGATAGTATGTGACACTATTTTACACAGAGATCGTATGTGACACTATTTTACACAGAGATAGTTTGTTACACTATTTTACACAGAGATAGTTTGTTACACTATTTTACACAGAGATAGTTTGTTACACTATTTTACACAGAGATAGTATGTGACACTATTTTATACAGAGATAGTATGTTACACTATTTTACACAGAGATAGTATGTGACACTATTTTACACAGAGATAGTATGTGACACTATTTTACACAGAGATAGTATGTTACACTATTTTACACAGAGATAGTATGTTACTGTATTTTACTCAGAGATAGTTTGTTACACTAATTTACACAGAGATAGTATGTTACACTATTTTACACAGAGATAGTAGGTTACACTATTTTACACAGAGATAGTATGTTACACTATTTTACACAGAGATAGTATGTTACACTATTTTACACAGAGAGAGTATGTTACACTATTTTACACAGAGATAGTATGTTACACTATTTTACACAGAGATAGTATGTTACAATATTTTACACAGAAATAGTATGTTACAATATTTTACACAGAGATAGTATGTTACAATATTTTACACAGAGATAGTATGTTACACTATTTTACACAGAGATAGTATGTTATACTATTTTACACAGAGATATTATGTTACAATATTTTACAGAGATAGTATGTTACACTATTTTACACAGAGATAGTATGTTACACTATTTTACACAGAGTTAGTATGTTACCCTATTTTACACAGAGATAGTATGTTACACTATTTTACACAGAGAGAGAGAGTGTTACACTATTTTACACAGATATTGTATGTTACAATATTTTACACAGAGATAGTATGTTACAATTTTTTACACAGAGATAGTATGTTACACTTTTTTTACACAGAAATAGTATTTTATTTATCTTCTTTGCTTTTCCTTTACATCCATAGTACACGACTCAGAGTATGGAGGGGATTTGGTGTATAAGGCCTGCATGTTGACATATCAATAGCCCTGTTATATATCAATAGTCCTGTTATATATCAATAGTCCTGTTAAATATCAATAGTCCTGTTATATATCAATACCCCTGTTATATATCAATACCCCTGTTATATATCAATACTCCTGTTATATATCAATAGCCCTGTTATATATCAATACCCCTGTTATATATCAATACCCCTGTTATATATCAATAGTCCTGTTATATATCAATAATCCTGTTATATATCAATACTCCTGTTATATATCAATACCGCTGTTATATATCAATACTCCTGTTATATATCAATACTCCTGATATATATCAATACTCCTGTTATATATCAATAGCACTGTTATATATCAATACTCCTGTTATATATCAATACCCCTGTTATATATCAATACCCCTGTTATATATCAATAGCCCTGTTATATATCAATACCCCTGTTATATATCAATACTCCTGTTATATATCAATAGCCCTGTTATATATCAATAGCCCTGTTATATATCAATACCCCTGTTATATATCAATACTCCTGTTATATATCAATAGCACTGTTATATATCAATAGTCCTGTTATATATCAATAGTCCTGTTATATATCAATACTCCTGTTATATATCAATACCCCTGTTATATATCAATACTCCTGTTATATATCAATACTCCTGTTATATATCAATAGCCCTGTTATATATCAATACCCCTGTTATATATCAATACCCCTGTTATATATCAATAGTCCTGTTATATATCAATAGTCCTGTTATATATCAATACTCCTGTTATATATCAATACCCCTGTTATATATCAATACTCCTGTTATATATCAATACTCCTGTTATATATCAATAGCCCTGTTATATATCAATACCCCTGTTATATATCAATAGCCCTGTTATATATCAATACTCCTGTTATATATCAATACTCCTGTTATATATCAATACTCCTGTTATATATCAATATTCCTGTTATATATCAATACCCCTGTTATATATCAATAGCCCTGTTATATATCAATAGCCCTGTTATATATCAATACCCCTGTTATATATCAATAGCCCTGTTATATATCAATACCCCTGTTATATATCAATACCCCTGTTATATATCAATAGCCCTGTTATATATCAATAGCCCTGTTATATATCAATAGCCCTGTTATATATCAATAGCCCTGTTATATATCAATAGCCCTGTTATATATCAATAGTCCTGTTTTATATCAATAGCCCTGTTATATATCAATACCCCTGTTATATATCAATACCCCTGTTATATATCAATACCCATGTTATATATAAATAGTCCTGTTATATATCAATAGCCCTGTTATATATCAATACCCCTGTTATATATCAATAGTCCTGTTATATATCAATACTCCTGTTATATATCAATAGCCCTGTTATATATCAATAGTCCTGTTATATATCAATAGCCCTGTTATATATCAATACCCCTGTTATATATCAATAGTCCTGTTATATATCAATACCCCTGTTATATATCAATACCCCTGTTATATATCAATACACCTGTTATATATCAATAGCCCTGTTATATATCAATACCCCTGTTATATATCAATACCCCTGTTATATATCAATACCCCTGTTATATATCAATAGTCCTGTTATATATCAATAATCCTGTTATATATCAATATTCCTGTTATATATCAATACCCCTGTTATATATCAATATTCCTGTTATATATCAATACCTCTGTTATATATCAATACCCCTGTTATATATCAAAGCACTGTAATGTATCAAAAAGCCTGTTCTGTTGATAGATCAAATATGTTTATTTTTATAGATGAAAACGCCTGTTATCTCAATATCACAAACGGCCGGTTATGTTGATATATCAAAAACCCTTCTTTGTCTATAGATCAAATGCCCTGTTATGTTGACAAATCGAAAGGCCGGTTATGTTGATAGATCAGTAGCCCTGAGACAGACAAAAGAAAGATGAAGAGAATATGTAGGAGAGTGAGACAAGAAAGAGAAGGCATAAAGAAAAGATGAAAATGGTGAAAATATAACAGAAAAACCAGAAGTCAGAGAGAGGAAGATGGAATGACAGAGAAAGACAGGAAGTGAAAGGACGATGTGAGAGAGAAAGCTGGAGGAGAGGAGATGAGAGCGACTTGCCCAAAGCCAAAACCATAACATTAAAGTTGTAATCACATAATTACAGCAGAAAATTGGTGTTGCTAAAAACTTAAAAAGTTGTAGAAATTTCCCTACCCTTCCCCCCCCCCCCCCCCTTTCCCCCTTTTTTTTCATCCTCTATTTGATGAAAGATTGTAATCTTGAAGGATCCGAGGACGAAGGTAATGGTTGGGTGCTTGGAGAATGAGTGAACTAGGAAATCATGTTAAATAGTGAGTGTGAAACTAGCTAACTATTTTTAGAGTGTGAATGACAGAGGGCAAGGATATGTGAAAGAATGAAAGGAAAAAAAAAAAACAGAACTAAATGTTAACGGAACTATTGGGATTAGAAGGCTGAAGAAAACAAACTAAAGGCGAAGATAGTAGAAAGTCGAGCATTTCAATAGCACATAGAGAAATCTCTCGACATTTTCTATCGAACATTTTTAACAGTTTCTCAAAATGTCTCTGTATGCGAAAATCCTAAATTAATCAGTTGCCTTCTAGAACAGGCTTGTGTAGGCGCCGTATATCTACTCCTTGTACACCCACCGGAGAATTACTTCATAAAGAAAGTGCAGAACTGGTCGATCTGCTTTGCGTACTAGTCGATCTCCCTAGCGTACTGGTCGATCTCCCTAGCGTACTGGTCGATCTCCCTAGTGTACTGGTCGATCTCCCTAGCGTACTGGTCGATCTCCCTAATGTGCTTGTCGATCTCCCTAGTGTACTGGTCGATCTCCCTAGTGTACTGATCGATCTAATTAGCGTACTGGTCGATCTGCTTTGCGTACTGGTCGATCTCCCTAGCGTACTGGTCGATCTCCCTAGTGTACTGTTCGATCTCCCTAACGTACTAGTCGATCTCCCTAGCGTACTGGTCGATCTCCCTAGCGTACTGGTCGATCTCCCTAGTGTACTGGTCGATCTCCCTAGTGTACTGGTCGATCTTCCTAGCGTACTGGTCGATCTCCCTAGCGTACTGGTCGATCTCCCTAATGTGCTTTTCGATCTCCCTAGTGTACTGGTCGATCTCCCTAGTGTACTGGTCGATCTCCCTAGCGTACTGATCGATCTCCCTAGCTAGTGGTCAATCTCCCTCGCTACTTTTTGATCTCCTTAACGTACTAGTCGATCTCCCTAACGTACTGGTCGATCTTCCTAACGTACTGGTCGATCTCCCTAGTGCACTGGTCGATCTGCCTAGCGTGTATTTACCGGTTAGAGAGGAAAAATAAAAAACTGGCCCCAAAAAAAAAATTTGAACAAAAATGCAAGTTCTGAACATAGAATACGCGATGTAGCAAGTTGACAAAGAACATCATTGTTACACGAATGAAGAATTGATGAGAAAAGCAAATGAGCTGTTAGAAATGTCACATCTTAAATACTCGTTTGGGAAATTACAGGGAAATTAATGTGCATCGTTTAGCGTCTTTGTGTGTGTGTGTGGCTAGCGATTCTAGAGGAATCAACTATGAGAGCAAAGGCAGATGGAGAGACAGAACACAGGAGAACACGACTGGAAAGCCAGATTAAAAACAAGGCTGCTCGGGGTGGGGTGTTGTAGCTAAATAATTGCGGAACAAATTATATTCATGGGAACTGAAAGGCAAAGTAATTTCTAATGTCAAAAGATTTTATTTCGTTAATTCTCCCGGCGGTGTTTTTAAAGTTGGAGGACGAGTCCATATTATTTAGGTTTTGGACAGAAATTATTGAACAGATAGTGGGCCCCGCAGTGATTAATCAAACAGTTTCGACGTACCAGGGTACAGGGCTCGATTTCCATGGCGGACAGTCTAGAAGGAGACTCGTCATACTTCTTTCAGACAGTGGTACAAGAGTAGCACCGTGGTACAAGAGCAGCACAGTGGTACAAGAGTAGCACCGTGGTATAAGAGCAGCACCGTGGTACAAGAGTAGCGACTTTGTACAAGAGTAGCGACGTGGTACAAGAGTAGCGACTTGGTACAAGAGTAGCACCGTGGTATAAGAGCACCACAGTGGTACAAGAGTAGCGACGTGGTACAAGAGTAGCGACTTGGTACAAGAGTAGCACCGTGGTACAAGAGTAGCACCGTGGTACAAGAGTAGCGACTTGGTACAAGAGTAGCGACGTGGTACAAGAGTAGCGACGTGGTACAAGAGTAGCGACGTGGTACAAGAGTAGCGACGTGGTACAAGAGCAGCACCGTGGTACAAAAGTAGCGACGTGGTACAAGAGCAGCACCGTGGTACAAGAGTAGCACCGTGGTACAAGAGTAGCGACGTGGTACAAGAGTAGCGACTTGGTACAAGAGTAGCACCGTGGTACAAGAGTAGCACCGTGGTACAAGAGTAGCGACTTGGTACAAGAGTAGCGACGTGGTACAAGAGTAGCGACGTGGTACAAGAGTAGCGACGTGGTACAAGAGCAGCACCGTGGTACAAAAGTAGCGACGTGGTACAAGAGCAGCACCGTGGTACAAGAGTAGCACAGTGGTACAAGAGTAGCGACGTGGAACAAGATTGGGGCTTCATTAAATTTTCAGGTTGCACGCTCTTGCTGCTGGCATCGTTGGTTTTATTTTCATTAGATGATCAAACCATTCCATTCTTTGTTTATCCTTAGAAAGTGACAAGAAATGGATCAAAGTTGAAGGAACAGTGTTAGGCAACACATATGCAGATTGTCTACCATCACACATTTTTATTGATCACATCTTTGGTTTGACATAATACATAATATAAAAGTCACCTTCCATTAGAATGTTAGGAAAAAACCTAATTATGCAATCAATGGCTTCCTTGAGTTTCTTTGGCGGGCAAGTTTTTAAACACTAATCTTACATTGTCAGCTTCTGTCATTTCCTTCAGACCTGTCCGAAATAATTATCGGCGTTGTCGTTGAAGATACTAGAGACTCTAACATCAACAGATTAATGTGGATGTCACTTGTCCATTAATGATTCTAACTGGCACTAGTGCTGTGAGAAATGTTTTATGTCGCTGATGATTTTGCATCATCAACTTGGAGGTGAATTGTCTTGACTCAGGGAGACAAGTCTATCGCTGTGTCGCCATTCAGATACATGTGAGGTGCTAACTACAAGTACGTGAGCTTGCGCAATGCTTCACGGCTTGTATCTCGAATCTAGGTAGAGGTCTAAATAGGTTGTGGACAAAGTTCGTGTCTCGAGAAGTTGCTAGATAGAGCGGTTGGTAAGTCTAAGTACCACTGTTTAAGTGTGTATACTTATCTTTACGGATGTCTGTGCTTGCGTTGGTGTACACATGCCACTATATACACATTTATATATTCATATATACGTATGTATATGCTTATGTGTACATGTTTTGATATCATATATGCGTTACTATGTTGCTGTATAGCTGTTCTGATATGTTTAGGTGTGTGTGTAGTTCGTGTGTGTGTGTGTATGTGTGTGTGTGTGTAGTGTGGCTGGATCTTGCCTCAGAGATGACCAACCAGTAGCGGCCAGTCTGACAGATGATATGTTTAGGTGTATGTGTGTGTGTGAAGTGTGGCTGGATCTTGCCTCAGAGATGACCAACCAGTAGCGGCCAGTCTGACAGATGATATGTTTAGGTGTGTGTGTGTGTGTGAAGTGTGGCTGGATCTTGCCTCAGAGATGACCAACCAGTAGCGGCCAGTCTGACAGATGATATGTTTAGGTGTGTGTGTAGTTCGTGTGTGTGTGTGTATGTGTGTGTGTGTGTGTAGTGTGGCTGGATCTTGCCTCAGAGATGACCAACCAGTAGCGGCCAGTCTGACAGATGATATGTTTAGGTGTGTGTGTGTGTGTGAAGTGTGGCTGGATCTTGCCTCAGAGATGACCAACCAGTAGCGGCCAGTCTGACAGATTATATGTTTAGGTGTGTGTGTGTGTGTGTAGTGTGGCTGGATCTTGCCTCAGAGATGACCAACCAGTAGCGGCCAGTCTGACAGATGATATGTTTAGGTGTGTGTGTGTGTGTGTGAAGTGTGGCTGGATCTTGCCTCAGAGATGACCAACCAGTAGCGGCCAGTCTGACAGATAGGTCCACACTGATGATGAACGTCGACAACACTGGACAGTTGGGAAGCTTGGAGGGCAGAATAGAGGAAACACAGACTGTAGATCGTGACTGAGTGTCTCAACCATTCATTAGACGTGGAGATGATTATCAGGTGGTGATCAAGGCTGACAGTCATTGGTTAGTGGCCAGGGTGATTGTCATGTGAAGATTGAACTCGACAGCCGTCTTTTATCATCACATAATTGCTGTTGTCACCCGCTGAACTGTTATCATCATCACCATCACGTACCATAATGCAAGTTTTTAAAAAAATGAAACTCATAAATGACAACTGTGTTTATTCTGACTATGTCATGGGGGAGATGAGAGTTGAGTAAATGTTGACAACAATGGTCCTGAAACCCCATGCTATCATTGTGGAAGACTTTTCTTGGCACAGCCGGGTCTTGCTAGTTACACTCGCCATCGCCATGGGCTGTGAGTCTCATGCCTCCTCATAGCGCAATATAACAATGTGAGGGAGAAATGTGGGTACTACGAATCTTGTCAATGTGAGGGAGAGATGTGGGAACTACGAATCTTGTCAATGTGAGGGAGAGATGTGGGAACTACGAATCTTGTCAATGTGAGGGAGAGATGTAGGAACTACCAATCTTGTCAATGTCAGGGAGAGATGTGGGAACTACCAATCTTGTCAATGTGAGAGAGAGAGTTGTGGGAACTACCAATCTTGTCAATGTGAGGGAGAGATGTGGAAACTACCAATCTTGTCAATGTGAGGGAGAGATGTGGAAACTACCAATCTTGTCAATGTGAGGGAGAGATGTGGGAACTACCAATCTTGTCAATGTGAGGAAGAGATGTAGGAACTACCAATCTCGTCAATATGAGGGAGAGATGTGGGAACTACCAATTTTGTCAATGTGAGGGAGAGATGTGGGACTACCAATCTCGTCAATATGAGGGAGAGACGTGGGAACTACCAATTTTGTCAATGTAAGGGAGAGATGTGGGACTACCAATTTTGTCAATGTGAGGGAGAGATATGGGAACAACCAATCTTGTCAATGTGAGGGAGAGATGTGGGAACAACCAATCTTGTTAATGTGAGGGAGAGATGTGGGAACTACCAATCTTGTCAGATGTGGGAACTACCAATCTTGTCAATGTGAGGGAGAGATGTGGGAACTACCAATCTTGTCAATGTGAGGGAGAGATATGGGAACAACCAATCTTGTCAATGTGAGGGAGAGATGTGAGAACTACCAATCTTGTCACCGTGAGGGAGAGATTTGGAGACCACCAATCTTGTCAATGTGAGGGAGAGATGTTTCAACTACCGATCTTGTTCTAGTGTGAGAGAGATGACGGAACTATCGACCATATCCAAGTGTGAGAGAGATGACGGAACTATCGATCATATCCAAGTGCGTAATCTGGCACTATTAACAAGTGTGAGCTAGCACGTATTTGCGTGGGAGCGAACAGTCACTTAAATAGTAATGAGTCATGCATTCGGAATATCGCCAGGATCAATTAGGATGCAATCTATGATTTTTTTTCCTTCAGTTTTTAAAGTGGCCAATCAAAGTAAATTTGCGTGACGATTAACTAGTGTGAATGGGTGACCACAACACGATTTTGGTTTGGCAGCTATAACAAGATAAAGACTTGTCTGTATTATTGTAATAAATTAAAATTTACAATTGTACGTATGTCTGCAATGTTAGAACTGCACCGCTCTCTTTCATTTCCCTTCTGTGTCTCTGTATTGTGAGAGGTGGGAGTTTGAAAGGGCCGAATGTAAGACAGGCATGCGTGCCTAATTTGTGACTCTTTGAAAATGAAGTTCGTTCGTTCGTTCTCCCTCTCTCTGGGCTTCCTGCAATAGTTCATGATCAGCTGCTCTCTCCCTCTCCCTCTGTCTCTCTCTCTCTCTTTCTCTCTCTTTCTCTCTCTTTATCTCTCTCTCTCTTTATCTCTCTCTCTTTATCTCTCTCTCTTTATCTCTCTCTCTTTATCTCTCTCTTTATATCTCTCTATATCTCTCTCTTTATCTCTCTCTCTTTATATCTCTCTCTATCTCTCTCTCTTTATCTCTCTCTTTAACTCTCTATCTTTCTCTCTTTCTCTCTTTATCTCTCTCTCTCTCTTTATCTCTCTCTCTCTTTATCTCTCTCTCTTTATCTCTCTCTCTTTATCTCTCTCTATTTCTCTCTCTTTATATATATATCTCTCTTTAACTCTCTATCTTTCTCTCTTTCTCTCTTTATCTCTCTCTCTTTATCTCTCTCTCTCTCTCTTTATCTCTCTCTCTTTATCTCTCTCTCTTTATCTCTCTCTCTTTATCTCTCTCTATTTCTCTCTCTTTATATATATTTCTCTCTTTCTCTCTCTCTTTATCTCTCTCTTTTTCTCTCTGTTTATCTCTCTCTCCTTATCTTTCTCTCTTTATCTCTCTCACTCTCTCTCTTGTGGTTTCCTGCAATAGTTCATGATTAGCTGCTCTCTCCCTCCCCCGCACTCTCTCTCTCTCTCTCTCTCTCCCTCTCTCTCTCTCCCTCTCTCTCACTATCTCTCTCTCTCTCTCTCTCTCTCTCTCTCTCTCTCTCTCTCTCTCTCTCTCTCTCTCTCTCTCTCTCTCTCTTGTGCTTTCCTGCAATACTTCATGATTACTTGTTGATTGTGCTCTATGTCACTGAAGGGAATACATCCGGTGGCTGAAAGTACACAACCATGTCTGGCACCTTGTTTACCGTGTTAAGAAATGTTTTTTCGGTTGTCAAATTTTTGAAGCTGCTTTTTGCTGCCCAATATTTTTTTGCATTGTTGTTTGTGAAATTTTCGAAATATTTAACAGTAATTACTTAAACATTCAAGACATTTAACTGTCATTACTTAAACATTCAAGACATTGAACTGTCACTACTTAAACATTCAAGACATTTAACTGTCATTACTTAAACATTCAAGACATTTAACTGTCATTACTTAAACACTCAAGACACTTAACTGTAATTACTTAAACATTCAAGAAATTTAACTGCTTTCAAGATCCCCTATGGCCTAGTGAAATAATCTGAGTCTCATATATATTTGGACAGTTTTTGTCTAGTTTGGTAGTTGTCTTTAATTAAGACACATTCTGTTTGTCTGCTTGACATCTAACCACACCCACACACCCACACCCACACACACACTCACACACACCCACACACACACAGATATATACTCACTTACACACAGACATACTCGTTTACACACATACATGCAGCCACACACACACCCACACACATACATGCAGCCACACACACACCCACACACATACATGCAGCCACACACACACCCACACACAGTCTGTTTGAGTCCGGCAGGATGGGTTGTGTTTATATTTTAACCACCCACACATTTAGTCATACAAATATCTTTAGTCACACAGACACTCCGTTATACACACTCCAAGTCACACACATTTAACCACCCACACATTTAGTCATACAAATATCTTTAGTCACACAGACACTCCGTTATACACACTCCAAGTCACACACATTTACCCACCCACACATTTAGTTACACAAATACCTTTAGTCACACAGACACTTCGTTATACACACTCCAAGTCACGCACATTTAACCACCCACACATTTAGTTATACAAATACCTTTAGTCACACAGACACTCCGTTAAACACACTCCAAGTAACACACATTTAACCACCCACCCATTTAGTTATACAAATACCTTTAGTCACACAGACACTCCGTTATACACACTCCAAGTCACACACATTTAACCACCCACACATTTAGTTAAACAAATACCTTTAGTCACACAGACACGCCGTTATACACACTCCAACTCACACACATTTAACCACCCACACATTTAGTTATACAAATACCTTTAGTCACACAGACACTTCGTTATACACACTCCAAGTCACACACATTTAACCACCCACACATTTAGTTATACAAATACCTTTAGTCACACAGACACTTCGTCATACACACTGCAAGTCCTACACATTTAACCACCCACACATTTAGTCATACAATTAGCTATAGTCACACAGACACTTCGTCATACACACTCCAAGTCACACACATTCAACCAGACACACGTTTAGCCACACACATTCATACACACATTCACTCTCCCTCTGTCACTCTCCCTCACACTCTCTTCACTCTTTCTCACTCTTTCACTCTCTCTTTCTTTCTTTCTCTCTTACTTTCTTGCTCACTCTCTCTCTCTCACTTTCTCTCCCTCTCTTTCCCACAGTCTTACACTCTTTCCCTCACTCACACACTCCATGTCTGCCTCTCTCTCTCTCTCGCTCTCTCTCTGCCTGCCTCTCTCTCTGTCACTTTCTTTGACTTTCTCTCTGTCTACTCTCTCTGTCACTAACTCTCTGTCTCTCTCTCTCTGTCATTCTCTCTGCCTCTCTCTCACTCTTTCTGTCTGCCTCTCTCTCTCTGTCACTATCTTTGCCTCTCTCTCTCTCTTTCTATCTATCACACACACTCCCTCCCCCCTCTCTCTCTCTCTCTCTCTCTCTCTCTCTCTCTCTCTGTCACACACATTCAACCATACAGACACACTCAGTCACACACATACATTCGGCTATACACGTTTAACAGCACACACACATATACACACATCATAAACACACATACGCATTTAACCATATATATATATATTATACACATACACATCCATATATACACACTGTCACACACATTCATTTGGCTATGCACATTCAACAACTCACATACACGAATTCTTCCGTGCCCGTTTCTATCCGGAACACATTCTACAAGGAGCTCTAAACAAAGTTTTAGCAATTACCAGGAGAGAGGCTTTTCCTACCAAACGTAACTCCACCAATGATGGACCAAAATTGATCCTGACTTTTCACCCTAACAATGTGGTTGCTTCCAAAGTATTCTTTCGTCATTTGGACATCCTCCGCTCTGATCCGGACACCAAAATTATCTTTAGTGAGAAACCTAGATTAGTTTACAGACGAGACCGCAACCTTAAAGACACTTGTCCGAATCCGACTCCCACCGATCCACACAGCACTTCCTTTTGGGACTACTCAGTGCTCACGCAACACCTGCAAGACATGTCCTTTCGTTGTCCAGACTTCTTCGGTCAGTTTCCCTAATGGTTCTTTTCAAATTAGGGAACCTTTTACTTGCGAATCCCGCAAAGTAATTTATGCAATTATCTGCAAACGATGCAGCAAGGCATACATTGGGGAGACCGGCAGGAAGCTAGCTGATCGTTTCCGGGAACACCTTTCCGATATCAACAAAAAGACACTCAAACCAATCCCTCTTTATTTTAATAGCCCTGACCACAGCGGTAAAGATGACATATCTGTCACAGCATTAAAATCTTGCTCTGGCGATCATACTACCCGCCTCGCTTTGGAGAATCGCCTTATCCACAGCCTTGGCGTTCTTAGTCCAAGTGGTATCAATAGTCCAAGTGGTATCAATATCCAACATACCTTCATCTGAATAGTTCTAATCTTATCACATTTTATATGTTAATTATTTTATTTTATTTCATATTATTACCTTATTCTATTTCTTATCAGTATCAGTTATGTATCGTTAACACTTGCATTTCTTTATTCCCAGTATTGTGACTAAATTTGTTAGCCATCGTTTATTTTATTTTATTTCATTTATTCCGCATCACATTTTTTTAAACGTCGCTCTCGTCACCCCTTAGAGATCTACATACTCTCCATTCCTCGTTTGTGTATTTCACTTGTATTTGAAAAAGGCTGCCCGGCCGAAACGTTACGTTGTGTTGTTTTGTGCACGTTTTCCTCTTTCCCATTTTGTTGAGCTTTTTAGTCAAATTTCTCTGGAATTCCTTGTATTAGCTTGACTGCAGTCACCCCCATAGTTTCACCAGTTTGCAGAGTGGCACGCCAGTCGATGCAGTACTTGATGATAATGATAATGATGATGATGATGATGATGAGAGTACAAAATACAACATTACAATCGAGAAAAACTTACCCACAAACTGTCAATAAACTGCACTTGTAACACCAAACATTAATGTGACGAGGCAGAAACATGTCAATCGACACGGTCGTCGCCACGGGCTCATGATATCCGAGCAGTGCAACAAACTTGACAGTTTCTCTGATTCAGAAACGAGAGTTATCTAGTCTTTCGGAGATGTCATCGAAAGGAAAATTGGTGACCCGAATCAACATGTTAGTTTATATCAGCAGCAGAGAGTGGCCACAAGTTGCCATCGATATCTTTCTGCGTGAGCACATAAGCACGGAAACAGTCGCCGCGGCACATTTGCAAATCTGAGGTTGTGTGACAGGATGTAGCGAGGCACTAGAGAGGCGCGGGTCAGTCGAGACAGGGACAGGTGGCAGAGAGGGAAGGTACGCTGGAACCGTCACCAGGCTACGGCAGTAGACTGGCAAATAGACAATCACTCACAGGCTGGCCAGAGATTTCAGTGGGCGTCAGAAAAGGAAAACAAAGGCAATAGACACAACATCTATTCACAGTCTTGGTTTCAGTGGCAAAGTACAACAATGTTAGTTAAAGCTGCATATAAATCACCATCATTCTCACAGTCTGAC
>CAJHNH020003693.1:22500-52500 GCA_905116865.2 Candidula unifasciata
GAAGGTGTCTTTAAAACAATGAAAATGCCGATGTTGTATCTGAAACAAATCTTCCCCAACAGCTAGCTGGAATAGGGAGCCGGTCACAGGAATCTATTTTGATCACATGACTTCCTGAAACGATTGTGGCCCCGAGCTCACAGCTCGTGACAGGCCTCATTAATTCTAGTCTGTCAGGACCAGACAGGCAAAAATCCAGGATAAGTGGGCTGGGACAGTGACAGTTGTAGCTGTAGCTGGGACAGTTGTAGCTGGGGTTGGGACAGTTGTAGCTGTAGCTGGGACAGTTGTAGCTGGGGCTGGGACAGTTGTAGCTGTAGCTGGGACAGTTGTAGCTAGGGCTGGGACAGTTGTAGCTGTAGCTGGGACAGATGTAGCTAGGGCTGGGACAGTGACAGTTGTAGCTAGGGCTGTGACAGTGACAGCTGTAGCTGGGGCTAAGACAGTGACAGTTGTAGCTGTAGCTGGGACAGTTGTAGCTGGGGCTGGGACAGCTGTAGCTGGGGCTGGACAGCTCTAGCTGGGGCCAGGACAGTGACAGTTGTAGCTGGGACAGTTGTAGCTGGGACCGGGACATTTGTAGCTAAGGCCCGGACAGTGACAGTTGTAGCTGGGACCGGGACAATTGTAGCTAAGGCCCGGACAGTGCCAGTTGTAGCTGGTGCCGGAGCAGTTGTAGCTGGTGCCGGAGCAGTTGTAGCTGGTGCCGAAGCAGTTGTAGGTGGTGCCGGAGCAGTTGTAGGTGGTGCCGGAGCAGTTGTAGCTGGTGCCGGAGCAGTTGTAGCTGGAGCCGGAACAGTTGTAGCTGGTGCCGGAGCAGTTGTAGCTGGTGCCGGAGCAGTTGTAGTTGGGGTCGGGACAGTTGTAGCTGGGGTCGGGACAGTTGTAGCTTGTGTCAGGACAGTGACAGTTGTAGCTGGGGCCGGGACAGTTGTAGCTGGGGTCGGGACAGTGACAGCTGTAGCTGGGGGTCGGGACAGTGACAGTTGTAGCTGGGGTCGGGACAGTGACAGTTGTAGCTGGGGCCGGGACAGTGACAGTTGTAGCTGGGGCCGGGACAGTGACAGTTGTAGCTGGGGTCGGGACAGTGACAGTTGTAGCTGGGGCCGGGACAGTGACAGTTGTAGCTGGGGTCGGGACAGTGGCAGTTGTAGCTGGGGCCGGGACAGTGACAGTTGTAGCTGGGGCCGGGACAGTGACAGTTGTAGCTGGGGCCGGGACAGTGACAGTTGTAGCTGGGGCCGGGACAGTGACAGTTGTAGCTGGGGCCGGGACAGTTGTAGCTGGGGCCGGGACAGTTGTAGCTGGGGCCGGGACAGTGACAGTTGTAGTTGGGGTCGGGACACTGACAGTTGTAGCTTGGGTCGGGACAGTTGTAGCTGGGGCCGGGACAGTTGTAGCTGGGGCCGGGACAGTTGTAGCTGGGGCCGGGACAGTTGTAGCTGGGGCCGGGACAGTTGTAGCTGGGGCCGGGACAGTAACAGTTGTAGCTGGTGCCGGGACAGTTGTAGCTAGGGCCGGGACAGTTGTAGCTGGGGCCGGGACAGTTGTAGCTATGGCCGGGACAGTTGTAGCTGGGGTCGGGACAGTGACAGTTGTAGCTGGGGTCGGGACAGTGACAGCTGTAGCTTGGGTCTGGACAGTGACAGTTGTAGCTTGTGCCGGGACAGTTGTAGCTGGGGCCGGGACAGTTGTACCTGGTGCCGGGACAGTTGTTGCTGGGGTCGGGACAGTTGTTTCTGGGGTCGGGACAGTGACAGTTGTAGCTGGGGCCGTGACAGTTGTAGCTGGCGCTGGGACAGTGACAGTTGTAGCTTGGGTCGGGACAGTTGTAGCTGGGGCCGGGACAGTTGTAGCTGGGGTCGGGACAGTGACAGTTGTAGCTGGGGCCGGGACAGTGACAGTTGTAGCTGGGGTCGGGACAGTGACAGTTGTAGCTGGGGTCGGGACAGTTGTAGCTGGGGCCGGGACAGTGACAGTTATAGCTGGGGCCGGGACAGTTGTAGCTGGGGCCGGGACAGTTGTAGCTGGGGTCGGGACAGTGACAGTTGTAGCTGGGGCCGAGACAGTGACAGTTGTAGCTGGGGTCGGGACATTGACAGTTGTAGCTGGGGTCGGGACAGTTGTAGCTGGGGCCGGGACAGTGACAGTTGTAGCTGGGGTCGGGACAGTTGTAGCTGGGGCCGGGACAGTGACAATTGTAGCTGGGGTCGGGACAGTTGTAGCTGGGACCGGGACAGTGACAGTTGTAGCTTGGGTCGGGACAGTTGTAGCTGGGGCCGGGACAGTTGTAGCTGGGGTCGGGACAGTGACAGTTGTAGCTGGGGCCGGGACAGTGACAGTTGTAGCTGGGGTCGGGACAGTGACAGTTGTAGCTGGGGTCGGGACAGTTGTAGCTGGGGCCGGGACAGTGACAGTTGTAGCTGGGGTCGGGACAGTTGTAGCTGGGGCCGGGACAGTGACAGTTATAGCTGGGGTCGGGACAGTTGTAGCTGGGGCCGGGACAGTGACAGTTGTAGCTGGGGCCGGGACAGTTGTAGCTGGGGTCGGGACAGTGACAGTTGTAGCTGGGGCCGGGACAGTGACAGTTGTAGCTGGGGTCGGGACAGTGACAGTTGTAGCTGGGGCCGGGACAGTGACAGTTGTAGCTGAGGCCGGGACAGTGACAGTTGTAGCTGGGGCCGGGACAGTTGTAGCTGGGTCTTGGACAGTTGTAGCTGGGGCTGGGACAGTGACAGTTGTAGCTGGGTCTTGGACAGTTGTAGTTTGGGCCAGGACAGTGACAGTTGTAGCTGGGGCTGGAACATTGAAAGTTGAGGCTGGGGCAGGAACAGTGACAGTGGCCCGAGAATGAAGTTAACTGAAATGTAGCCAGAGAATGAAGTTAACTGAAATGTAGCCAGAGAATGAAGTTAACTGAAATGTAGCCAGAGAATCAAGTTAACTGACATGTGGCCAGAGGTTGCAGCTGGGACATGTGGCCAGAGATTTAGGCTAGGACATGTGGCCAGAGATTGAGGCAAGGACGTGTGGCCAGAGATTGAAGCTAGGACATGTGGCCAGAGATTAGTGCTAGGACATGTGGCCAGAGGTTGCAGCTAGAACATGTGGCCAGAGATTGAAGCAAGGACGTGTGGCCAGAGATTGAGGCTAGGACGTGTGGCCAGAGATTGAAGCTAGGACATGTGGCTAGATATTGAAGCTATGACATGTGGCCAGAGATTGAAGCTAGGACATGTGGCCAGAGATTGAAGCTATGACATGTGGCCATAGATTGAAAGCTAGGACATGTGGCCAGAGGTCAAGGCTAGGACATGTGGCCATAGATTGAGGCTCAGACATGTGGCCAGACATTAGGGCTAGGACATCTGGCCAGACATTAGGGCTAGGACATGTGGCCAGAGATTTAAGCTTTGACATCAGACCAATGATTGAAGCTAAGGCATCAGATCAATGATTGAATCTAAGACATCAGACCAATGATTGAAGCTAAAGCATCAGACCAATGATTAAAGCTAATGCATCAGACCAATGATTGAAGCTAAGGCATCAGACCAATGATTGAAGCTAAGGCATCAGACCAATGATTGAAGCTAAGGCATCAGACCAATGATTGAAGCTAAGTCATCAGACCAGGTATTGAAGCACAATATAACAGAAACCGCGTGGACAGAAATGGGGATAAGAGGACAACTTGGTCCCGTTGGAGTAAAGTCCCTTGTCTGGGACCATGTTTGGCTGTTTGTGTCACCGTGTCATCAACTATTTACAGAGGTCACCGTGAAAGGTCGCAGACAGATTACCTAGCTTCTGTCTGTGTGGTTCAGTGTTTGTACCTGAATATATATCAGCTACCTTTGACACAGAGGGCGTCTGTCTGTGTGTGTGTGTGTGTGTGTGTGTGTATGTGTGTGTGTGTGTGTGTGTGTGTGTGTGTGTGTGTGTGTGTGTGCTGGAAAAAGGGTGAAGAGGTGGAGAGTGTGTGTGTTCTCTGTCTGACCAGGTGTAGTTTGCCCATTTGAAAACGGGCTACTAGAGTTCATATCTCGCTCTAAAGGCGGGCTACTAGAGTTCATATCTCGCTCTAAAGGCGGGCTACTAGAGTTTATGTCTCGCTCTGTCTGTCAGCCAGATTCGTGGAGTAAGGAACACAGGCTCATCAACGTCTCTCCGTGAAAGGTAAGAAATTATTAGTTACCGACTGATTTGTGGCAACTGGCTACATAAACACATCTACATGAACAGATTTCTGGTAGATCTTGTCACCCTTGCTGTGCCTTTTTGTCTGTGAAATATAGTAGTATCTCGGTCATCATCATCAGTTTCCACATCTGTCGTGAAGCGTTGTGGGAGGAACAGTTTGCGATCCATTGATTGATGGGCAGCAATGGCTGATGTTATTTCGTGTCAATGTAGGAGCTCTTTAATGTCATCAGTCCATATTCTCCTAGGACGACCTCTTGCTTTCTCCACATCCTTTCATGCGTAGCACCTGCATTAGCAGTTGTTCTGGCTGCATTCTTACTAGATGACCAAATCATTTGATCTTCTATTTCTCAATGAATTGGCTGAATGGTGTTGTTCAGTCTGTCTGATAATATCCTTTCTAACTTAGCCTCAGAGGGTTAAGTTGGTGGCCCTCATTTCACATATGGTAATGTTAAATCTTTGATAATATCCAATGTTGGTATGAATATGAGGTTTATAATCTGTTTCTTGGCGTTCATACTTATGTTTGGATGTCTCAGTAACGGTCTCAGTTGTATATAAGTGCACTGCTTCGTTGGCATCTTGTTTCTATTTCCCGATCTATTCTTCCATCCCTAGAGAATCTACTTCCTAGATATTTAAATTCTTTCACTTGCTTCAGACAAGTACCGTTCAACCCGATCTGTAGCGGACTAGGAACTCTGCTAACCTGCGTGACTTCAGTTTTAGTAGTATAGATGTTCATCTGATATTTTCTGCATGTTGAACTTTATAGCTTGTTCAAATGTTCCCTCATTGTAGAACAGGCATTGATAGTCTGCAGATTGTAGCTCATTGATTGTGTGTGGATCTAAGTCTTCCTCTGGTACCTCGGCATAAACCCTTAATCTGTTCTTGAACTTTGGACGTAAACCTATTAGGGCGTATACCAAATAAGACGTATACTGAATACGACGTATACCGAATATGACGTATACTGAATACGACGTATACCGAATATGACGTATACTGAATACGACGTATACCGAATAGGACGTATACTGAATACGACGTATACCGAATATGACGTATACCGAATAGAATGAATTCCAGAGAAATTTGACTAAAAAGCTCAACAAAATGGGAAAAAGGAAAACGTGCACAAAACAACACAACGTAACGTTTCGGCCAGGCAGCCTTTTTCAAACACAAGTGGACTACACAAAAGAGGAATGGAGAGTATGTAGATCTCTAAGGGGTGACGTGAGCGACGTTTAAAAAATGTGATGCGGAATAAATGAAATAAAATAAAATAAACGATGGCTAAAAAATATAGTCACAATACTGGGAATAAAAGAAATGCAAGTGTTAATGATACATAAATGATATTGATAAGAAATAGAATATGGTAATAATATGAAATAAAATAAAATAATTAACATTTAAAATGTAATAAGATTAGAACTATTTAGATGAAGGTATGTTGGATATTGATACCTCTTGGACTAAGAACGCCAAGGCTGTGGATAAGGCGATTTTCCAAAGCGAGGCGGGTAGTATGATCGCCAGAGCAAGATTTTAATGCTGTGACAGATATGTCATCTTTACCGCTGTGGTCAGGGCTATTAAAATGAAGAGGGATTGGTTTGAGTGTCTTCTTGTCGATATCAGAGAGGTGTTCCCGGAAACGATCAGCTAGCTTCCTGCCAGTCTCCCAAATGTATGCCATGCTGCATCGTTTGCAGATAATTGCATAAATTACGTTGCGGGATTCGCAAGTAAAAGGTTCCATAATTTGAAAAGAACCATTAGGGAAACTGACCGAAGAAGTCTGGACAACGAAAGGACATGTTTTGCAGGTGCTGCGTGAGCACTGAGTAGTCCCAAGAGGAAGTGCTGTATGAATCGGTGGGAGTCGGCTTCGGACAAGTATGTCTTTAAGGTTGCGATCTCTTCTGTAAACTAATCTAGGTTTCTCACTAAAGATAATCTTGGTGTCCGGATCAGAGCGGAGGATGTCCAAATGACGAAAGAATACTTTGGAAGCAACCACATTGTTAGGGTGAAAAGTCAAGATCAATTTAGGTCCCTCATTGGTGGAGTTACGTTTGGTAGGAAAAGCATCTCTCCTGGTGATTGCTAAAAATTATTTTATTTTATTTCATATTATTACCATATTCTATTTCTTATCAATATCATTTATGTATCATTAACACTTGCATTTCTTTTATTCCCAGTATTGTGACTATATTTTTTAGCCATCGTTTATTTTATTTTATTTCATTTATTCCGCATCACATTTTTTAAACGTCGCTCACGTCACCCCTTAGAGATCTACATACTCTCCATTCCTCTTTTGTGTAGTCCACTTGTGTTTGAAAAAGGCTGCCTGGCCGAAACGTTACGTTGTGTTGTTTTGTGCACGTTTTCCTTTTTCCCATTTTGTTGAGCTTTTTAGTCAAATTTCTCTGGAATTCATTGTATTAGCTTGACTGCAGTCACCCCCATAGTATACCGAATAGGGCGTGTACCGAATAGAAGGCATATTAAACAAATTATCTCGTAAGAAATACAATGAAAGTGATTAATCGGTCTCTGTAAGCAGATATATGCCTATTGATGGGGTTGTATCAAATAATTCAAACACTGCTTGCTACTAAAATAGATCAGCATAAAGTATGTCACCTCACTTTGTCTAGCCGAGACAGGTCGAACACCTACAGGGCTGAGAGATATAGGAAATCCAGGGGAGGGGGGAGGGGGGGGGGGGGAGAGAAGGAGACATGTAATTGTTTGGAACGGGAGTCACCTTCTAATAGAACCTGAGGAATCAGAAATTTGGTTGGACTTCGTTTTGTTTCCCCTTTTTGTTACTTGGGCATGCTTGAGACTTGCCATGTTCGACTTTTGGTTAGGACATGCTTAAAACTCGCCATGCTCGACTGTTTGTAAGGACATGCTTGAAACTCGCCATGCTCGACTTTGTGTTACTTGGACATGCTTAATACTCGCCGTGTTCGAATTTTTGTTAGGACATGCTTTAAACTCGCCATATTCGACTTCTTGTAAGGACATGCTTGAAACTCGCCATGTTCGACTTTGCGTTACCTGGACATGCTTGAAACTCGCCATGTTCGACTTTGTGTTACCTGAACATCCTTGAAACTCGCCATGTTCGACTTTGTGTTACCTGGACATGCTTGAAACTCGGCATGTTCGACTTTGTGTTACCTGGACATGATTGACATTCGCCATGTTCGACTTTGTGTTACCTGGACATGTTTCCACCTTTTCCTCAGGACGTTTTAGAAATTTGACCTTCTCTGATCCTTTCAGGCAACTCTGTTACGGCTTCGCTGGATGATAGTTCTCTGTCAAATAATTGACACCCATCCATTTGGCGGATGGTAGTTCTCTGTCAAATCATTTAAACGCATCCTTTTGGCGAATGGTAGTTTTCTGTCAAATCATTTAAACGCATCCTTTTGGCGAATGGTAGTTCTCTGTCAAATCATTGACACGCATCCATTTGGCGGAAGGTAGTTCTCTGTCATATCATTGACACCCATCCATTTAGCGGAAGGTAGTTCTCTGTCATATCATTGACACCCATCCATTTGGTGGAAGGTAGTTCTCTGTCATATCATTGACACCCATCCATTTGGTGGAAGGTAGTTCCTGTCATATCATTGACACCCATCCATTTGGTGGAAGGTAGTTCTCTGTCAAATCATTGACACCCATCCATTTGGCGGAAGGTAGTTCTCTGTCAAATCATTGACACCCATCCATTTGGCGGAAGGTAGTTCTCTGTCAAATCATTGACACCCATCCATTTGGCGGAAGGTAGTTCTCTGTCAAATCATTGACACCCATCCATTTGGCGGAAGGTAGTTCTCTGTCAAATCATTGACACCCATCCATTTGGCGGAAGGTAGTTCTCTGTCAAATCATTGAAACCCATCCATTTGGCGGAAGGTAGTTCTCTGTCAAATCATTGACACCCATCCATTTGGCGGAAGGTAGTTCTCTGTCAAATCATTGAAACCCATCCATTTGGCGGAAGGTAGTTCTCTGTCAAATCATTGACACCCATCCATTTGGCGGAAGGTAGTTCTCTGTCAAATCATTGACACCCATCCATTTGGCGGAAGGTAGTTTGTCAAATCATTGACACCCATCCATTTGGCGAAAGGTAGTTTGTCAAATCATTGACACCCATCCATTTGTCAGAGATTTCCTTGATTATTGACACAGGTAATGACGTGCAGCCTGGTGTGGTGGCTGATTTTGACTCGACCTCTAGCTCGCTCGTCATATTTCAAACACACGACTCAAACTAAACAAACTTTTTCCCGTCTTTACAAGACGGATACCAAGTTGGACGTTTACCAGAGCGTACGTTTACCGAGTTACTATTATACTGAGCGAGCATCATCATCATGTTGCGAGTTCTTTGCAGAGCGTCTGTCTGAAAGAAACTCGGTCTCTCGCCAGCTCTCATGTACTTTCATACTTAAGGGGTCACATATATTCTGTGCCCATCTTTGTGCTGGTCGGCTCCTCCCCTCCTTCCTAATACCATACCTTCTGATATTATTATTTTTTTTTCAATTTGCCATGGCCCTTAATATAACCAAAATATGTCAGATTCCGACTGGCATCAGGTGCCGCGGGTGCCTAAGGTGTAGAAGGGTTTTTTGTTTGTTTGCTTATTCTCTTGTGTCCCCTTATATATATTCGCTTTTCTCCCCTATAAATATTAGAATTTACTGTAAAACTAAAATTTGTTAACCACGTTCAGACACACTACACTGGGATTGATCCTACTTCTGTCCGTCCCTGGTTTGTTGGTTTAAGAAAAAGCCTCGTTCTGGGTGTAAATACGGTGTGGATATGAACGTACACCTTTCTGCAGTAACGCGTCTGTGTCCGCTAATGGAAGTTTGCTGGGAGTGATCTCTCTTGTGTCTGCCATCTAGACTTGATGTTTGAAATGACTTTCTCTGCAAACGTTGTGTAACCTGGTAGGTCTTTGATTCATTGTTTTGTGACATTTTCTATGTTTGCGTCTGTGTCATAGAATGTCTGTTTGCTTTTTTTTATAGAAAGTTGATATATTTGCAGACAACACTGTCTGTAGTTCTGTTTTTGTGAATTGTTAAAATTGTATAAAGATTTGCAGACCACATTGTCTCTCTGTTTACAAGTTCGTTTTGTGCCTTTCATATGTGCAAAAAGATTCACAAACCAATGTGTCTGTCTGTCTGTTCGTCTATCCTTCCTTCTGTCTGTCTGTTTTTCTGTCTGTCTGATCTATCTATTTCCGTACTTACCTACCTACCTGCATATCTATCTATCTATCTATCTATCTATCTATCTATCTATCTATCTATCTATCTATCTATCTATCTATCTATCTATCTATCTATCTATCTATCTATCTATCTATCTATCTATCTATCTATCTATCTATCTATCTATCTATCTATCTATCTATCTTATCTATCTATCTATCTATCTATCTATCTATCTATCTATCTATCTATCTATCTATCTATCTATCTATCTATCTATCTATCTATCTATCTATCTATCTATCTATCTATCTATCTATCTATCTATCTATCTATCTATCTATCTATCTATCTATCTATCTATCTATCTATCTATCTATCTATCTATCTATCTATCTATCTATCTATCTATCTATCTATCTATCTATCTATCTATCTATCTATCTATCTATCTATCTATCTATCTATCTATCTATCTATCTATCTATCTATCTATCTATCTATCTATCTATCTATCTATCTATCTATCTATCTATCTATCTATCTATCTATCTATCTATCTATCTATCTATCTATCTATCTATCTATCATCTATCTATCTATCTATCTATCTATCTATCTATCTATCTATCTATCTATCTATCTATCTATCTATCTATCTATCTATCTATCTATCTATCTATCTATCTATCTATCTATCTATCTATCTATCTATCTATCTATCTATCTATCTATCTATCTATCTATCTATCTATCTATCTAATCGATCTATCTAATCGATCTATCTATCTATCTATCTATCTATCTATCTATCTATCTATCTATCTATCTATCTATCTATCTATCTATCTATCTATCTATCTATCTATCTATCTATCTATCTATCTATCTATCTATCTATCTATCTATCTATCTATCTATCTATCTATCTATCTATCTATCTATCTATCTATCTATCTATCTATCTATCTATCTATCTATCTATCTATCTATCTATCTATCTATCTATCTATCTATCTATCTATCTATCTATCTATCTATCTATCTATCTATCTATCTATCTATCTATCTATCTATCTATCTATCTATCTATCTATCTATCTATCTATCTATCTATCTATCTATCTATCTATCTATCTATCTATCTATCTATCTATCTATCTATCTATCTATCTATCTATCTATCTATCTATCTATCTATCTATCTATCTATCTATCTATCTATCTATCTATCTATCTATCTATCTATCTATCTATCTATCTATCTATCTATCTATCTATCTATCTATCTATCTATCTATCTATCTATCTATCTATCTATCTATCTATCTATCTATCTATCTATCTATCTATCTATCTATCTATCTATCTATCTATCTATCTATCTAATCGATCTATCTAATCTATCTATCTAATCTATCTATCTATCTATCTATCTATCTATCTATCTATCTATCTATCTATCTATCTATCTATCTATCTATCTATCTATCTATCTATCTATCTATCTATCTATCTATCTATCTATCTATCTATCTATCTATCTATCTATCTATCTATCTATCTATCTATCTATCTATCTATCTATCTATCTATCTATCTATCTATCTATCTATCTATCTATCTATCTATCTATCTATCTATCTATCTATCTATCTATCTATCTATCTATCTATCTATCTATTATATCTATCTATCTATCTATCTATCTATCTATCTATCTATCTATCTATCTATCTATCTATCTATCTATCTATCTATCTATCTATCTATCTATCTATCTATCTATCTATCTATCTATCTATCTATCTATCTATCTATCTATCTATCTATCTATCTATCTATCTATCTATCTATCTATCTATCTATCTATCTATCTATCTATCTATCTATCTATCTATCTATCTATCTATCTATCTATCTATCTATCTATCTATCTATCTATCTATCTATCTATCTATCTATCTATCTATCTATATCTACCTACCTACTGTCTGTCTGTCTGTCTATTTATCTATCTGAGCTAGAGGAAAGCGAAAAACGGAAAACATAGAGGAAGACGAAGAAATAAATGTAGTAATGACAATAAATAATTCGCCGCTGAACTGAACAGTAAAGAAAATACAAGAGTTCTCTTGTCGCAGGAACCTTGACATATTTAAATGGCACAGACAATAAATAAGTTTATAGTAAATTACACAACAACAACTGCTGAACAATATGACTACACGGGGAGCGCCTAGTCTGACCACGTGCACGAACTACAGGTCATGTTCTCAATGAACCAAATGGAATATAATAAACTGATTCAAATTCTGTTTATTCCGCTCAACACAGAACTACCACTTGTGTTTTCATGCGTTTGCAATGCTTGTAATTGTATCGTTTCTGTTGTTGTTGGCAAAATGTATGGCAGGAGAGCCATAAGAAGCAGACCTGTCGGCTGAAATGTGTTTAGTTATGAAATCCTCCTTTGTGCCTGTCATTTTATTCTTTGTTTCGTTTAGTTTTGAACCAGTTCCAGTCAATGAATACGTACATAGTCATGATGACTAAATTCGCTTGTGAATGTCCACACAAGGTTTCTTGACCAACATGTCTGTGATAGCCTTTAAAGGTATTGTGTCAATGTCAAATCTGAGAGTTAATATGTAATCCTCGTTTCCCCGACTTCACAAAATTCTGACGACGCCTGACCAATTTTACAAAGAGATGACATGAAGGATATTTAGAGAAGAATTAGAAATTCTAATATGAAAGAACTGGTTTAGTCATCTAGTGAGAAAGCTGCCAGACCAAACGGCACATGAGATTTTTTTTTCTGCAGCAGAACATCTTGGGGGGGGGGGGGGAATGGAGGCGAGGAGAGACCAAGAAAAAGTGCATAAATGGTGTTATTGAAACCTGAAATGAAAAACAACACACACAAATCCATCACTCAAGCCAACCGAGAAACAAAGAACAAATACAGAACACTACAAGACCGGTCTATAATCTAGTTTCAGAGAGACGACAAAACCACGACACTGGGCTTCAACCTGGTATCAGTGCGACGACAAAACCACGACACTGGGATATAACCTGGTATCAGTGAGACAACAAAACCACGACACTGGGATATAACCTGGTATCAGTGAGATGACAAAACCACGACACTGGGATATAACCTGGTATCAGTGAGATGACAAAACCACGACACTGGGATATAACCTGGTATCAGTGAGATGACAAAACCACGACACTGGGATATAACCTGGTATCAGTGAGACAACAAAACCACGACACTGGGATATAACCTGGTATCAGTGAGATGACAAAACCACGACACTGGGATATAACCTGGTATCAGTGAGACGACAAAACCACGACACTGGGCTACAACTTGGTATCAGTGAGATGACAAAACCACGACACTGGGATATAACCTGGTATCAGTGCGACGACAAAACCACGACACTGGGCTACAACCTGGTATCAGTGAGATGACGAAACTACGACATTGAGATACAACCTGGTATCAGTGAGATTACAAAACCACGACATTGGGCTACAACCTGGTATCAGTGAGATTACAAAACCACGACACTGAGCTACAACCTGGTATTTGTGAGACCATAAAACCACGACACTGGGCTACAACCTGGTATCAGTGAGATTACAAAACCACGACACTGGGCTACAACCTGGTATCAGTGAGATGACAAAACCACGACACTGGGCTACAACCTGGTATCAGTGAGATTACAAAACCACGACACTGGGCTACAACCTGGTATCAGTGAGATGACGAAACTACGACATTGAGATACAACCTGGTATCAGTGAGATTACAAAACCACGACACTGGGCTACAACCTGGTATCAGTGAGATGACAAAACCACGACACTGGGCTACAACCTGGTATCAGTGAGATTACAAAACCACGACACTGGGCTACAACCTGGTATCAGTGAGATTACAAAACCACGACACTGGGCTACAACCTGGTATCAGTGAGACGACAAAAGATGAAAGAAGAAGAAGATACTACAGAAACTGCAAGCAAGAAAGTGCACTGGATATATGATGGTTTGTAGACCGGTGAGCCCTGTGTGGGTTAAGTACACCAGATCATAAGTGTTTTAGAACGGTTCAAATCCCCTGTGTGAGTGTTACAATCTTCGCCACCACTTCTTCCCACATGTCAAGATAAAACCCATTATCACATTCAAACTTGGCACTGGGACAGGTGAGACCGTGTGCAATCGGATCCTTTCCAGAACCTTCGGTTGCTGGTCGGGTCTAGGGTTCAAGTGTGTCTCAGTTCTGCTCAGCGCTGACTGAAGAGCTCCTTGTCTGTCCCAGCTGGATAGACCGTTCGTGATGGAGTCGCTGAAGATGGTTGGTGAATGTATGGGACTCGGGAATTGTGAGCCTCTAGATTAGGTTGGTAATATCGTCTGGAGGTGATTCTGAACTCATTATTTGTCTCACTGTTGTCTATTACTATATGCCTATATCCATCTTCGTTCTTATCATGCTTTCTTCCGTGTTATTCTGGACAATATTTTATTTTCGTTTTTTTTTTCTTCTGTTCTGTCTGTCTGTCTTTATTCCGTTAATTTAATTTTCCTAATTTCTTCTGTTTCGGGGGAGGCGGAAAGGGACTTTTCTCATCTTTTTTCTTCTCATGCTTCCTACTTTTTCTTCTCTTCATCCTCTGACCACTACTACGACTGCCGCTGCTGCTGCTAACTGCTGCTGCTACTGACTAAGCTGCTGCTAACTGCCGCTGCTGCTGCTAACTGCTGCTGCTACTGACTCAGCTGCTGCTGCTACTGACTCAGCTGCTGCTAACTGCTGCTGCTACTGACTCTGCTGCTGCTGCTACTAATCCCATCGATACTTCAAATTGATGGGCTGGTTTTCTCTCTCGGGGAATACAGTCCTAGAACATAATGATGTCAAGATGCGCAACAAATGAGGAAATGATTGTCACTGGTGTTCGTATTCTAGCTCATCAATGTCCATAGAGACTGTCGATTCTGTAGAAAGCTTTTTATACTCTTATTTTAAGATATCATCGTCCTCAAGTGTCTTACTGATAAACTTATACGATACGCAGAAATCACAGATCATGTTATTGTTCTTGTATCGCCTCCATCCATCTGGCTAAGCCAGCTATGTATTTATCTCTTTGCCGTGTCCCTGCTCTTTCTACCATCAATCTTGCCAGTGGCTAAACAATTCCCAGAAATATCGACTGATTATATTTCATGATTCTAACAAGTCTACGTGTCTAGTCTTCACCTGGATGGCAAAAACATCGTTTCGTGTTTCTATCATTCCGTCATATTCTTTGTCTTTTTTCCAAAACCCACATCTCCGCTGCCAATAAAATATGGCTTCCGCCTCGTGTGCTGGAGGTCCTGGGTTCCGACCCCGGTGAAAGCTGGGATTTTTTCCCGTAGACTTCTAGTAAGTTCCATTGATCTCTGGGTAGTGAAATCGGACGCCCGTGTGTATACTTGCGCACGTTAAAAAACACCTTGGCACTTGGAAATCAAAAATTGGAAGTTAAAAACCTACCCAAAGTAGTTCAGGATCCTCACCGTTGCTACCGAGATCGTGCACTGTGCTAAGATTTTCGGTGTCAGGCTTGAGTTAGAAGTAGCACGGAGTACTTATGGTTGCTACCCTTGTGCCATGATGTTGATCCGTTGTTGAAAGCAAACTTTTGATAGATCCCTTTCAGCACTTGAACATTCTTGCCCTCATTGCAATTGTCATTTTCTTACTGGCGAGTATCTTTTGTCTCTTGCTAAAGGTCACTTTTGTCTCTTGCTAAAGGTCACCTTTTGTCTCTTGCTAAAGGTCACTTTTGTCTCTTGCTAAAGGTCACCTTTGTCTCTTGCTAAAGGTCACTTTTTGTCTCTTGCTAAAGGTCACTTTTGTCTCTTGCTAAAGGTCACTTTTGTCTCTTGCTAAAGGTCACTTTTGTCTCTTGCTAAAGGTCACTTTTGTCTCTTGCTAAAGGTCACTTTTGTCTCTTGCTAAGGTCACTTTTGTCTCTTGCTAAAGGTCACTTTTGTCTCTTGCTAAAGGTCACTTTTGTCTGTGTGTGTGTGTTTTTTTTTTTTTTCAAATCTCTACAAAGTGTCACGCATGAGACGTTATGGCTGCTTCAATATAGTTGTATTGATTCGCTTGCTAAAGAATATTGCAAACTGCTTGGATTTCACAGTAAATATACAGCCTATAATAACGACTAAGACAAGTAATTATTAAAACTAGCTCACTTAGAATTTGATCGAAGCAGTCAGTCAGGACAGACAAATCCCGCTTTATGTAAACACAAGGATCACAAGGGCAATCCTAACTTCCATGTTGAGATGTGCAGTGCAACACAAGGATCACAAGGGCAATCCTAACTTCCATGTTGAGATGTGCAGTGCAACACAAGGATCACAAGGACAATCCTAACTTCCATGTTGAGATGTGCAGTGCAACAAGAAACGAAGTGATCTGTCTATAGCCGGTCAAAATGATTCATTGTTGTACTTGATTTTAGATTGATTTAAATTGTTTATTACGACTCTTAGGGAGATACTGGGACATAAAAGCAAACGCAGTTTTGAATGTGCAATAATTCACAACACGTTATACATTTTTATTTATTCATTTCAAATCGAATTGCATTTTAAAGTGCATGGTAATTTGTAGAGGCATTTAGATCAGTTCACTGAAACAATTAAACCTGCTAATTGTTTTATGTAGGCCGCTCTTTTGTCAGCACTTCACTTGTAGACGCGTCTCCATTGCCTTGCATATTTGCCCCGTCTGTTGTTGCTAGTTAGAACAACTTCCTCTTGCATAAATTCTGCATTCTCATTGGGTCATTTATTTTCCATCAGAGAATTGTGTGCACTGAAGCTGGCCAACATTTGCATGAATCTGATGACGCAGGGGAAAGATGAAATGTCGCATTGGGACAAAGATTCAAATCTTGACCTGCATGAACAATGACAAGCAGATGTTTGCGAGAACTAGGGATGGAATACCTGGACATGATGTGGTGGAGAAAGGAAAGGTTATGTTGGTGATTTGTATAACTGGCATTGACTCTACTAGGTAGCTCAGCGAAACAGTATTACCTGGAAATACACTGGAAAGAAAAGGTTGGCCACATAATCCATCTAGAATAGATATGGTTGTAGATGTATGGTCCAGCGCCAGGCGCGAGACAAGTGTTAAGTGGTCCAACATTTAAGAACGCTAGGCGTTCATTTGGGATAGGTATGTTTCTGTCGAGGACAGATAAATTACAAATTCCTCACTTGCACAGTGAGTGGCGACTGCACCAGCCATGCAGTCTTTAATATCTGACTCAATATCCTCCCATTCCCTATTTGACACTGCCCTAAAACAAAATGATAAACACACGCAATGATGACAGGACAAAACGCCGGTTGTCTTAAAAAGGCTCCTTGATTTTTTCTTGTAATTATTTTCTTCTGAACTCCGGGTCTACCATGGTAGATAGGCAGCCCATCTGCTAAAGGTTTATAATGTGTGCGCGGGCGTGAGTGTGTGTGTGTGTGTGTGTGTGTGCATAGGGCCGTAAGTTGCTAACGCATTTTTCCCAAACGTAGATTTGAATGTATGTCTTTATCACTAAGCTTGCCCGGTTCTCTAGCGAAGTTGGTTAAACCTGACTTTCGCGGCGGCCGGGTGACGAACTCCTTGTGGTCCGGGCTCACTACCGGGGGTAGGCAGAAAAGCCACATTTCTCCCAGATTAACGGTACCTATAATGGAATCAATGCCGAAGGGTTGCGATATCCATAGTACCGAGCCAAAGGGTTTACAACTCATGGTTAATGGACACGTTAAAAAAAAAAATCACTAAGCTTCTAAGTTGAGCGTATGGTGCGACACTGTGAAATGAGCATTGTTAGCATTTTTTTTTCTTTTAAATTTCACTTCCGTTTATTGCAAACATTGCAGGTACATATATTTCTCATTTCAAAACGGTACAAATTGAAAATTCCAGTCCAAAAATCATGCATCTAATATTGATGATCGAGTGCAGTCGCAAGGGGCAGATAACAATGGTCCACGGAACGACTGTCAGATGTTCCATCGCAGTGAGCCCCAGAGGATTTGATCCTAACAGGAGATTGTCATCAAACACAACAGACAGCCACAGAGAAGCCACTCACTTCAGTGGCTTTAACTTGTGGTTTTTATTTACTGATAAAGACCCATCGCTGCAATCAGCCGCCATTTTTTGTGAGTCAACAGAAATTATCCTAATGCCACGATACAAAAATGTATCTTTCGTAGCGCTAGGCAATCGATTGATGTCAAAGAATATTCAAACCCGCGCTTGCAACCACTAGTTCTGCTGTGTTACCACGTGTGTCGTATGGAGCGTGGCTGCCACATGAAGAGCAACTAAAACATTGACTTGTAAAGTGCAAACATTCTTTAAGTGGTGTCTGCACGGCACACAGGCAAACGAATGGTATGATGGCGTCACCGATAGAGAGAACTTAGTGAGGATACTACAACAATTTTGATTAGACATTATAACTGTTGCTAGGGACATTCGCATAAGCACTGCGTCCACATTTTCAGCAGCAGGCGAAGAGTTCCAATTCCAATGGCACTAATAACTGTCTGATTCTGCATACAGCTCGCTTTTACCTCGAGCGGCGTCCGTGGCTTAGGGGTTGGGAGTCCGACTCATAATTCCAACGTTCCGCGCTCGGGACCCACAGCTGGCGGTGTAGATTTTAATCATGGTATGCTGCGTCGCAGGTCGACCCAGACTTAAATAGTACCAGGATCTCTGTCCTGGGGAAGTAAATGCGGCCGCGTAACGCTGACCACCTAGTTCCGCTAGCCTGTAAAAATAGGACGATCTTCCCATTTACCGGATACATTTTTCTCGTGTGTTCAGCGTCAGGCAGATCCCCTGGTTCTTGCTCGCAGCGCCATTCTCCTCACACTGATCCATACCTGGTCTTATCTGGCAGCGCCATTCTCCTCACACTGATCCATACCTGGTCCCTCCTCACAGCGTCATTCTCCTCACACTGATCCATACCTGGTCCCTCCTCACAGCGTCATTCTCCTCACACCGATCCATACCTGGTCCCTCCTCACAGCGTCATTCTCCTCACACCGATCCATACCTGGTCCCTCCTCACAGCGTCATTCTCCTCACACCGATCCATACCTGATCCTTGCTCGCAGCGCCATTCTCCTCACACCGATCCATACCTGGTCCTTGCTCGCAGCGCCATTCTCCTCACACTGATCCATACCTGGTCCTTGCTCACAGCGCCATTCTCCTCACACTGATCCATACCTGGTCCTTGCTCACAGCGCCATTCTCCTGACACCGATCCATACCTGGTTTTATCTGGCAGCGCCATTCTCCTCACACCGATCCATACCTGGTCCCTCCTCACAGCGTCATTCTCCTCACACCGATCCATACCTGGTCCCTCCTCACAGCGTCATTCTCCTCACACCGATCCATACCTGATCCTTGCTCGCAGCGCCATTCTCCTCACACCGATCCATACCTGGTCCTTGCTCGCAGCGCCATTCTCCTCACACTGATCCATACCTGGTCCTTGCTCGCAGCGTCATTCTCCTCACACCGATCCACACCTGGTCCTCCCTCGCAGCGTCATTCTCCTCACACCGATCCATACCTGGTCCTCGCTCGCAGCGCCATTCTCCTCACACTGATCCATATCTGATCCTTGCTCGCAGCGCCATTCTCCTTACACCGATCCATACCTGATCCTTGCTCGCAGCGCCATTCTCCTCACACTGATCCATACCTGATCATTGCTTACAGCGCCATTCTCCTTACACCGTAATGATCCGTGTCTGCTTTGTTAATGAGACTGGGTCGACCCAGAGCTGTTACATTTGTCATGTGACTTTGTCGACACTAGAACTGTTACTAGTAGGAAGCAAGACTCCACCATTATGTTGACAATATAACAGCACTAGCCACAGGCAAAGCTTTTCTTAAACAATGGCAGAAAGATTCATGTCTGACAATAGAAAAGATGCAAATTTCCTATTTCTGGACCAATAATTGAAAGATTCTGTCTATTGCTCCGAGTGCTTGTTTCACAGTGAGCTGTGGATTTCATGTGGAAGATACGTTTTACAATAAAATGCAATATTGGCTTTCGTAATTAATCTGCGTAAACAATTAGCTGCAATTCTGGCAGTGAACTGTTAGTGTTGGCACATCCGAAAGCGCTTTATGCCGTTATTTGAAACACAAAATCTTTTTAGGAAGTCAGCGATGAAATGGCTATCCACCATATTATACTGGAAGTCTCCATGTCATAACATAGGGAAGTTCATATAATATAGTCCACTGGTATGTGCACACTTTAAAAAGAGGCCTATAGATGCAGGATTCACACCAGTCCTGGAACACTACCACGTTACTGCTTCTCCTTAGCTCTCAGGTATTTGATTACATCTTTTCGGAAATTTCCATTCCTGAACTAAATGACTAAGCTCAGTTCATCTGAGGACTTGAACAAGGCGGGGTTTCCCCAGAGGCTCCCAGATCATGTGAATCGAGATGACTCGACCAGGCGCTGCGTGGATCCAAGCCTGCAAACGACATCAGCTCTAATTGCTTCCCTGAAAAATAGTGAATTCCCGACAGCCCCCATGAGACAACATGATAGTCAAGTAAACCTCTTGAAATAAATGAGAGTATTTCGTTAACTTTCTTTATACCTCCTTCGGTTTTGTCACGTAGCCACAAGGATCCAGTTATTCTAAGCACAGTTAAATTGTGAACGAAGGTTAGTTAGCATTTGGTCAACGGGACATTACTTATGGCAGACGCCTTTGCGCCGAGAAACTAATCGCATGTTTCACAGCTGAATATTGTTAATAGACGGTATGATCAGTTTCCCCTGTCGCCTTTACTTCCCATCTAATTCTTTTAGCTGGGCTGACATGGAACCACCAGTCAACAATGTACATTTAACAGCGAAAAGAACTTTATATGCGGAACAACAGAAGAAACAAACACTGTATATGTAACAAGAAAAGGGGCACATTATATGAAACAGCAACAGGAACAATAATAACAGTAACAACAAAAGGAACAAAAAAGAAGGAACAAAACAGAACACCCGGTATGGAACAAAACAGAACACCCGGTATGGAACAAAACAGAACACCCGGTATGGAACAAAACAGAACACCCGGTATGGAACAAAACAGAACACCCGGTATGGAACAAAACAGAACACCCTGTATGGAGCAAAACAGAACACCCTGTATGGAACAAAACAGAACTCCCTTTATGGAACAGAGCAAAACACCCTGTATGGAACAAAACAGAACACCCGGTATGGAACAAAACAGAACACCCTGTATGGAACAAAACAGAACACCCGGTATGGAACAAAACAGAACTCCCTTTATGGAACAAAACAGAACACCCGGTATGGAACAAAACAGAACTCCCTTTATGGAACAAAACAGAACACCCTGTATGGAACAAAACAGAACACCCGGTATGGAACAAAACAGAACTCCCTTTATGGAACAAAACAGAACACCCTGTATGGAACAAAACAGAACACCTTCTATGGAACAAAACAGAACACCCTGTATGGAGCAAAACAGAACACCCTTTATGGAGCAAAACAGAACACCCTGTATGGAGCAGAGCAAAACACCCTGTTTAGAACAAAACAGAACACCCTGTATTGAACAAAACAGAACACCCTGTATGGAACAAAACAGAACAAACTGTATGGAGCAGAGCAGAACACCCTGTATGGAACAAAACAGAACACCCGGTATGGAACAAAACAGAACACCCTTTATGGAACAAAACAAAACACCCTGTATGGAACAAAACAGAACACCCTGTTTAGAACAAAACAGAACACCCTGTATTGAACAAAACAGAACACCCTGTATGGAACAAAACAGAACAAACTGTATGGAGCAAAACAAAACACCCTGTATGGAACAAAACAGAACACCCTGTTTAAAACAAAACAGAACACCCTGTATGAACCAGAGCAAAACACTCTGCATGCAACCAAATAGAACACCCTGTATGGAACAAAACAGAACACCCTGTATGGAGCAAAACAGAACACCCTGTATGGAGCAAAACAGAACACCCTGTATGGAGCAGAGCAGAACACCCTGTGTGGAACAAAACAGAACACCCTGTATGGAGCAGAGCAGAACACCCTGTATAGAGCAGAGCAAAACACCCTGTGTGGAACAAAACAGAACACCCTGTTTAGAACAAAACAGAACACCCTATATAGAGCAGAGCAAAACACCCTGCATGGAACAAAATACAACCCCCTGTTTGGAACAAAACAGAACACCCTGTATGGAACAAAACAGAACACCCTGTATGGAACAAAACAAAACACCCTGTGTGGAACAAAACAGAACACCCTGTATGGAACAAAACAGAACACCCTCTATGGAGCAGAGCAAAACACCCTGCATGGAACAAAATAGAACACCCTCTATGGAACAAAGCTACCGCTGGTCCACATGCGCAATCACCGCACTTGGCATAGGAACGACCTCCAGACTGTGATTATAACAACAACCAGTGTTTCAGACAGTGATTGGAACAACAACCAGTGTTTCAGACAGTGATTGGAACAACAACCAGTGTTTCAGACAGTGATTGGAACAACAACCAGTGTTTCAGACAGTGATTGGAACAACAACCAGTGTGTCAGACTGTGACTGGAAAAACAACCAGTGTGTCAGACTGTGACTAGAACAACAAACACTGTGTCAGACTGTGACTGGAACAACAACCAGTGTGTCAGACTGTGACTGGAACAACAACCACTGTGTCAGACTGTGACTGGAACAACAGCCAGTGTGTCAGACTGTGATTGGAACAACAACCAGTGTGTCAGACTGTGACCAGTGTGTCAGACTGTGACTGGAACAACAACCAGTGTGTCAGACTGTGATTGGAACAACAACCAGTGTGTCAGACTGTGATTGGAACAACAACCAGTGTGTCAGACTGTGATTGGAACAACAACCAGTGTGTCAGACTGTGATTGGAACAACAACCAGTGTGTCAGACTGTGACTGGAACAACAACCAGTGTGTCAGACTGTGATTGGAACAACAACCAGTGTGTCAGACTGTGATTGGAACAACAACCAGTGTGTCAGACTGTGACTGGAACAACAACCAGTGTGTCAGACTGTGATTGGAACAACAACCAGTCTGTCAGACTGTGATTGAAACAACAACCAGTGTGTCAGACTGTGATTGGAACAACAACCAGTGTGTCAGACTGTGATTGGAACAACAACCAGTGTGTCAGACTGTGACTGGAACAACAACCAGTGTGTCAGACTGTGACTGGAACAACAACCAGTGTGTCAGACTGTGATTGGAACAACAACCAGTGTGTCAGACTGTGATTGGAACAACAACCAGTGTGTCAGACTGTGACTGGAACAACAACCACTGTGTCAGACTGTGATTGGAACAACAACCACTGTGTCAGACTGTGATTGGAACAACAACCAGTGTGTCAGACTGTGATTGGAACAACAACCAGTGTGTCAGCCTGTGACTGGAGCAACAACTAGTGTGTCAGACTGTGATAGGAACAGCAACCAGTGTGTCAGACTGTGACTGGAACAACAACCAGTGTGTCAGACTGTGACTGGAACAACAACCAGTGTGTCAGACTGTGACTGGAACAACAGCCAGTGTGTCAGACTGTGATTGGAACAACAACCAGTGTGTCAGACTGTGACTTGAGCAACAACCAGTGTGTCAGACTGTGACTGGAGCAACAACCAGTGTGTCAGACTGTGACTGGAGCAACAACCAGTGTGTCAGACTGTGATTGGAGCAACAACCAGTGTGTCAGACTGTGATTAGAGCAACAACCAGTGTGTCAGACTGTGATTGGAGCAACAACCAGTGTGTCAGACTGTGACTGGAACAACACCCAGTGTGTCAGACTGTGATTGGAACAACACCCAGTGTGTCAGACTGTGATTGGAACAACAACCAGTGTTTCAGACTGTGATTGGAACAACAACCAGTGTGTCAGACTGTGATTGGAACAACAACCAGTGTGTCAGACTGTGATTGGAGCAACAACCAGTGTGTCAGACTGTGATTGGAACAACAACCAGTGTGTCAGACTGTGATTGGAACAACAACCAGTGTGTCAGACTGTGATTGGAGCAACAACCAGTGTGTCAGACTGTGATTGGAACAACAACCAGTGTGTCAGACTGTGACTGGAACAACACCCAGTGTGTCAGACTGTGATTGGAACAACAACCAGTGTGTCAGACTGTGATAGGAACAGCAACCAGTGTGTCAGACTGTGATTGGAACAACAACCAGTGTGTCAGACTGTGATAGGAACAGCAACCAGTGTGTCAGACTGTGATTGGAACAACAACCAGTGTGTCAGACTGTGATTGGAACAACAACCAGTGTGTCAGACTGTGACTGGAACAACAACCAGTGTGTCAGAATGTGACTGGAACAACAACCAGTGTGTCAGTCTGTGATTATAACAACAACTAGTGTGTCAGACTGTGATTCGAACAACAACTAGTGTGTCAGACTGTGATTATAACAACAACCAGTGTGTCAGACTGTGATTGGAACAACAACTAGTGTGTCAGACTGTGATTGGAACAACAACTAGTGTGTCAGACAGTGATTGGAACAACAACCAGTGTGTCAGACTGTGATTGGAACAACAACCAGTGTGTCAGACTGTGATTGGAACAACAACTAGTGAGTCAGGCTGTGATTGGAACAACAACTAGTGAGTCAGACTGTGATTGGAACAACAACCAGTGTGTCAGACTGTGATTGGAACAACAACCAGTGTGTCAGACTGTGATTGGAACAACACCCAGTGTGTCAGACTGTGATAGGAACAGCAACCAGTGTGTCAGACTGTGATTGGAACAACAACCAGTGTGTCAGACTGTGATAGGAACAGCAACCAGTGTGTCAGACTGTGATTGGAACAACACCCAGTGTGTCAGACTGTGATAGGAACAGCAACCAGTGTGTCAGACTGTGATTGGAACAACAACTAGTGTGTCAGACTGTGATTGGAACAACAACCACTGTGTCGGACTATGATTGAAAACTGTATCTTATAATCAGAGTGCCATAGCATGTGACAGTTAGCCAACATTGATTATTTTGTGTATACAATTGATGCCAGAGTAACTAACAACGATTGCTTGAAAGATTGTAATGATAGTAGATATCAATATACAACAACAAGACAGAGACACTTTTCCTGGGCCACATAATGCGAAGAGAGAGATCGGAGAACACCATGACAACTGAAAAGATCAGTGGAAAAGGGCTAGAGGCAGACCAAGAGAGATGATGATAGATAAGCTGAAACGATGGCATAGATGAATATTATCAAGAGAGCTGTTGCAGACAACCAGGTATCGTGATCTGTGGAGACGTTTGAGCGCCTACACCAGTTGGCAGGGCACATGATGATAATAATGATACAAGGAATATCTTTTCTGTCCAGATGCTGCCAGGGATTCCAATAGTCCAGAACAGAAGAAAAGAATAAAAGGGGCTAAAATCAGAGAGGATTTACAATTAGGAGAAAGAACGACAGACCGAACTGTGGAGAGTTTATAAATGTGACATCGACACTGCCGTTGTTTTGTGCCCAGTTACATGGTGCCATAGTGCCAGGCGATTGTCGCAAGCCTTTTCCTTTCCTCGCCACACACACATACACACACACACACACGCACGCACCACGCACACGCACGCACACACGCGCTCGCGCACACCCACACACTTCCTGATCGTGACCAGTCTGGTGCATGCAGGCCGGTGTATGACATCACGTTCCCAGCCTGCAGGTAATGATCCATACACCAGAGAGTTGTCGCCCTGGCTGCAATTATCGCCCCTTTACAGCTAGCACTGCCAGGGAACGTTACCGAGGTCTTTCATTACCGCACCATGATCATCGCGTGTCTTGCCGAGCTGCGCTGGCGATTATCCTCATTATGTAGCAGGTCATTTGCAGAACATCGCTCCCATCACAGTCTGCTTGATAGAAACTCGGTCTCTTGCCAGTTCTCCAGCCTCATGCACTTTTATACTCAAGGAGTCACTTATATCCTGTGCCCATCTTCATGTCGGTCGGCCCCTGCCCCTCCTTCCTGGTACCATGCCTTCTGCTACATTTTTTCCAATCCCTCGTGGCGCTTGATATGACCAAAATATTTCAGCTTTCGAGAAAGGATGCTGTTTATTAGCCAATCTTCCTTGATGTTCAGATCTTTTAAGATATCAATATTTCTCATCTTCTTTGTCCAAGATATTCTTAGAATCTTTCTATAGCATTTCAGCTCAAAAGCCCCTATTCTCTTTCTTAAGGACTGGTAGACAGTCCACGACTCACATCCGTATGTTGCTACAGGGAAGATGCATGCTCTCAAAATTATAATTTTGATCTCCTTGCTAGTGCTTAACCAAACTTTTTAGGTTGTTCAGTCTTTGCTATGGCCATCCTCATTTTAATTTTTGTCAAACAGACTTCATTGATATTTATTATGGAACCTAGATATTCAAAGTTTGTGACATTTTCAATTTCTTCACCATTTATTGTTATCTTTGGGTGACAGCCAATTTATCTGTGGACATTATTTTCGTTTCCTCTAAATTCAAGAACAGATTTTGATCTTCACTGTGCTTTTGGACAGACAATATAAAATTTTCTATTCCCTTTACGCTGTTCGAAAGGAGGACTGTGTCATCTGCGTAGCGAAGTTCCGGAATAGGGTTGCCACCAATTTTGAGCGGATCATAACTGTCACAAGTCTGGTCATTTTTCACATTTCTCATTATATTTTCTGCGTAAATATTGAATAGGTATGAAAGAGAATGCACCCCTGCCTCACTTTCATTTACACCTCAAACCAGTCTGATGTTTCACCAGCTGCTCTGGTGGCTGCTTGTTGTTCTTGATAAAGATTTTCAATTAATTCCACCAAATGCGAATAAAACCCTATACTTTTCACATTAGTCCAGAGTTTGTGGTGTTGGACACAATCAAATGCTTTGCTATAATCAATAAAACAAGCATGAAGATCTACGTTGTATTCTCTACATTTTTCAAAAATTATTTTCATATTAAAGATGTGATCCCTAGTTCCTCTACCCTGACTGAAACACGCTTGTGCTTCATCTAGCTCATATTGTAATTTCCTTTCAATCCTCTTCATAATAATTCTTAGGAGGGTTTTGCTAGCATGATTTATCAATGCGATGGTACGGTAGTTGGAGCATCGTTTCAGATTTCCTTTCTTTGAGAAAGGGATATAGACTGTTCTTTTCCACGCTTTAGGCCAAATGCCACTGTTCCTGATCTTCGAGCACAGTGCATGGTAGATTCGGACGCTGGCCTCTGCTCCTGCTTGAATTAGTTCTGCTGGTATTTCGTCGCAACCTGGTGACTTTCCTTTTTTCAGGCTGTGTATTGCTGATCGTACCTCATCTAGTAAAGGCTCTGGTTCTTTTTCATAACTTTCGTAATGTGTTTTTGAATTACTTGTCACATCTTCAAACATTTCTCTACAGTATTCTTTCTATCTTTCACCACAGTAAAGGTTGGCTGCGATGGATCTCTATCATGCTTTGATTGGTTATTCTTCTCTCCCCCCCCCCTCTCTCTCTCTCTCTCTCTCTCTCTCTCTTTCTCTCTCTCTCTCTCTGTCTGTCTGTCTCTCTCTCTCGGACTGCTGTTCATTTATCTCCTGATGTTATCCTCCCACTTGAACCGCTGTATTGTTGTTGCTCGCTTGCCTTTAACTTGTCCATCCAGCACCATGTGTTCACAAGCATCAGCAAACAAACCCATGTCCTCTGTGTTCTGTCAAACCGTCCTTCTATCTATGTCTTTCCAGCTGTCACAGTGTTCTCCTCTCTAAACA
Source organism: Candidula unifasciata (assembly GCA_905116865.2). Lineage (NCBI taxonomy): Eukaryota > Metazoa > Mollusca > Gastropoda > Stylommatophora > Geomitridae > Candidula > Candidula unifasciata. The sequence continues at coordinate 50,000 of CAJHNH020003693.1, forward strand.
CCATGCCTATGTATATGTTGTCTAAACACCATGCCTACCTCTAGTATCTCTAAACTTCATGCCTACCTCTAGTTTCTCTGAACACCATGCCTACTTCTAGTTTATTTAAACGCTATGCCTATCTCTAGTTTCTCTAAACACCATGTCTACCTCTAGTTTCTCTAAACACAATGCCTACCTCTAGTTTGTCCAAGCACCATGCCTACTTCTAGTGTGTCTAAACATCATGCCCACCTCTAGTTTCTCTAAATAGAATGCCTGCCTCTAGTATCTCTAAACACCGTGCCTGCCTCTAGTTTCTCTAAACAGAATGCCTACCTCTAGTTTCTCTAAACAGAATGCCTACCTCTAGTTTCTCTAAACACCATGCCTACCTCTAGTTTCTCTAAACACCATGCTTGCCTCTAGTTTCTCTAAACACCATGCCTGCCTTTAGTTTCTCTAAACACCATGCCTGCTTCTAGTTTCTCTAAACACCATGCCTGCCTTTAGTTTCTCTAAACAGAATGCCTGCTTCTAGTTTCTCTAAACACCATGCCTGCCCCTAGTTTCTCTAAACACCATGCCTACCTCTAGTTTCTCTAAACACCATGCCTACCTCTAGTTTCTCTAAACAGAATGCCTGCCTCTAGTTTCTCTAAACAGAATGCCTGCCTCTAGTTTCTCTAAACAGAATGCCTGCCTCTAGTTTCTCTAAACACCATGCCAACCTTTGGTTTCTCTAAACACCATGCCTACCTCTAGTTTCTCTAAACACCATGCCTACTTCTAGTTTGTCTAAACTCCATGCCTACCTCTAGTTTCTCTAAACTCAATGCCTACTTCTAGTTTCTCTAAACACTATGCCTACTTCTAGTTTGTCCACACACCATGCCAACTTCTAGTTTGTCTAAACACTATGGATAGTTCTAGCTTGTCTAAACACTATGGATAGTTCTAGCTTGTCTAAACACTATGCCTGCCTATAGTTTGTCCACACACCATGCCTACTTCTAGTTTGTCTAAACTCCATTCCTACCTCTAGTTTCTGTAAACTCCATGACTAACTCTAGTTTCTCTAAACACCATGCCTACTTCGTTTGTCTAAACACCATGCCTACTTCTAGTTTGTCCACACACCATGCCTACCTATAGTTGGTCCACACACCATGCCTACTTTTAGTTTGTCTAAACACCATGCCTACTTCTAGTTTGTCTAAACACTATGGCTAGTTCGAGTTTGTCTAAACATTATGCCTGCCTATAGTTTGTCCAAAAACCATGCCTACTTCTAGTATGTCTAAACTCCATTCCTACCTCTAGTTTCTGTAAACTCCATGCCTACCTCTAGTTTCTCTAAAAACCATGCCTACTTCTAGTTTGTCTAAACACCATGCCTACTTCTAGTTTGTCCACACACCATGCCTACCTATAGTTTGTCCACACACCATGCCTACTTTTAGTTTGTCTAAACACCATGCCTACTTCTAGTTTGTCTAAACACCATGCCTACCTCTACTTTGTCCACACAGAATGCCTACTTCTAGTTTCTCCAAACACCATGCCTGCCTATAGTTTCTCTAAACACCATACCTGACTATAGTTTCTCAAACACCATACCTACTTCTAGTTTGTCCACACAGTATGCCTACCTCTAGTTTGTCTAAACACTATGGCTTGTTCTAGTTTATCTTCCGGATGGACTGTTTCGTTGGTTTCTCTTTCCGACTGAGGCATTCTTAGATTCCTTCTTTTTTTTAGACATTCACAACACATCATGACTCTCAATATCCTCTGGGACTATGGCACTCTTCCCTGCCAGGATTTGATTGTTCTCACACGACATTGATTTACAATTTACCAAGCAACCGATGGACATTTACCCAGTCCCTAACACATTCTGGAAATATTCGCAAGAATAGGAGGCTCGGTAAGTAAACACTGATTATCATTCACTCGCAGGCAGAACTGGGAGGAATCGTCTGGTCCTTTGCAAAACATCCATTCAGCTTATCTTTCACAAACAACCACCACATATCTATTAACCGTCACCCTAAGAATACTATATATAATCATTTTCGGTTGTGACACATTCCCGTAAATGCCGGAATATCGCCATGCCTGGGTGACCTGTTAAAGAAAAGCAGTTGAATCCATTGGTTCTATGTCACCTGCTAGGCTTATATTTCATGACTATAGTCACTGAAGTCCCGGGAAGTAAAGGCGGCAGGCGTGATGCTGACCACATCACCCATCTCTTGCCGTTAGTCTATAAAATATAGGTCTAGCCCTATATGCCCTATGCGCCTAAAGGCCTACTTTACTATAGTCTCTGAAAATAGCCTGGTAGAAAAAGGAATTGGGGACTGTCCTAACGTGTTACGCCATAAATCTCCTGACACACATTACTTCTGTTCGTGTTACGGCATAAATCTCCGGACACATATTACTTCTGTTCGTGTTACAACACGAATCTCCTGACACACATTACTTCTGTTCGTATTACGGCATGCATCTCTCGA
>CAJHNH020003694.1:0-60248 GCA_905116865.2 Candidula unifasciata
TCTCTTTACTGAAGAACACACAGTAAAAAAGAACCCAAAAGCTTTTTTGAAAAATAAAAAAGTTTTTTTTTCCCCCTGTATCGGGGGTTTGGGCAATCATTTTTAAAGCTATCATCTCCGTGGGGCCCTTTGCTGACGGGGCGGGGGCGATCAGTTCTCCATTTCCGATCTCCTGCAGAGTATTTTTCGTGTCCCCGCACACCCTATGCCAGCAACAAAAATGTCAAAAATATTTCTCGTTTTTTTCTATCCCCCCTTCCACAGCTTTCCAGGGTCCACCATTTTCTTTTTTCCCTCTTTCATAAAGGGCCCAAAAAATTTGACTGTCTCCTTCTGTGCTGTGAAAGTTCCCCTTCGGGCTCCCGCCTCTTTCAAACCTCTTGTTTGCTTTTTTTGGCTGCCCCAAGGTATTTCAGCAGTTTGAAAACCCCCGTTCTGAGGCCTCAAGAAATTTTTTGGTTTCCTACGATTGTCCGGGGATCACAGCCATATGTTAAAAGGATGATGTTGCAAAGAATTTTTTTTCTAACTCCAATGACAAGGATATTTTGCAAAAGATATTTCATTTTAAAAATGCAGTTTTTCCTGCCAATTTCTTTTTCTTATTCAGTTTGCATTTTCCCATTGATGTATCCAGTGCTCAGAATAACATTTCGTTTGCCCTCAAAAAACCCCTCGCCCTTTTTTAAAGCTATAGTGAAGTTAAAGCGAAAAAACACAAAAAAACTCCGGAACAGGGGCCCTAGGAATTTGATTTACTGCCCCCCCCCCCCCCCTCCCCCCCCTTCTCCCCCCCCCAAACACCCCCCCCCAACCCCCCAACCCCCCCCCCCTCGCAACAGTTTTTTTTTAAATCATAGGCAAAGCTGTCGCCATTCCCCCCACCTGCATAGTTACACGTTAGTCGCATATCCTTTTAAAAGACGTTGAGAACCAACCCGCATTTTTTTGGCTTTTGTTTTTTTTCTGGGCACATTTTTTTTTAGTTTTTTGCCATTGTTTTCCCTCACGGTCCTTCGGTACAACTTCTACACAGCTCAGCGTTATGCTGCGAAACTTCCCACTGGATCGAACCCACACCCCGCTTACGAAAAGCTTTTCCACCCAAGCCACAGAGTCACCATGCTAGAGAATCTTTTTGAAAATTTTTAAAAACCACATTTCATTTTATTTTTCAATAACTTGATGGGGTGTGTTTTTAAATGATGCAAAATTTTAAAATCAAATCTTTGCGCCCCCAAAATTAAATGTTGTTTTTGTCTTTCAAGCGAAAACCGTTATTTAGAATTTCCTTTTTTAAACCCGGTGTTTTAGAAATTTTTTTTGCTATATGGTTTTAAGTATTGAAGAAGAGTATTTTTGGTTGAGCATGTGTTCCCTAACGGTGGCAGGTATTCGAATGTGGTTGTTCAACTATTTATTATGGCATTTTTTGATAGTCAAGTACCTCATGTTTACATAAGACCTACTGTCAGTTAGGTTGCTTCCCTTCACGGGGGGAAAAAATGGAACGCATTTAAAAAAATAAAAAAAGGCTGTACCCTTTTAAAAAATACACCCTGTATTTATTTGCCATTCAACAGAGTATCATTATATTTATTTCCCATTCAGCTCATATTAATATTATTTTTGGTTTTTAAATTTTTTTTTTATATTATTACCTGAACAAAGCTTGGCTGTTTAAAACCTCTAATTCCATCCATTAAACTGCGGGGGGTTGGTGTCTGAATTCCCCCCCCCCCCGCCGCCCCCCGCCACCCCCCCCCCTATCCCAAGCCACCTGTGTCCACCTAATGTTTTCTTTCCCACCAATTTTTTTTGTTTCGTCACTGCGGACTGTGAAAAACATTTTTTTTTTGTGGGGTGTTGTAAGACAAGTTAAGGGTTAAAGGTTAAATTTTATGAAAAGGACTTTTGAATTAGGACGAAAAACAAGGGAATTGGTTTTTTGTTCTTGTTTAAAGAAAGCAAAACTAAAATTAAAATGATGAGGGCTTCTTGAATTGGAACAAATTTAAGGTTAAAATTAGGATTTTGCACCTTGAATTAGAAAAAGTTAAAGTTTGAAGGTTAAATTATAACGGTGCTTTTTGAATTGCGAAAAATGTAATATCAAAGTGATGATCATCTTTGAATCAATTTTTAAAAAGTTAAAAGGGTGAGCTTCCTGTTTTCGTATTAGATTTTCTAAAAGAAATTTTTTGGATTCTGCAAAAAATTATGTTTCTTTTTTTAAAACATGGTGTTTATGAAGAAGAAGGAATAACTGCTCTCAAAAAGGAAAGGGGGAAATCATTCCCAGTGGTTTTCTGGGCTATGGGGAAACAAGATTAGAACATTCCCCTACCAAAAGTATGGCAAGAGTCGCAAAATCGGAGTTTCCCTTTTCAAAAATTGGAGTACATCTGTCTAGAGGCAAGGGAAACCAAAAATCTGGTTTTTTGGGTTTTTTGGTTTTATCGACCAGCGGCGCAGGGTTTTCCCCCTTTGGCCCCAATCCCATGTGGGGGAATTTGCATTTTTTCAAAAGCTGTTTTTTTCCTCGTAAAAGGTGTTCCACTTGTCTTTTTCGGAGGGAGTACTTCTTTGTCTCCTGATTTTGGGCACTCAAAGAGATGGGTTTAAACAGTTTCTGGGGGAAATTACTAGCTGGCACCTGGGGAGTTTGGGGGTGTATTCTGTTTAATGTCCTTGGGGATGTTGCGTTCTAATCTGGTTTGGGGCCCTGGTCCCTTCTTTGATGTTAATGCTGTCTTGACGGGCCACCATGTGCCTAAAACCCTCTCTTCCAGTGTCCTCCAAAACCATCTTTCAACTCTCTTTGTTTTTTACTTTATAAGTGTTTTTTCTGTCTATGGGTTGTTGCTAGGGGGGTTGTTCTTGGTTTTCCCTTTCTTTTTCCCTTCTGTCATTTTTTCATTCCCGGAGCCCAGTGGCTGAATCCACGCATATATTTGTTTTAGGTAATAACGATCACATCCAGGGTTATCTTTGGGTTGTCATTTTGCAGCGTTCCCTGCCCCCCAAAAACTTTAAGGGGAGACATTAATCTGGAAAAGGGAAAAATATTTTTTGGCCTTCGGGGGAAAAATCCATTACAGTCTTAGGGGTTACTGTGTTTCCATGCATTATTTCTGCTTTATAATTTTAAAAAAATCCCCCGCATCATCAAAAAACTCTTCAACAGATCCATCGGGATAACCCCAGTAGATTCCGTAACCTGTTTAAAAGGGACTTTAAAAGCACATCATATAAAAATGTCCATTCTTGGGGGTTTAAAAATCAAAGGTCTTTATGATGATTATAAGAGCGTTGGGTCGGACTGTTTTGGTTTTTCCCGCCTACCAATTTAATTTGACTTCGGGCTTTTAAAACGGCTGTGGTATCAGGTTTCTTCAACATTTGAATGCCTTTTCGTCTTTTTGGGAGGTGGGATCTGTCCCGAATTTTATTAAAAAAAGTGTTTAAACCCATTGTGGTTTTCCTTTTTTGGTTTGTATTCCCGTTTTCTACAAGGTGTTATTAGGATGGTTACGATCTTTCTAAGCATCTTTAATAAAATTATAAAGTGGAATTTTCTCTCCGAACACGAGGGTTCCCACATTTGTATGGATTTCACATTGCAGGCGTTGGTGTAGACTGTATAGCTCCGCAGATTCATCGGAGGGCATTATTTTGTACTCTGTCAAGAGTCTCTAGGTTAGTTTCGGAGCAGGTTGTAAGCAGTGAGTTGTTGTACTCTATCACAGAGCGAACATATCCAAGATATAAGCCCCTCAGAGTTTCCTTGTCTGATCCCCTTGATGTACCTGCAAGTCTCTTCAATAACTGTAACCGCCTCAATGCCTTATTCCTTACGTTTTCAATGTGGTTCTTGATGTAAATGAGTAGGACCTGTGAAACGGATGTGCACGAAACACTTAGTTTCTGGAACTGGACTAGAGTCCAGAAGTGGACAAACAAAAAGAACTTCAGCCTGAGTTTAAAACTGGTGAACGCGAAGAAGAGTAAGATTAGGAGAAGTGGACACTCATGAGGAGAAGTGGACACTCATGAGGAGAAGTGGACACCCATGAGGAAAAGTGGACACCCATGAGGAGAAGTGGACACCCATGAGGAGAAGTGGACACTCATGAGAAGAAGGGGACACTCATGAGGAGAAGTGGACACCCATGAGGAGAAGTGGACGCCCATGAGGAGAAGTGGACACCCATGAGGAGAAGTGGACGCCCATGAGGAGAAGTGGACGCCCATGAGGAGAAGTGGACACTCATGAGGAGAAGTGGACACTCTTGAGGAGAAGTGGACACTCATGAGGAGAAGTGGACACTCATGAGGAGAAGTGGACGCCCATGAGGAGAAGTGGACACTCATGAGGAGAAGTGGACACTCATGAGGAGAAGTGGACGCCCATGAGGAGAAGTGGACAGTCACCAAACAAACAGGCACTGGATTCTATTGACTGGTTTGTCCTCTGTGGGGTGTACGATCTCACCCATACTGTTTGTCATGGCAATGCAGATCATGTTGACGGGGCGGCCCGCTACGGATAGGGCCTTCAAATAGGGGATCACTGGATGCCGCCACTACGCGCATTTATGGATGACACGACTATTATAACGGGCAGCGAGGAGTCTGCCCGCACGATCCTGAAAAGATTGGACGCGGTGGTCCAATGGATCGGTATGCAGTTCAAACCGCAGAAGTCGAGGAGTCTGTCAATCCTTAAGAGCAAGGTGTCGGCAACCAGTTTTACGGTAGCAAGGAACAAGATCCCTACGGTTCTGGAGGAACCGGTGAAGAGCCTTGGTCGCGTTTACGATTCGAAGTTATCTGATAGAGCGGAAGTCCGGCAAATACACGAGTCACTGGCTACAGGCCTGCTCGCGATCGAGCGTTGTAGGCTGATCGGGAAGTTCAAAGTATGGTGTCTCCAATTCATGTTGATTCTGAAGCTCCTCTGGCCACTGTTAGTCTACGAGGTGACAATGACTGCAGTGGAAACCATGGAGAGGAAAATCAACACAGCCTTAAGAAAGTGGATTGATGCACCTCCTTGTCTGACCGACGTGGCTCTGTATTGCAAGCAGGCTAAGCTGGTAGTCCCGTTCAAATCGATAACCGAAGAGTTTAAAGTTGGCAAAGTAAGACTCGCCATGCTCTTGCGCGAGTCTTCAGACCCAAATGTCATCGCTGTCCAGCCCGCTCTAAAGACTGGGCAGAAGTGGAGGGTCCCCGATGCGATTGAATCTGCGCAGAACGCACTAAAATTAAGGGAGATAATGGGATACACTCAAACCGACCGTCGAGGCCTAGGGCACGGGAAGGTCAATTGGTGGTCAAAGGCCTCAGCCAAAGAACGCCGAGACATGGTAATACAAACGGTGAGGGACAACGAAAACGACGTTCGTTTTCAGAAAGCAGCCCAGCAGTCGCAGCAGGGCCATTGGGTCAGCCTGGAGAGCGCGTTGCCAAGAATGCTCACATGGGGTGAGATCTGGCGAATGACCCCGTTGCGACTGAGCTTTATCGTTCGTTCGGCGTACGATGTATTACCGTCCGGTGTTAACGTGGTTAAATGGTCTGCGACTAACGATCCGACTTGCCTGTTTTGCAAAGCGAAGCAGACTCTTGAGCACGTCCTGTCCGCGTGCAGGAAAGCCCTAGGTCAAGGCCGATACACCTGGCGACACAACAAGGTGCTAAAAGAGTTAGCAGCCGTTGTTGACCAGGCTAGAATGAGGGCCAACGCAAGGGCCAGTTCTACCATCGTCCCCATTCGTTTCCTCAAGGCTGGGCAGATTCAAAAAGGTAAGGTCAACCGAAACGCATTCGCTGCATCTATGCTAGACTCTGCGGGGGACTGGTTACTGGCGGTTGATCTGCCGGGCCATGAAAGGTACCCCGAGTTAATCCGGAAGACCGGCCTGCGACCTGACATAGTTCTCCACTCTGCGGAGAAACGGCAGCTCATCCTGATTGAGCTCACCGTCCCATATGAGGCGCGTTTGGACTAAAATCACACGTACAAGCTCGAGAAATACGGTGATTTAGCAGCCGGTCTGAGGAGAGACGAGGCGTACACGGTACGTGTCTTTGCCGCCGAAGTGGGAGCGAGAGGTCTCGTCTCCACTTCACTGTACAATGTGATTAAAGAACTAGGATTGCGCGGTAATGAACGGAAACGAACACTTAAAAAACTGGGCGAGGTAGCCGAAAGGGCCTCGAGCTGGCTTTGGACGCAATGAAACAACATAGGGAACGGGCCTCGGTGAGCTGGTCCGGGTTTCTAGTGGAAAAGGGTTTCTCACCCTTTGAAAGTCCATCGTATCCGAATTGTCTGCCAGTGATCCTCTGCCACCTGCTAACAAAAGTCCAACATGTGTCCGGTAAACCAATCGTAAGCTTGTCGCTCGGTCGTCCAGGTATGCTGACTGCTTTAATTAGGCTACCGCGGCGGCTTCTTATCTCACAGTACCTTCTTCGAAACCACCAAGTCGTCTTGTCCCTATGCGAAAGAAAAACACCATCCGGTAATTTCGTGCAGCAGGGTACCAGCCCTGAGCTTCATGAACTCAGATGGGCCCACCTCTGAAAACGTCTAGGAGATCGTGGGCTGAAACGTTTCTCGACGAGGATAACTTCTACTGATGACTGGTAGATCCCTGCTGTACTTGCTCCCTGTGAGTTTATTCCTACTAGCCTGTCGACCCGTTTTGTTCTGTGCTACCGAGTTCACGCCGTGGTTGGTCAACCTTTGTAAAGCCCGTTTGTCCTCGACCCAGCTACGCTTCGCTCATACGTTCATGCTCGTTTCTACGAGTGTATACACATACTGAGTTGCACTAAGGGTCGCAGGGGATGATGACGAGATTAATCATCATCATACTGAACTGTCCCATAACAGGGCGAACCCTGACAATCACATATTTCAGAACTGACTGAGAGTACACGAGACAGAAGGATGTGGATAAGGACATGACCATAAACCTCACAAGTTATAAAAGATCACATATTTCGGAACTGATTGAGAGTACACGAGACAGAAGGATGTGGATAAGGACATGACCATAAGCCTCACAATGTATTTAACATCACATATTTCAGAACTGATTGAGAGTACACGAGACAGAAGGATGTGGATAAGGACATGACCATAAGCCTCACAATGTATTTAACATCACATATTTCAGAACTGATTGAGCGTTCACGAGACAGAAGACTGTGTAAAGCCATAGCTACCAGAATCACACGGTATGGTCTGTAAGAAGAAGAATGCTTCACAACTACCCTTACTCCTCAGCTGCCTCGCCCCACCCATTGTCGCACCCAAGCTGTTGCATTTCATTGTTGCATTCTAAATTGTATCTGTTACTTTTCACATCTCTCCTTGCACGTTGAGAACAGAAGCAGGTGATGAAGAGATAGAGGAGGCACGCAAGCGATGAAGGCGGTAGCTTTTTGGGGTCTGGGGGCAGGTGAAAATTACAAGCTTTCATTTGTGGGTGTTGTGTTAACTACACAGTTTCCGACTGTACAAAAAATCCCCAGGCTTAGAATCACCAGTTTGCATGGATTTTACTAGCGCCACAACGTCTTTCATCAAGGATTCTTAAACTGGGCTTGTCTCGGGACAGTACGTTTAGGAATCACAGTTAGCTCATTAAACGCCGTTTGATTAGTGCGGTGTGTCCCATTTATAAGTTACTTTAACTCCTAATATCTGGAAAGTAAAAGCGGCCGGCGTAATGGTGACCACATCACTTACCAAGTGCTGATTGGTTTGTAAATTATATGTCTAGCCCTATGTGCCCATTACGCATGAAGGCGTGAAAAACTTCATTAACTTTTTTAAACTCCATCAGCGAAATTTATTATTTTCACTCTTTACTCTCAGAGATATTTGTTATCTGTAGTCTTTCCATTACAGGTATTTGTTATCTGTAGTCTTTCCATTACAGGTATTTGTTATCTGTAGTCTTTCCATCACAGGTATTTGTTATCTGTAGTCTTTCCATTACAGGTATTTTTTATCTGTAGTCTTTCCATTACAGGTATTTGTTATCTGTAGTCTTTCCATCACAGGTATTTGTTATCTGTAGTCTTTCCATTACAGGTATTTGTTATCTGTAGTCTTTCCTCTCAGAGATATTTGTTATCTGTAGTCTTTCCATCACAGGTATTTGTTATCTGTAGTCTTTCCATCACAGGTATTTGTTATCTGTAGTCTTTCCATCACAGGTATTTGTTATCTGTAGTCTTTCCATCACAGGTATTTGTTATCTGTAGTCTTTCCATCACAGGTATTTGTTATCTGTAGTCTTTCCATCACAGGTTTTTGTTATCTGTAGTCTTTCCATTACAGGTATTTGTTATCTGTAGTCTTTCCATCACAGGTATTTGTTATCTGTAGTCTTTCCATCACAGGTATTTGTTATCTGTAGTCTTTCCATCACAGGTATTTGTTATCTGTAGTCTTTCCATCACAGGTATTTGTTATCTGTAGTCTTTCCATCACAGGTATTTGTTATCTGTAGTCTTTCCATCACAGGTATTTGTTATCTGTAGTCTTTCCATCACAGGTATTTGTTATCTGTAGTCTTTCCATCACAGGTATTTGTTATCTGTAGTCTTTCCATTACAGGTATTTGTTATCTGTAGTCTTTCCATCACAGGTATTTGTTATCGGTAGTCTTTCCATTACAGGTATTTGTTATCTGTAGTCTTTCCATCACAGGTATTTGTTATCTGTAGTCTTTCCTTCACAGGTATTTGTTATCTGTAGTCTTTCCATTACAGGTATTTGTTATCTGTAGTCTTTCCATTACAGGTATTTGTTATCTGTAGTCTTTCCTTCACAGGTATTTGTTATCGGTAGTCTTTCCATCACAGGTATTTGTTATCTGTAGTCTTTCCATCACAGGTATTTGTTATCTGTAGTCTTTCCATTACAGGTATTTGTTATCTGTAGTCTTTCCATCACAGGTATTTGTTATCTGTAGTCTTTCCATCACAGGTATTTGTTACTTTAGTCTTCCTAAAACACAAATTTGTTTCTTCTGCTGTCACAAATATTTGTTACAGCTACTTCTCCTGGGTTCCGAGGCCCCTTTTGGGGTTAAAAAATGGACCCCACCGACCCCTAACAAGAATGTCGTAGACGGCGGTTATTAGGGGTTTTCCTTCGAAGTCGGAGTGCATCTGTCTCAACGGTGAGAAACCAGTAGTGTGCCTACACGTAAGGATGTTTATTATTATTAATTCTTGTTCTTCTTATTATTGTTCTACAGGGGCGTCGACACTGGGAAGACATGTAAAAGGGAAGAGGGGAGGTAATTCAGCCCTTTTACAATTTGGGTCCAGGTGTCCAAGGGACTAAGCCTTGTTTAAGTGTAATAATAACTAATTGAGTACAAGCAAGTGTCACAGCAAATGTGTATAGCCATTTGAAAAAAAAAATGAGTGGATGTACCATTAAAAAAGGAATGAATATACTGTGGAACTGAACATCGCGGAAACCAGATTTTTTGTATGCTATGTCCAAATGTAAAATGTGAGAGAATACTTTACACTATTTTCAACATTGAGAGATAAGGGACAGGTACATATCATGCTTTGCCTGGGATCCAAAGACTGAATGATACGCATAGTAACTGGTTCATTCATATTACTATTACTCATACTATTACTTCTATTACTCTGACACTCTTACTCTGATATTATTATTGCTGGCAAGTAATGCTCCGATGCAAACGGGAAGAAGCATGGACAGAGCTGGTATAATCAGCGCTGTAGGGACTAGGTTGGAAGGTTAAATCTCTGACGCTAACACGATTGCGTGACCGAGAATTTAAGCTTGGTGAAGCACGTCTATACCGTCTTCGAGGTAAAGACAGGATATTCTATAACCAACTTCTTATGTGAACAATCAGCAGGGGTTGCTTTGGGTTGCTGCTGCATCATAGCACTCAGCACGCACGTGAATGACTCGTCTGCAAAAAACTTAAGTTGTGATAACATAACAGCATGCCCGCTATGTTCTAAACATAATAGTGCTACCTTTTCTTTGGAGTAAACAAGACAGGTCGAGAAGGGATCATGATGCGTAGGCAATATATGGTCTCTACAATACAGCCCAAGCGTTGTGGTATAGAGAGGAGCACACTGGCCATCGCCATGGGCTGTTAGTCGCATGCCTACTCATAGCTCAGTATAACACTATAGTCTGGAAAGATGGAAAGGTGCCCTTCATTATTACTCTTTTAGCAGTTATCACACACTCAGTGTTTTTGTATACTGATGAAGGCTTTCTATGCGTAATGTTCATTGTATTAAGTTCTTGGTTGTGTTTTATTCGAATGCTCCTCATTGGTGCTTTCTTAAAATGCATCTTTTAATTTCTTTTAATTAAAGAAGAAGAAGAAGAAGAAGAAGAAGAAGAAGAAGAAGAAGAAGAAGAAGAAGAAGAAGAAGAAGAAGAAGAAGAAGAGAAAGAAGAAGAAGAAGAAGAAGAAGAAGAAGAAGAAGAAGAAGAAGAAGAAGAAGAAGAAGAAGAAGAGAAGAAGAAGAAGAAGAAGAAGAAGAAGAAGAAGAAGAAGAAGAAGAAGAATACGTTTCTATGTTGCTACCTAATTCATAATTTGCTTGTCACTGTTAACTAGTCGGCGTCTGTGGCTTAGGCATTGCCAAAGCGCTTTATAATGCCGGAATGTCTGGTTCGATCCCAGCTGCAGGCCTTGGGCATTGCTTTGGTTTCGACAGTGGTATCGAGAAGCTGACTGTCCAGCAAGCAATGGCAAACTACTGGAAGCAAATTTGCCTAGAAAAACCACAACAGCCAAAAAACTAACTTAAATAGCGAAACTTGTCGGCGCTATCGTCTTATTCCATCTTCATACTTCGTCTGGGCTTATAAAGAGTATTGGCTTAAGTGCTGCAAGGCGTCCATTCTGAGAATCCTTCTGCAGTGTTTTATCTTTTTCTCCATATTTTTGTTTTAACCAGCGTTTCTACCTGAGCTCAGATACACTTCAGGCTCAGGGAAGTCAAACTGCAGGAATAGATTCCCGGCGAGGAAGGTTTGTTTCGTAAGCACTCACAACGGAGCAACTTTTGTGTTCTTTGTTTTCGATTGTGCATTATCGTTTGAGTAGGTAATTTGTCAGTACTTTAGTCTACTTAAAGGTACGTTTCTACTCCTTTGAATTTGTGTATTATTGGTTGCTTAATTTATGTATATTATCGACACAAAAATATAATATGCTGTTAAATTGCTCGAATTAACTAGTTTTGGTAAATGTAATTCATTGTGTGTCGGCTCTGTGGCTAAGTCGATGCGAACGCTTCGCTTCGTAATGCCGGGATGCCAGGTTCGATTCCAGCTGTGGACAATGCGCCTAGCGTTGGTTTCGACAGTGGTATCAAGAAAGCCGACCGTCCAGGGGGAATAGCAAACTACTGGATGTAAATGCCTAGAAAAACCACACAACAGCCAGGGGCTGTTAGGGTTGGTTCTGCAACGTCTGTAAAGGATACGCAACTAATTAATTCATTGTGGTTATTTCAGTGATGCCAACGCAGAAATAAGGGCGGAACCTCAAGAGGCAACCTTTGCAGCGCATGCAAAGTAATAATAATAATATTAAAAGCAAAGGGCCCTTTTCCTGCATTTAATCGTATTGGGAGTATTCTCTTTTTAAAATTAATATCATGAATGGGTCAAGTAAAAAGCAATTGATGTCACTGGTGGCACGGGATTTAAAAAAAAAATTTGAATATCACAGTATGTGATACAATTTTACAATTTGGGCCCGGGTGTCCAAGGGACTAAGCCTTGTTTAAGTGTAGTAATAACTCATTGAGTACAAGCAAGTGTCACAGCAAATGTGTATAGCCATTTGTAAAAAAAAAAAAAAAACGAATGAGTGGATGTACCATTACAAAGGAAGGAATATACTGTGGAACTGAACATCGCGGAAGCCAAATGTTTTGTTTGCTATGTCCAAATGTAAAATGTGAGAGTATACTTTACACTACTTTCAACCTTGAGAGATAAGGGACATGTACATATCATGCTTTGCCTGGGATCCAAAGACTGAATGATACGCATAGTTTTATTTTAATACACGCAACCAAACGTTTCCACCGAGCTTTTTTTTTCTTTTGAATTCAACTGCCAACTTTACTTAACAAAAATGTTAATCCATAAAGAGCATACAGATAACACAAGAAAAACAAAAGTATTGGGAGTATAGGGCTAGACCTATCTTTCTATAGAACAATCAGCATGTAGTCAGCATCACATCGGTCGCCTTTACTTCCCATGAATGCACCTGGTACCCACTCAAGGCTGGGTCGACCTAAGAGTCAAGGTCATTTTTTAAAAAAGTACGGTTCCGGCAGGACGCGCACCCACGACCTTCCGATCCGCAGACGAGCGTCTAGTCGCCAACGCGACTCCAAATAAGGTTAGTTGCGTATCCTTTACAAGACGTTGCTGAACCAACCCCAACAGCCCCTGGCTGTTGTGTGGTTTTTCTAGGCAAATTTACGTCCAGCGGTTTGCCATTGCTTTCTGGACGGTCGACTTTCTTGATACCACTGTCGAAACCAACGCAAGGCGCATGACTCCCAATAATAGTAGTTAATTTATAATAATAATTGTTATATGCTGAGTAGTGTTTAAATATAATCAGGACTCCCTTGAAAAAAAAGGTAACGGGACACCCCAAAAACTGTCTAAAACCCGCATCCATCATGTTATTGTTACCGTGGTTCTGAAATGAAAACGATGCTTCGACGTAAGATACCGGCACTGTGCATTTAAAGAACTAGAGTCCCAATGTCGGATGCAATTCTTGTTGTTGTTTTGAGGCTCAACCCAGGATGTTGCCGGGAGCCCTAACAATCAACGGGTTTAACGGGATTTCTGTGAGCTACCCACGGGTGATCCCCATCTGAATGTCGTGGTGGGGTTGAATGTCATCATCATCATCATCATCATCATCATCATCATCATCATCATCATCATCATCAATGCACATTGTTGCGTACTTCCAGAGAGGAAAAATATAAATTTAATAAAATAGATGAAATAATATGGAATATATTACAGCAATACTTAAAAAGAGGCCAGCGTCTGTGGCTTAGGCGTTGCGAACGCGCTTCGTAATGCGGGGATGCCGGGTTTGATCCCAGCTACGGACAGTTTGTTAATCCATAAAGAGCATACAGATAACACAAGAAAAACAAAAGTATTGGGAGTATAGGGCTAGACCTATCTTTCTATAGAACAATCAGCATGTAGTCAGCATCACATCGGTCGCCTTTACTTCCCATGAATGCACCTGGTACCCACTCAAGGCTGGGTCGACCTAAGAGTCAAGGTCATTTTTTAAAAAAGTACGGTTCCGGCAGGACGCGCACCCACGACCTTCCGATCCGCAGACGAGCGTCTAGTCGCCAACGCGACTCCAAATAAGGTTAGTTGCGTATCCTTTACAAGACGTTGCTGAACCAACCCCAACAGCCCCTGGCTGTTGTGTGGTTTTTCTAGGCAAATTTACGTCCAGCGGTTTGCCATTGCTTTCTGGACGGTCGACTTTCTTGATACCACTGTCGAAACCAACGCAAGGCGCATGACTCCCAATAATAGTAGTTAATTTATAATAATAATTGTTATATGCTGAGTAGTGTTTAAATATAATCAGGACTCCCTTGAAAAAAAAGGTAACGGGACACCCCAAAAACTGTCTAAAACCCGCATCCATCATGTTATTGGTTACCGTGGTTCTGAAAATGAAAACGATGCTTCGACGTAAGATACCGGCACTGTGCATTTAAAGAACTAGAGTCCCAATGTCGGATGCAATTCTTGTTGTTGTTTTGAGGCTCAACCCAGGATGTTGCCGGGAGCCCTAACAATCAACGGGTTTAACGGGATTTCTGTGAGCTACCCACGGGTGATCCCCATCTGAATGTCGTGGTGGGGTTGAATGTCATCATCATCATCATCATCATCATCATCATCATCATCATCATCATCATCATCATCATCAATGCACATTGTTGCGTACTTCCAGAGAGGAAAAATATAAATTTAATAAAATAGATGAAATAATATGGAATATATTACAGCAATACTTAAAAAGAGGCCAGCGTCTGTGGCTTAGGCGTTGCGAACGCGCTTCGTAATGCGGGGATGCCGGGTTTGATCCCAGCTACGGACAGTTTGTCTTGCGTTGGTTTCGCCTGTGGTACCGCGAGCCGTAGAGTAAGCAATGGCAAACTAGTGAACGTAAATTAACCTAGAAAAACTATAACAACCACTAAATGCTAGGGTTGGTTCTGCAACATCCTGTAGAGGATACACATATAAAATTTAACTTTAAATGAGACCATCTTTACCTGGCTCGGAAAAAGAAAGGAGGGGGGGGGTGTGGAGTAAGAGACAGACAGACAGACAGACAGACAGACAGACAGACAGACAGACAGACAGACAGACAGACAGACAGACAGACAGACAGACAGACAGACAGACAGACAGACAGACAGACAGACGGACGGACGGGCGGGCGGGCGGGCGGGCGGGCGGACGGACGGACGGACGGGCGGGCGGGCGGGCGGGCGGGCGGGCGGGCGGGCGGGCGGGCGGGCGGACGGACGGACGGACGGACGGACGGACGGACGGACGGACGGACGGACGGACAGACAGACAGACAGACAGACAGACAGACAGACAGACAGACAGACAGACAGACAGACAGACAGACAGACAGACAGACAGACAGACAGACAGACAGACAGACAGATAGATAGATAGATAGATAGATAGATAGATAGATAGATAGATAGATAGATAGATAGATAGATAGATAGATAGATAGATAGATAGATAGATAGATAGATAGATAGATAGATAGATAGATAGATAGATAGATAGATTAGATAGATAGATAGATAAAGAGAGAGAGAGAGAGAGAGAGAGAGAGAGAGAGAGAGAGAGAGAGAGAGAGAGAGAGAGAGAGAGAGAGAATGAAAAGATACCTTAATCCCCTTGAAAATGTTTGGAAATTTGTCTGGAGGCTCTCCAAAATAAACTATCCTTGAGGTCAGGGGGCATTACCGCCTTGATATGCATGAGGCTCCCTAAAATAAATTATCCTAGAGGTCAGTTCCCCCCCCCCCCCCTTTCCCCAAAAAAATATGTCCTAGATGTCAGGGGGCATTACCGCCTTGATGTGCATGAGGCTCCCATATAGCTGTTTTACTTTTGATGTTTAAGGGATCACTACATCGAATTTTTTTTTTTTTTTACGGTGTAGGACTAATTATTGGATCATGGTCATTTGTAGGGATATATGTTAATACACTTGCATACTTTAAGTTAAAAACACGTTTTTTAGAACGTATTTAGAATCCTAAAATTTCAAAAACAAGTGAGAAATAGATGCACGAACTTTAATCCTATGAAGAATTACAGGTTTGTTTACTCTAAAGATGTATCTAACTTTTTTTTGTAGAATTTTAAAATGTAGGTTTGTTGAAAAAGTAAAAAAAAAAAAAAAAAAAAATTGCATCATAAGACAATAATTTATTTTAAAAAACAAAAACTTTATAAAATCTACTTTTAAATAGACACGTTCCCATATTTTGATTTGATTTGATTTGATTCAAGAACGACATCACAGCACTGGGCGCATTCCCATAAGCGCTTTGTTCCCATCTTCAGCAGCCAGCGAAAAGTTCCGATACTAATGGTGCCAGTAGCATTCTGATTAAACCTCCGTCTAGCCTTTCCTCTGAGCCTCGAGCATCTGCCAGAACCCCTTGTCACTCCCCCCTGCACCAATCTCACCAGACTGGGGTGATCCATCTGCTCCTCCGAACTCTACACGCTCTCCCACAAGGCACTAACCACGCCTTCCTTATCATGTTTCAGTATTCCACCAAGCTGTGCGGAGCCAGCCAGTCTGTCCGCGTGACCCGGTGAAAAAATCCAGACAATACTCCTCACGCGTGACCTCCGCAGCGAAGCATGCCACTCTGCACGAAGCATACCTGTTCTGATCTTCATTAGCATGCTTTCTGAATCAGTTACAATCACGATGCGTGTGTGTGTCGTGTTCTCTAGCCAGCGGAAAGCTGCAGTGACCGCCTCCACCTCCATTCTTAAGCTGGATGTTGTGGTATCATATGCTAGGCTCTCCTGCACCAAACGTCGACCACTAACTTTTGCTAAAAAGCCCCAAGCACTTCTTTTGCCTCTTGACACTGAACCGTCTGTGTAAATGATCAAATCCTCTGAGCGAGCATTATTTTGAATTAATTGCTGAATTTCCACCTCTGTGGCATCTGCTGGCCAGTCTCTGCATTTCCGGCTCAGCGTGATTATGACTCTACACAAGTCTGACTGTTCAGGTGGCACTTTGACCTACTCTTCTCCTCGCCTAATGTTCTCAAGGATGCAAACCTGTCTGATTGTGTCTTCTGCCTGAGCCATCCATTACCTCCCTGATT
This sequence comes from Candidula unifasciata, assembly GCA_905116865.2. Taxonomy (NCBI): domain Eukaryota; kingdom Metazoa; phylum Mollusca; class Gastropoda; order Stylommatophora; family Geomitridae; genus Candidula; species Candidula unifasciata. Next base: position 16,519 of record CAJHNH020003694.1, read on the forward strand.
GTGTCTTCTGCCTGAGCCATCCATGACCTCCCTGATTGTGTCTTCTGCCTGAGCCATCCATGACCTCCCTGATTGTGTCTTCCGCCTGAGCCATCCATGACCTCCCTGATTGTGTCTTCTGCCTGAGCCATTCATGACCTCCCTCTTATCAGCCGCTGACCCTTAACTGCACCCAGAGCTTCATGCACATGATGGTCTGTGTCTGCAGCTACCCTGAGATCTGACTTCGCCTGCAGCACCTTGTGCCTACCTGCAACCGTCGGCAACCCAGAATGACCCGCATAGCCGCGTTTTGAATGCGCTCTAGTTTTTCCATCTGACTCTTAGAGACGGTAAGCAGTCCTAGGCCATAATCAACGACTGACAGGATTAGGTGCTGATATAGTGTGAAAAGCATTCTGCTCTATGTCAACTAGTCTTAAGTGCACTAAGTCCTTTTTGGCATTTCGTCACAACACTCTCCACATGGTCCTTAAATGACAGACACAGTTTGCTCTCTCTGTTGACGTTCCTACCATCTATTGTGAGACTTGGGACATAAGTTTTAACGATTCTGTTGTCCAGAGAAAACCACAAAACAGACGCCTTTTCCGGGTGGACGACAGCCCTCATTTCTGTACACCACTCTACTGTCGCTTGTAGCTCCCAGGCTGTTTGTTCCCATCTTCCCCTCTCTTCCCCCTGCCTATATGCAAGTATATCATCTGCAAAAGTCAGTATACTTCCAACTTCTGGTGCTTCTAGGCTTGCAATCTTGCTCGTATACACGTTGAAGAGCACAGGCGAGATGGCGGATCTCTGTTAAGGTCCTAGGACCAAAGTGCATAGTTATGAGGTCCATGAGCCCAGTCGGAGTGCAACCCGACGTGAATACAGGACAGCTGCAACCCAATTCACCAGCCATGGATTGACCTCCTTCTCCCTCAGTGCAGTCATTAAAATGTCGTGTCTCACTCATTTATAAGCATCCTCGAGATCCAATCCTACCGCCATAGTTTCCGTCTGTTCATAGACATCAAAAGCAACAGTGGCCGCATTTGCCCGTGTCCTTTCCTGGCCTGTAGCTTCCCAGACCTCTTGGGAGAAGCTTCCCCCTTTCCAAAACTTCTTGCAGCTTTACAGCAACTATCTTCCCCAAGACCTTCCCAAATGTGTTTTGTAAGGTGATGATTCTAAAGCCACTGAGCTTAGAAAGATCTTTAACAGATTTTGGTAGTGGGATTAGATAGCTGTGCACACAGTCCTGCGGTACTGATGCTGTCTTAATGCTCTGGTTAAAACAGTCAGCCATCTCCGCCAGGTCTACATCGCTCAAAGCCTTCATGTGACCATACCTGACTCCATCAGGCCCTGGTGCAGTGTCTTTTGCTTTTTTCAAAATTTGTTTGATATCTTCCACTTGTATCATGTCTTCATAATGCATATTCTTTAAGGTGTCAGCTAACTCCTTTCTAACTGCATCCCTGATGTCTACATCATTATGATCTGTCTGAGCTATAAACCTATGGAGAAATGCCTCCCCTTTCTTTCTGTCTGTTGTCACACGCTGTTGGCCCTATATTAGTGTTTAAGGAGTATCCACTTCAAAATTTAATTTTTCTAGTCTTTTATTTTAGCTGAGATTTTAGGATTTTACACACACAACAAACAGAAATATAGAGTTGTGAGAAAACTGACTTTTAAACTTTTTTTTTATCCTCAAAAGGTACATGGGGTGGTGTCTTTAGTATTAACTAGAGAGCTAGGGGTCCCGGGTTCAAGCCCTGGTTAAGGCTGACATTTTTTTCTGTTAACTTGGACTTCTAGTAATTTCCCCTTGTCTCTGGGTAGTAAGATCGGACGCCCGTGTGTATTGTTGCGCACGTAAATAATCCCTTGGCAGTTGGAAATCGAAAAGAGTAGCCTAACGGCGTTGCCTGGGCAAAATTTGCAATTAAAACTCTACCCCAAAAATTTCTGGATCCTCGCCGGTGCTACAGAGCCCGTGCACAGCGATGAGCTACTTCGAATTCAGACTTGAGTTAGAAGTAGAACGGAGCACTTATGGGTTACTATCCGTGTGCCAGGATGTTGATCCGTTGTTGAAACCTCAAACCTCATACAATAGTAGTATCATATTTTCATTTTTACTCCCACAACTTTCCAGTCGCAAAATCAAGGTGCGTCTTATACACTAGATGGCCTTATACTTAAGGAAATACGATAAATCTCCTGTGGTTGCCAGGAGACGTGCCTTCATCTCCCCACACGATCTATGTTCTGCCTGGTCTGCAGCTCTCACGACTGACATATCTTCTGATAGTCCAGGCTATGCGGCCGCGAATTTATCACAGATCTCTTCCTTGTCTAGTTTAACGTGAATAAAATACTTCCCTCAAGTTCGCGGGATTATCTTTGCGAGCAGGCGTTAGGAAAGCAATTTGCTAGATCCTTCCAACTATGCTGGTGAAGTTTAGAGGTATTGCTTGTCGTTGACACCTTACCGTTTTTCCAGACGATTGTGTTTCATAAAACGATGGATGGATCGTAGATTCCAGCATTTACATAGAATATACCAAAGCGCACAGCGCGCACTGAAAGGCAGACCACAAGAAGAAGAAGAAGAAGAAGACGAAGAAGAAGAAGAAGAAGAAGAAGAAGAAGAAGAAGAAGAAGAAGAAGAAGAAGAAGAAGAAGAAGAAGAAGAAGAAGAAGAAGAAGAAGAAGGAGGAGAAGAAGAAGAAGAAGAAGAAGAAGAAGAAAGAAGAAGAAGAAGAAGAAGAAGAAGAAGAAGAAGAAGAAGAAGAAGAAGAAGAAGAAGAAGAAGAAGAAGAAGAAGAAGAAGAAGAAGAAGAAGAAGAAGAAGAAGAAAAAGAAGAAGAAGAAGAAGAAGAAGAAGAAGAAGAAGAAGAAGAAGAAGAAGAAGAAGAAGAAGAAGAAGAAGAAGAAGAGGAAGAAGAAGCAGAAGAAGAAGAAGAAGAAGAAGAAGAAGAAGAAGAAGAAGAAGAAGAAGAAGAAGAAGAAAAAGAAGAATAAGAGAAGAAGAAGAAGAAGAAGAAGAAGAAGAAGAAGAAGAAGAAGAAGAAGAAGAAGAAGAAGAAGAAGAAGAAAGAAGAAGAAGAAGAAGAAGAAGAAGAAGAATAAAAGAAGAAGAAGAAGAAGAAGAAGAAGAAGAAGAAGAAGAAGAAGAAGAAGAAGAAGAAGAAGAAAAAGAAGAAGAAGAAGAAGAAGAAGAAGAAGAAGAAGAAGAAGAAGAAGAAGAAGAAGAAGAAGAAGAAGAAGAAGAAGAAGAAGAAGAAGAAGAAGATGAAGAAGAAGAAGAAGAAGAAAAAGAAGAAGAAGAAAACGAAAAAAAAAAAGAAACAGATAACGGGAAGCACTATTTGCTAGATACTGCACTATACATTGTCCATGAAAAAAATTTCAAATCTAAAGAAAAGTAGAACCAGTCAGCTTCACAGTGTCACAGACACATCAAGTGAACGTTGTGGCTAAAAAACTTTCATCGGCACATACATAAAGCTACGTTAAACAACAATACACAATATGATTTTACTGACCTATCTCTGATAGAAGTCACATCTCTGGCCGCTCGAATGAGTAGACATGCTTGTGGCCGTCACGGTTAGATATTGTTAAATTACTATGTTATTTAGTAGCTATTAGAAGCATTGTTTACTAAATATTAATCCAGCTATGGTTTTCCATTACCCTCATATAAATATAAATGGTCTGACTTCAGGGAAAGGAACAATGGAGATATAATCAAACGGCTACTGGTACCACTGGTATTGAAACTGTGCACTGGCTGCTAAAGAGAGGGACAGGGTGCTTATGGGAATGCCCGCATTAATGTAATGTCCGTTCTTTATTTGTCTTCTTTTTCCCATCGTTCACCAGCTGTAAACTCCGGTAGAAGGTTTTTGTTGTCCGTCCACGACTGGAAATTAGTCTTGGTCCTGAACTTGAGTTTTGCGTTCACATCCGGTTTTTGATTTGACTTATTTGTATGCAGATAAGACTTCCGGTGAAAAGGGAGGAAATACATGTAGGGTGTTTTAGTCGTGGAAAATTTTTGCTTCTGACAATAGGTGTCCATTGTATTTTTCTCCATATGTAGACTGCAGTGATGTAGTTTCGTCGCCCAGCTACTGAGGTGAATGCAAGGCGCGACACTGCGCAAGATTTCATTTGGAATACTTGTCGACTTTGCTCAACTTTGTTTGTGCGGTGATTGTAGTTTTATAAAATAGCGATTGGCCTGTTGCTACAGAAATTGTGGTACCTTATGTGAATAATCGCCTGTGCAACTAGTGACTCGTTGTAAATGCTGTTTCCATTGAACATGAATATAACTGTATTACTAGTGTCGATTTGTGTTGGCACTTCTGACCACTGCCTTTTGCATTGAATTCTTGTGTTATAGATGCATAGGCTATTGAAGCACATAGGGCTGAAGAACTGGATAGAGAAAAAGAGGTGTTAGGCGTGCCCTGGGAAGAGCTACATTCTGGACCTGCTAATTGACGATGATTTGGGGATATGGAGAAAAATAATCCGCGATGAATTTCAGCAAGGCGATTAATCATAATTATAAAGTTTAACTTCAATGAAATGAGAGATTGGTTACATAAATAGTTTCTTTGAGCTTTATAAAGATAATTCTCGTGTACAGAAGTGAATCATGGACAGTCACTATAATACACGAAATGGAGGACTACACACAGGATATAACGGAATGGAGGAATACACACAGGATAGAGAGGAATGGAGGACTACACACAGGATAGAGCGGAATGGAGGACTACACACAGGATATAACGGAATGGAGGACTACACACATGATAGAGCGAAATGGAGGACTACACACAGGATATAACGGAATGGAGGACTACACACAGGATATAGCGGAATGGAGGACTACACACAGGATATAACATAATGGAGGACTACACACAGGATAGAACAGAATGGAGGACTACACACAGGATATAACGGAATGGAGGACTACACACAGGATATAGGGAAATAGAGGACTACACACAGGATATAACGGAATGGAGGACTACACACAGGATAGAGCGGAATGGAGGAATACACACAAGATCGAACGGAATGGAGGAAAACACACAGGATATAACGGAATGGAGGACTACACACAGGATATAACGGAATGGAGGACTACACACAGGATAGAACGGAATGGAGGAATACACACAGGATAGAGCGGAATGGAGGACTACACACAAGATAGAACGGAATGGAGGACTACACACAGGATAGAACGGAATGGAGGACTACACACAGGATATAACGAAATGGAGGACTACGCACAGGATATAACGGAATGGAGGACTACACACAGGATAGAACGGAATGGAGAACTACACACAGGATATAACCGAATGGAGGACTACACACAGGATAGAACGGAATGGAGGACTACACACAGGATAGAGCGGAATGGAGGACTACACACAAGATAGAACTGAATGGAGGAATACACACAGGATATAACGGAATGGAGGACTACACACAGGATATAACGGAATGGAGGACTACACACAGGATAGAACGGAATGGAGGAATACACACAGGATAGAGCGGAATGGAAGACTACACACAAGATAGAACGGAATGGAGGACTACACACAGGATAGAACGAAATGGAGGACTACACACAGGATATAACGGAATGGAGGACTACACACAAGATAGAACGGAATGGAGGACTACACACAGGATATAACGGAATGGAGGACTACACACAGGATATAATTGAATGGAAGACTACACAGGTGTCGCGTGCTGATATGCCAGTACTCAGTGAGCAAATAGGACGTCAAAACAATATGTAATGTTGTTAAGGGATTGTTGTCAGAGCATTCAATGTATACAGTCTGAAGGAGACAGACGTGTGGATCCTTGAGGACTTTTTACTCTGGGATGCCACGGAAAGTATTCGTTGTATAAAGTTGGATGCTTGAGGACTCCACTAGAAACCTCCGCGGAAAGCTGGTACATTGTCTGTTGCGCTCGGCAGGAAGCCGGTTACTTAAGGCCGAACCATTAAGAGGGACACTGCCTTGTTCAGACTGCAGAACTTCCAAGGTCAGACTGAGAACGATGTGACCGTTCGGACAAAATTTGGAGTTAAAAATCTACCCAATATATTTCAGGATCCTCGCTGGTGCCACAGAGCCTGTGCACTGTGCTGAGCTTCTTAGGACTTAGACCTTAGAAGAAGAACGGAGCACTTATGGGTTACTACCCTTGTGCCACGAAACTGATTTGTTGTTCAAATTTCAAAACCTCAAAACAAAGCACAGAGCAGTTTAGCTTCAACGTTTGCTGTTAGAAAACCAAACCAGGTTGTCATAAATCGAACCCAAAATCTTCAGAGCACAAGGCAAGTGCCTAACTTTTTGGCCACAGAGATCTAGACTGTGTGTAAACAGGGCCTGATTTAGACTCGATGAGTCACCAATCTTGTGAAGCCCCGAGGCCCCTGTCGTTTTAAATTAAGCCAGCTAATATCAGCTAATGAAAGTAGATCTCTATATACAACAATAAGGAAGAGAAAAACACTGTTCTTCTGCCACATAATGAGAAGAGAGACATTGGAGAACGTCGTGCCAACTGGAAAGATCTGTTGAAAAGGGGTAGAGGCAGACCAAGAGATATTATTCTGGATGGGCTGAAACGATGGCATGGAAGGATATCTTCAAAAGAGCTGTTCCAGGCAACCAGAAATCGTGATCTGTGGAGACGCATGAGCGCCTACGCCAGTTGGCAGGGCACATGATGATGATGAGTATCAGCTTTAAAATAGCTACACCTTTCAAATATATCTCACAGGCGCCAGTCCTAGAAATCTCGTGCAACCGTAAGGTTATTTCAGGACCCCAACGACACCCAGGGTGGGGTTTTAAAATAACACACACACTCACACACAAATGCGTTCTATTTTGAGACTTTATAATTATATATCTTATTGTCTTTTGAGTGTTATTAAAATACCCAATAAAGAATGTGTTTGCAAAAATCACAGAAATTTTAGTATTTAATGCTCTAGAAAGCTTAGAGTAATAACTGAATTTTTTTTCTTTGATTTCCCCAAAACTGAATCATTGATAATGTCATCACATGATGGATATATGAGGTCCCTGCACACTGTGAGGCCCTGAGCTGTAATTGTTTAGCTTATACTTAAATCATTCACAGCGTATAAACATTCACCCCCTTACGATGATTACCGATTTCATTTATTCATTGATAACCTATGATTAAAAATAAACAATAAAATTAAAAAAAAAAAAACAGTTTCTATTTCCACAATTTAGCCGTATTCGTGTCCTTGACTCAGGTAATGTTATCTGATTTTCCCATCCAGGACACAGTTTGTCTATGAACAGTTCATGAACTGTGTAGATTTATGTAACCAAATTATGTGCATGATGTATACCGTGTTTCTGGGTTTCGTCAAACTGTGGCAGGATTGTTTCGTTACCGAAGACACCTCGGGGATTCTTATCTTTATGGTTACATCAAGTTCAAGGTGAATTACCTTGTTGTTTTTTATTTTTATTTTTGAAAATACGTATTAACGGCTGTAGTTTTTCCTTCTTCGTCTGAATGCGTTATGTCTGGGGCGATATTACGTAATATTATCCTATTATTCTCTCTGTCTTATGATATTTTAATAAAGTTGATGTTGCTTAATGAGATGGACCTAAAGCAAGAGGTAGACGAAGAACAGAATTGCACGATAAAATTATAAAACTTTACAAGCTCTGATATCTTACAAAGTACATAACAATTCCTGAAATCGTAGAAGTATTCAACAAAACCTGATATCCCTAAAATCTTACAAAGTGCTCAGTAATCCCTGACTTCCTACAATTTACTCAACAATTGCTGATATTCGACAAAGTACTGAACAATCCCTGACATCCTTAAGTACTCATCATGACCAAAATCCTTATGCAATAATATTGCATGTGTGCGGCCATTTTATACTGTCTGACCACTTTCATCAACGGCTAATTGCAGTTCTAGTGGCGACTCTTTGTGTTGACACATCTAGCGACTGCCTTACACATTTACTGCCTGTGCATGTTCAGATTTTTGCCCTGACTAGTTTTTTTAAAGTTTTTTTAAAGGGTTTTTTTTTTCACTTGTTTTCGCACTGCACAGTGTATGGCGTTTTGTGGGATTTTCCACTGGCACAGAAACGGAGCGTGTATGGTGCGACGGTTTGAGTGAAGTTAAAACTAGACAATTATTACTACACTTATCAGTTCTTTATTATTATCCTACCCCAGATGACGTCACAGGACAGTCCAACATTTTTTAGGGTGGTAAGACTGGGTTTCCTCGCTTTCTGATGCTGTTAACAACCCCAAAACATCTAGAACTGACCCTAACCCCAACCCACCTACGTCTCACGAGAGAGTGCAGCCTAGGTTTCACGACTGCATGCAACATATCTATCACCCCCTGAAATATTAGACTGTCCCGTGCCTGTTGATTTTCTCTGTTTTGGGGTAGGATATTGATAAAGCCCCACATATCATACAATGTACTGAACCAGGCACATTGTTCTCTCGCTTTACGCAGAACAGGTACTTTTTAAAGGTATTGCTTGTGTTACTGTCATAGACATTTCATGGTCAGCATCGGCACTCTTTTCCGACACTGTGGCTCCCCGTGTGGGTTTCGGAGCCTCATGATCGGGGGGAGGTGGGGTCACGAGGTGGAAGGAAAGGATTAGACCCACTATCCCCTAACCAGCATGCCGTAGAAGGCTACTAACAAGGGGCATTCCCTTCAAAGTGGGAAGCGCATCTGCCCAAGAGGCAAGGAGTCCGCGTACAGATAAGCTACTGTGAAATGGATGCGCACGCCAAAGTCCAGAGTTAGATTACAAACAGGACTTTCCGCTGGAGTTTACAGGCGGCTAAGTGGAAAAAGAAGAAAACACAGTGGTGAGTACAGTAACCTATTTCTCGAGAAAGGGTGGTGGTTGGGGGGGGGGGGTATATTTAAAATCCCTAATATCGTACACATTGCTTGAGAATGCATTATTCTCTCAAACCGTCCTACCTACTCACATATGTGTGCTTCACTCGCGAAAGCCACACCTATGGCGCGATACACACACATATAAAAACTTATGATAAAGCACAACTTTTAGAAGGCACTTCATAGCGTTTTGCTAATTACTATCTTTACCAACGTCACGCGTGTATTTCTCTTGGCACACTGCCGTCTGTGGAATTTGGCAAACAGCAGAGTAGAACTAGAACATTCAGTCGATGATTGAGGTGGCTTTACTAAGACAATACACGTTCTCTTTCCCCTTTTATATATTCCTAATGATTTATTCCCCATATGTGCAAGTGTAATCGAGAAATGTAATGAAAATATGGCAAGGTGAAGTGCACGAAGAATGATGGGACGTTGGCATCAAGAACAGCATTATCATCTAGTGCTTAGCCAGCTTGGGCAATTATGCCTCTCTACAATCTTCGATGTGTAACAGTGTGTATCATTTCGTGTGCTGAGACCCCTCCATGCCACGACACAAGACTGTCAAGAATCTTCTCGCATTATCTTCCTCTGTCTCTCTTTCCACAGGTCTTTCCGGTGGTCACATGTTCCAGTTTCTTTCTCATAAGATAACCAAAAAACGATGATCGTCTCTTTCTGATATTTGTGATAAACTAACTTCGAGCCCTTGCCTCTTTCAAAACATCTCAGTCGCTCTCTTTGGCTGTACAGGGAATTCTAGGGATTATTCTGTAAAACCCACATCTCCGATGCCTCAAGAAATTGTTGATTAATTCTTTGACGTTCAGCCCCTGCAGGATCGTACACTAAACTATAAACACCCGGTGATACAAAGTGCCACCATTCGGATGAGGATCACCCGGGCACAATTCCCAGAAACCCCGTTCAACCGTTAGGTTATATTAGGGCCTCTGACAGCTGCCGGATTGGGTCTGTATAATTGCCAAAGACTGCCTCTCATACTGGGGTGGATTTAATAAAAGAGAATGTTGAGCAAATCAAGAACAAGCTTAGAGAAACGTGAGCCATATTACACAGCTTATCCTGTCCATCAGGGGTTCTCACTTAGCTAAAGCCCCAGACCCGGCTTTTTTCCGTGGGTCTGCCAAGGAGTATATACAGTTTAATAGTCGCAGTGAAGAACATATTATCAATTATAAATATTAGAATTGAAATTAAAACATTACAAAATAAAGTTCACATTTATTTACCTTTGTAATATAAGTGAACCTTAAATGTGATTTGCAGATTACCGGGAGACTAACTTACCAACCCACACACATAAACACATTCTGTGTGTGTGTGTGTGTGTGTGTTAGTTGTGCGTATGTATCTTTGTCGGTACGCATGGACGTCCGCACACACCTTAAAGCATTCACCTAACTATCTGTCTATCAGTCAGTCTGTCTGTATCTTTATCTCTCTATTAGTGTGTATCTGTGTTTTTCTCTATCAGTATGTCTATTATATAATGTCTGCGTATCTCTGTTTGTGTCGGTTTATGCGTCTGTGTGTATGTCTGTGTGTGTAAGTGTGCGTGTGTGACTGTCTGTGCGAGTGTCTGTGTATGTGTGAGTGTTGCGTATGTCTATGTGTGTGTCTGTGTGTTTCCCTGCCTGCGTGTGTGTATGTGTTTGTGTGTGTGCCGGTGACTGCATGTATGTGTGTCTGTGTGGATTTATGTCTGTGTGCGTCGGTGTGTGTGTTTGTATGGGTCTTTTTGTGCGACTACGTGTGTGTATGTATGTGTGTGTATGTATAGCTGTGTGTGTCTTTATGTGTCTGGGTTGTATGCGTGTGTTTAGATCGTGTGTCTATGTGGGTGACTGTGTATGAGTGTGTATAAGTGTATGTGTGTGTGTGTCTTTCTGTCTGTCTGTCTGTCTGTCTGTCTGTCTGTCTGTGTATATGTGTGTATGTGTGTGTGTGTGCATGTTCGTATGTCTGTGGATTTATGTGTGTATTGTGTGCCTATGTGTGTGCCTATGTGTGTGTAAGTGAGTGAATGGGTTTGCGTGTGTATGTGGGTGTGTGTGTTTGCCCGCGAACTTGCGCACATATTTTACCACCCATGCTTTTGTTTTTGACTTGATATTCATAATATGCATATTATTACATGAACATACCATGCTTTATTGATGAAATACAACTGCTCTGTGAAAGATGGAAGTTTGGAAGGGCCGAATGTAGACAGGCCTGCGTGCCTAATTTGTAACCCTTTGAAACTAAAGCTCGTTCGTTCGTTCTCTGACTCTTTCTGTTAATCTTTCTCAGCGTGTCTAATTATCTGTCTTTATGTCAAGGATCCGTCTGTCTATCAATTATCTGCCTGTTTCTCTGATTGCCTCGCAGTTTGTCTGTATGTGAGTATGTTTTCTGTATTTATGTCTAACATCTACATATATATCTGTGCGTGATTACTTACCAACTTGTCTACATCTAGATGTTTATCCCTTACCTGACAGTTTGCTGAAATATACAATTCGAGTATTAACGTCACTGAAGTCCACCAGAGATGCCGGAGCACATATCCAAACAAATACCCCAATATTTCGTGTACAATGAATAAATTAATGCCCAAAGAGCAGTGAATTTCTTCTGTTATGGTGGTAAAAAAATAACGTACTTTGAACGAGTCAAATTGACGTGACGCACTCAAAGACGACAAAACCAACAAAGAAGATATGACAGCACTGAATTCGGTGAGAAAACTGGATACATACCACTTCAGTCTAAAGACGTTCTGTGGAAACTTCATGGATTTAGCAGCTGCTTTGTTCTAGTGAGGTCAGGTGCTTACTACTTTCAAGGCACGCACTGCGGTCATGGGTCAGCTGGTAAGTCTCTCTGTGATAATGTTGTCGACTTCGTTTCTTTTCCAGAAATTGTTTTTGTTCGTAAACATTGGGTGCTACTGTTGCTTGAACGTTTGCATGACAGTCTTTTGCTTTCCGTGTGGATTCCAGGGCCCCATTTTAAAGGGGATGGGGGGAATATACCCATAAATGAATATCGTATGAGTTTACTGAAAGCATATTATTATGTGCCTAAAATGGGTACCAGGATATATGTCCTGGGAAACTCCTTAGTTTTGGCAAACGGTACTCCACAGGGGGTATTTATTCCCCTAGCCAACGCGTGTAGGCAGTCCGCTGAGTAACCATCGACTCGGCTGCTTCGAGATACCAGCTAAGTGATTTTGTGTATTTGTGTGGTATTGTTTGATTTGTATGTGCTGAAGAAGGCTCCATAGCCACAACGTTCATGTTTTGTTTGAATTTGTTGAGGCTAATATTCTTTTTCTTTCGGTTTTATCTCTTTTCTGGTAAAGTAAAGACTGCCAGGGGTAATGGGGTGCACGGGTGGAGTCTTCAGGCTGGGGATTTAGGGCTACATAGACAGAACTATTCCCACGTACCTCAATCCATCGATCGGTTTGTCCCCTCCGGGTTTACTATGCCATTCTGAAATTTACAAATCTAGGTCTGGAGGGTAGACCAACAAATCATGTAACCTGTTCAACCTAAAGAGATGTTATAATTAGGACACCCGTAACTGTGACACCAGCCCGGTGTAACCTGCAGGCATATGAGGGTAAGGACACCTATAAACTTTGATGCCTGGCTCGCTAGCTCAGTTGATTAAAACCCTCTGCGCGGCGACAGGGTAACGAACTCCTTGTGATCCGGGTTTACGCCCGGGGGTAGGCAGAAAAGCCACATTTCTCCCATATTTACGGTACCTATCATGGAATCAAGTTCGAAGGGTTGTGATATCCATAGTACAGAGCCAAAGGGTTTACAACTCATGGTTTCTGGATACTAAAAAAATATATACTTTGATTTTTATAGTCTGTAACAGAAGATATGGCTAACTTTGAAAATCTGTAACTCAGACTCCGTTCAGTAAAAGCTGTAGAAGTTTGGTATGCCAATTGGTAATAATCGTGTGATTGTTTTAAAAAAAATGTTAATTAACGTCTAGTTTTCATTTTGCTTATATGTTTATGACAAATAAATTTAAAAAAAAACAGTCACCAGTCCAAAGAAAACATCAATCGTGCCTACAGTTAACTAAGTAACTGGAATTTTTTTTTAAACACAACGAACGCTTCTCGCATTTCATAGGCGTTTCACTTTCAGGTGGTCATCTCCAGCATTAGCTTCCCGTGAGCTGTGGATTCATCATTGTGTTCGGTAAAGGCTATCGAAAAGATTATCACGCATCGCAGCACACGTTAAATGATTTCAGAATAATTTATATTGTTTAGGGATACACACATTATTAGTCAAGCAAAGATCAAATAAATTCGTCGCTTTAATAAAACGACAGCACCTGTGCACTATAAAATTATAAGGATCGCGTTGATCCGTACACGATTTTTGTTTTAAAGATATTTAGTAAAGTGTGATAGTATGACTTTTGAAACGCACTATAGGACATTTATGTTTGCCTTCGACGAATAACAAAAATCGTCATCACCGTAACGGAGATTTCATTGCAGGACACGTCGTTCGCCCCTTTATGTCTTTCTCTACAAGTGTCATACTGGGCTGTGGGAAAGCATGGGACCATGGTGAGTGTGACTTGCAAGACCGAACGCGTTTAGAAAGTCTTCCACAATTAGAACATTGGATTTTAAGAACTTTATTGCCGTCACACGTACTTAGTCTGTTTATTCTCAGACGCTCAGCTCTCATCCTTTCTGCTTTGATTCACTGCTACGTGGCACGAATGCACGAAATATGCACACGTTGCACGGATATCAGTATTAAACCTGCTTCGACACTCAGGTTTGAATTGGAAACATCATTTCCCAAAATACGTCGATAAGGACATTGATAAAACCCACATCGGAGCAGCAACCAGCCTCCTCTTCCTGTCCGAGACTATGCTAAATCCAAAACGCCATACATCATAGGCAGTATCTCAGGAAGGTGTTTTGGCGATTGGCCATTTGGAGTCGTTTCCGACACTGTCCGCCAGATGTTGGTCTGTGAAGCTACGGTGGAAGCTTAGACTGCGCATGAAACATGAAGCATTTTCCTTCTTCTTCTTCTTCGTCTTTTTATTTTTTAAACCCTTTGCGTCGTCCGTGGCTTACGCGTTGCAAGCCCGACTCGTGATTTTCAACGTACCGCGATCGAAACTCACTGCTGACTGCGTGGATTTTAATCATGGTATGGGGCGTCGCAGGTTAAAATGGGTACCAGGATGTTTGTCCTGGGGAAGTAAAGACTGCCGTCGTAATGTTCACCAAATTACCCACCTAGTGCCGACTGGTCTGTAAAAAATATGGGTGTTCTTCCAAATGCCCGATGCCTCTAAAGGCGTGAAAATGGATCTTTACTTTACTATTGAGCGTTATGTTTTTCTTGGATCAGTCAGAATAAATATTAGCAATCCAGTTCATTTATTCATTCAAAAGCATGTCCCTCGCGGAACCTCGCTGCCATAACAACCCTCCAGAAAACCTTCCTATCCTGAGCAAGATGTCCTGCGTCTGATACACCCATCTGGAGATCATCTGCCACATCCTGCACCCATCTTCTCCTTGGCCTTCCTCTTCCTCTCTTCCCAGGCATATACCCCTCCATTTTTGTTCTCTCTAGACTTCCATGACGTTTCAAGTGACCAAAATATTTCAATTTTCTTTGTTTTATTGTCTTTACTAGCCAACCCTCTTCAATATTCAGCTTTTGAAGTATGGATGCATTTGTTCTTTTCTTTACCCAAGATATTCTTAGAACCTGTCTGTAACATTTATATTCAAATGCATTTATGCGCTGTTCCGCTTGTTTAGTAAGTGTCCAGGTCTCACAGGCGTATGTTGCAATGGGAAAGATGCATGCTCTTAAAAATCTGACCTTTGTAGTTCTATCTGTACAATTCCATAATTTATTCAGTTGTTTTAGTCTTTGAAGAGCAATTGATAGTCGCCGTTTAATTTCTTTCATTGTGTCGCCATTGTTGGTGCAATCCAGTGCTTTTTGTTATTTGAAATTTTGGTGATGTTAGTGTTCTCTTTTCCTCGTGTAGTTCTTCTTGATCTTCTCCTTCATCTATTTCTCCAGGACCGTTGTTGACATTACTTGTAAAGAGGATGCTTGCAGTAGTTGCGAAAATCCCCCCCCCCCCCCCCCTTAATCCGCCTTACAGCCCTAACTGCTGCCTCTTGATTTGTTTCCGACAACAAAAAAGGTCAGGGTTAAATTTCATCGTCTGCGTAGCACAAAACCAGAGCAGCTTTATAGAGGCTATGTGTTGCTCATGCTCATCTCTCTCTCTCTCTCTCTCTCTCTCTCTCTCTCTCTCTCTCTCTCTCTCTCTCTCTCTCTCTCTCTCTCTTCTCTCTCTCTCTCTCTCTTTCTCTCTTTCTCTCTTTCTCTCTCTCTCTCTCTCTCTCTCTCTCTCTCTCTCTCTCTCTCTCTCTCTCTCTCTCTCCCTCTCTCTCTCTCTCCCTCTCTCTCTCTCTCTCCCTCTCTCTCTCTCTCTCTCTCTCTCTCTCTCTCATGGTCAGCCTTGTCTACCATAACCTTCATGGATTGTTCCCCTCCCTCCTCCCCAAATCACCAGTCTCACTTAAATAATCCACGGTGACAGCATCCAGATGTCAGAACTGCCAGAACCGTTTTTAGTTTCAGGCAAGACATCAACAAAATTCAGGTGCGCTATGAACACATTTTCATGACAGTAATTGAGTTTTGCTTCCCGCTGCCATAGACCGCTGGCGTCTAAATATTTTCATCTGCCGGAATTCTCTCGAACGGCCATCTGCAAAGATAACTGCATGAAAGGTATATGTTAGCGTTAGGCAAATGGCTGATTGGCAGTAAAACATACGGCTGTCTTGGATTATAATTCTGGAGATCAGTGTATTGATGAATATGTCATCTGAGACATGAAAAAAGGCTGCATCTGTCAGAGTTAAGAATGTTTAGAGACTTTGCCGCTGACCTGCTACCATCTTTATGGGACAGTTCTTCAGGGCGCGGTCACCCAGACTACTTCACATTGGGGGGGGGGGGCTCTTAGCCCCTAAAAATGATTTAAAGGGTGGGGCTCCAGGGATTAAAGCCTTGTTAAGGCAATAATAATAATAACTATGATGAATGGCAACAACAATAAAGATTATAATATATTTGAAATAACATTCAACACTTAGAAGTTACCGACTGTACACGGGTAGGCGCAGCACTATCTCTTCCCCCCCCCCCGCCACTCTCCACCCCGGCAAACTGTATAATGGCTAGGAACTCAACACCCCCCTCCCCCATTCCCCCCTCCCCCACTCCCCCCTCCCCCTTAAAAAAACTTTCGAAGGAAAAGACTTAAGGTACCTGATTGCACTCGGCAATTGTAATTCAGTAGTTTGCCATTACTGTCTAAAATCTCGACGCTCATATCGTTGACGAAGTCAACTCATAGCGGTCTGCTACCAAATCGCCTGCAACTAAATAGAAGCAGGAATAGTTGGAATTTTGAAAATTGTGTTCACAACCTCAAGCTACTGACGCCAACATGTGGCCAGGTAAAAATACGCAACAGCGACCATTTAAAAAAAATAAGTCCTTCTCTCTAAACAGCGAAAAGAAAGCTTGACACCCAAGGACTGAAAGAGCAACTATTTGGATGCGAATACACAGGAGCGAATACACAGGAGCGAATACACAGGAGCGAATACACAGGAGCGAATCGATGACAACTCGTTCCACAGTCTAAAACACTGATACTGCGCTACCCTAGGATTAAGAAGAAATATTATGTCCTTTGTGGGTGGGTCTTATTCGTTGGAAACGCGATTCCCAAGACGTCTGGTTTCGATCCCAGCTGTGGCAGCAGACTGCCTTGCGCTTTTTTTCGACAGTGCTATCGGGAGCTGTCCGTTTATATAGCAATGGCAAACTACTGACCGTAAAGTTGCCTGGCGAAATCACAAATAGCCACACATACACACACATGCAAATTCTGGGGCTGGCTGTGCAACATCCTGTAAAGTATTTGTTTAAAAAACAATATTTGATTGATTTAATGGTAATATATGTAACTAGGACATCATTCGGCACCACATATGCAGACCGGCTGATCTGTCCAGGTTTTATGTATTCGTCAGTGCGTTTTTTCCACCTGCCACTGCAAGCTTTGACACACGAGATTACACAATCTATATTTGAATGACACGCCAATTGGGCAAATCCTAGATAACGCATTGAAGCTTTAAAGACGTTTCTGTTGAGGAACGCTTAACTATTACACCAGCTTGATGGAACCTTTATCCTTTAAAGGTGATGATTATTTAGGTTTTATGCATTTGTTTGTTTGTTTCGTTATAGTTTTTTCCCTCGAGGATTGCAGTCTATAGGATTAATATCCTAAGGATGAGAATCAAACAACAACAATTCCTGGAAACCCCATCAAGTGGCATAGCCATAGAGCATTGTCATAATGGGGCAAAACCAATATATTACGAAGAAAGCGATTTTCTTCTGGTTCCTTCTTCATAAAGCCGGCCCGGCACCCTGACTACCCGAGTCACTCGAAGAGACCCAAAGTTTGAGTCAGGTTGCCAAGCTGAACAGGAATAACCCAGCCTTTATTTTCTCTGCTGTACTTGGATTCTCCCGTTTGGTTTGTGACCAGTCCGACTTCTTGGCTCTAATCCTATATGGCCGTTATGTTTCCCATTGTAACTGAATAGAGATGACACAGTCTAGTCAGGTGTATACTACAGTAACAATTAAATCTTCTTCTTCTTCTTCTTCTTCTTCTTCTTCTTCTTCTTCTTCTTCTTCTTCTTCTTCTTCTTCTTCTTCTTCTTCTTCTTCTTCTTCTTCTTCTTCTTCTTCTTCTTCTTCTTCTTCTTCTTCTTCTTCTTCTTCTTCTTCTTCTTCTTCTCTTCTTCTTCTTCTTCTTCTTCTTTCCTTCTTCTTCTTCTTCTTCTTTATTCTTCTTCTTCTTCTTCTTCTTCTTCTTCTTCTTCTTCTTCTTCTTCTTCTTCTTCTGCTTCTTCTTCTTCTGCTTCTTCTTCTTCTTCTACTTTCTTCTTCTTCTTCTTCTTCTTCTTCTTCTTCTTCTTCTTCTTCTTCTTCTTCTTCTTCTTCTTCTTCTTCTTCTTCTTCTTCTTCTTCTTCTTCTTCTTCTTCTTCTTCTCTTCTTCTTCTTCTTCTTCTTTCTTCTTTTTCTTCTTTTTCTTCTTCTTCTTCGTCTTCTTCTTCTTCTTCAGCATTCCGAGCCCTTGAGGTTCATAGCTGCAGATATCACTCACCTCCATCCATCTCTCTGATTAGCCGTCTCTTTCAAATTGGTGACACCAAGTGTTTGCAGGTCTGTCTGGATATTATCTCACCCATGGTCTTCTTGGTCTGCCTCGTGGTCTACGACCATCCTCGTGTAGACAGTTTTTTTTTTCTCTGTCATCTGACATTTTTTCAATATGCCCCAACCATTCAGTTAATTAGCTCTCATAATGCCAGTGATCAGTGGTGATTTAAACAGATTTTGAATTTCGTTAATAAATGAATAAATTAATAAATAAATAAGACTAAACTAAGCTAAACTATAAATTGCTCTTCAAAAACTAAAACAACTGAATAAATTATGGAGTGGGACACACCGAACTACACAAATTACATTCTTAGAGCATGAGTCTTTCCCATTGCAACATACGTATGTGAGACTTGAACATTTACTAGACAAGCCGAACAGCGCATAAATGCCTCTGAATACAATTGTTATAGACGGGTTCTAGGAATATCATTGAACAAATGCATCCATACTTCAAAAACTGAATATTGAAGAAGGTTGGCCATTAAAAAAGGGAAAACACAGAAAATTGAAATATTTTGGTAAATTGAAACGTCACGACGGTTTGGAGAGATCAATAATTGAGCGGCATATGCCTGGAAAGAGAGGAAGAGGAAGGCCATAGGAAAGAGAGGTGGAGGGTGTGACGGATGACCTCCAGATGGGTGTATCGGACGCGGGTCATCTTGCTTGTGATCGAGAGTTTTCAGGAGGGTTTTTATGGGAACAAGGTTTTGCAAAGGATTTCTACTGACTGACTGACCGAGTGATTACAAACCAACTTACAACCCAGTGATTTCAAGGCAACGAAAGAGCTGACAGACTGGCCTGTTCTGCCTTAGTTACAAATGACCACCCTACGGATGGCCCGTGCTTTGTTAATGTCATAAGACAGGACAGTCGGAGAATTTTTGGATCAGCGTTTCCACATCCCTGCTTCGAATACGAGAACTGGGAGTAGAGAGCGACACAGCCAGGCATGAGAGTTAAACCGAACGTATAGTAAATCCTGTTAATCAGCATAGGGCTGGTACTATTAACTGCGATGCGGACTCTGATGTTTATGCTAAAGGGAACTCTGAGCACCTGTGAAAGTATCCAGTTTTTTAAGGACCATTTTCCACGCCTCCATGTGTACTGGGCATATAGGGTTAGACCTATATTTTGTTTATAGAACAGTCTCTTTCCGGCGGGCGATATGATCAGCATCACAGTAACCGCCTTTACTCCCCAAGATTTTACTTAGGACCCATTTAAGGCTGGGTCAAACTTGGAGCTGAACCTAAGAACTTGGAATCCGCAGGCGAGCCTCTAGCCGGTACACAGCGACAGCTTTCGGAATATGTAGAGTACGGTGAAGATTACCCAACACGTAACTGAGCTCACAATGAAATCTTACATAAAATGTAATAAAATGAACTAAACGCATATTTTTTTTATAGTAAAATGGTGTTTCCCTATATTTTGTGTTTGTTTGTGTGTGTGTGTGTGTGTGTGTGTGTGTGTGTGTGTGTGTGTGTGGCTGTGGATATGTCTTTTCATGTTAAAGTGGTGGCCCTATTATTTCTTTTCTTAGCTGCAGTCCTTTGTTTTTCACTTTATACCTTCCCTACCCTCTCTAGTCTAAAGTCTAAGGTGTTGCCTTTTGTTTTCGACTGTATACCGTCCCTCCCCTCTCCAGTCTAAGGTGTTTTCTTTTGTTTTCGACTTTATACCGTCCCTCCCGACTCCAGTCTAAGGTGTGTGTATTTTTTTTTCGACTTTATACAGTCCCTCCCCTCTCCAGTCTAAGGAGTTGTCTTTTGTTTTCTTGTCAACACTATGCCTCCTGTTATTTCGTGTCAAAGCTATGCCCCCTGTTATTTCGTGTCAAAGCTATACCCCCCTGTTATTTCGTGTCAAAGCTATACCCCGTGTTAGTTCGTGTCAAAGCTATACCCCCTGTTATTTCGTGTCAAAGCTGTGCCCCCTGTTATTTCGTGTCAAAGCTATGCCCCCTGTTATTTCGTGTCAAAGCTGTGCCCCCTGTTAGTTCGTGTCAAAGCTATGCCCCCTGTTATTTCGTGTCAAAGCTATGCCCCCTGTTAGTTCGTGTCAAAGCTATGCCCCCTGTTAGTTCGTGTCAAAGCTATGCCCCCCTGTTAGTTCGTGTCAAAGCTATACCCCCCTGTTAGTTCGTGTCAAAGCTATGCCCCCTGTTAGTTCGTGTCAAAGCTATGCCCCCCTGTTAGTTCGTGTCAAAGCTATACCCCCCTGTAGTTTCGTGTCAAAGCTATGCCCCCTGTTAGTTCGTGTCAAAGCTATGCCCCCCTGTTAGTTCGTGTCAAAGCTATGCCCCCTGTTAGTTCGTGTCAAAGCTATGCCCCCCTGTTTTTGTTACCCGCATATAGTTCGTGTCAAAGCTATGCCCCCTGTTAGTTCGTGTCAAAGCTATGCCCCCCTGTTAGTTCGTGTCAAAGCTATGCCCCCTGTTAGTTCGTGTCAAAGCTATGCCCCCTGTTAGTTCGTGTCAAAGCTATGCCCCCTGTTAGTTCGTGTCAAAGCTATGTCCCCCTGTTAGTTCGTGTCAAAGCTATGTCCCCTGTTATTTCGTGTCAAAGCTATGCCCCCCTGTTATTTCGTGTCAAAGCTATGCCCCCCTCCCCTGTTAGTTCGTGTCAAAGCTATGCCCCCCCCCCTGTTAGTTCGTGGTCAAAGCTATACCCCCTGTTAGTTCGTGTCAAAGCTATACCCCCTGTTAGTTCGTGTCAAAGCTATACCCCTGTTAGTTCGTGTCAAAGCTATGCCCCCTGTTATTTCGTGTCAAAGCTATGCCCCCTGTTAGTTCGTGTCAAAGCTATGCCCCCTGTTAGTTCGTGTCATTGTTGTGACAGTGGATAAATTTTTTTAAAAGGCGATATCGAGTGGGAGTTCGAATTTATTACCATTGATCAAGTCAGCAATGAAGTGCACGCCTAATCCAGTTCTGGGCAAGATTAAAAGTCAAGAAGTGGACGAACAACCAAAACCTTCCGCCAGAGTTTACAGCCAGTTAATACGAAGAAGAAGAAGAAGAACAACAACAACAACAACAAAGAGAAGACTACAGTAATAGGGCTTTAATATCCTAATGGTTTCTGTAAACCTGTAACATACAACCTTACCGTCACATAACAGGTTTTTAATGGAAATTTGTTTTGTGTTGTTCTTATGTAACTGTGATGTACGGTTAAACGGTTCGGGACTTGTGGATTGTGTATTTTCATCCTTGAGATATTTTTCACACAGAATGCAAATATAGAGAAGAAAAGTAAACAAAACCGTTCCCATTTTACGTTTGTCACGAACATCACAGAATACAAGGGAGAATACGTTGATAACCATATTACATTAATTTATAGTTGGTTATAGCCCTTAGTTAATGTTCACTTGTTAACTTGCTTGTTGTACCCTACCAGGACATCACACAAACGATAAACACCCAGTGACACAAAGTGCCACTATGCAGACGAGGATCACTAATGGAGAGATCCCAGAAACCCCTTTCAGCCATTATAGCCACATTTGTTGAACATCACTCACATCCTTATTCTTCTTATTTCTTCACAATAGGGGTAACTTTAATCCGGTCGCTTAATCGCATTTTAGGGCATGCTTGTTAAACTGGGTTGTTTGTTTGAAAGTAATGTTACATTATTTTATCTTATCACAATCATTGTAGATTGGGCATTGGCTCTCCTCCGAATAACGGTTCCAAATTATCTACGCAGAAATTAAACCCTAAAAGAGCCTCATTACGTCCTGCCCTACAAAGATTTAAAAGTTGTAGCTCGGAATATATAAGGAACGAAAAGTATGAGGAAAAGGGCGAAGTCTACTACTTACCGACAGTTAAATCCTTTATACGTGAAAATTGTGGCACAAAAGTTGCAAATAATACCCGAATATCTGTTTTTTCTGGCTGTCCGCCATTGCATCTCAGCCGAATAAGATGCGAACAGGGCGCGGCTTGTCCGTGATTCTCGTTCCGGGCGAGACATAATCAGTAATGTACGCGCATGTCGCCTCTGGACAACTTCAAGCCAGCAGCCGCCTCTATGGCGCTCCACTATCCCGACCAACCCGTGACAATGGAGAATGCGACCACGCTGGCAGTTGCGACGGAAGAAGTAGCTCATGACTTTTTTCCGGCGACTATAGCGCCACCTCCGAGAGTATCCCCAGTAGTCCCAGCCATCTAGTTTAGCCCGAGGGGATACTCTCGGATGGTGGCACTATAGTCGGCGAAAATTGGTCCGCAACTTACACATAACTGTCGCCCTGCCGGTTGGATAGCGCTATCGGGAGTATTCTTGCGTGTCGCTAATTTTTCGTCCGTAGTTAATCCTAGTTTTGCCGCCGTTTAATCGTCGTAAAAAAATCCGTTGTGTTTCGCGAAAATGCCTTGCGCAATTAATCCTACTTTTGACTCAGTTGATTCGCCGCAAAAGAAATGCGAATTTTAGAAATGAGTGAGGCTCTGTTAGGGTTTACTTTCTGCGTAGATAATTTTGGACCGTTATTCGGAGGAGAGCCTTATGTTTTTTTTTTTTAGCTTTTCGGCACATGCTAATTTATATTATTATTACGCACTTACACAAACTTAAGTCTCCAGAGCGACGTAACGCAATTTTTGGAAAACAAGGCATCAACCTCCGTGAAGGTGAACACAAGACATTAAGAATGTATTAGCTATGCGAGCACATAGGGCTGGAGAGCTGGCTGTAGCAAGATGAGACCTTTATGCGTGTCGTAGCGTGAATGACGTTGCGTAAATAACCTGCCGATTGACTGATTGATTGGTTGATTGATTGATTGACTGACTGATTGATTTAATGATTGATTAATTGATTGATTGATTGACTGATTGATGTTACAGGACCTAACACCATGGCCAGACTTCTCGGAGTCGGCTTCTTGGAGGTGGTAGGACCTAATAGCACCGTCAGACCAACTCTTCTAACATGGCAACACCATAGTCAGACATTTCTTGGTAACTTGAAAGACGTATTTATTTATAGAAGCCTGAAGTGCGATGCCTGTGGACGATCTGGTTTTGGTACTCACCAAAATGTGGAATTAAAAAAAGATGTGTGGGAAATAGGCTCTGTATATGAATACGCCATGAGGTGATTTCATGCTGCTAATAAATTCCAGGATTAAATCAAAATTCAAGGATTCGATCGATCGATCGCTCAGTGTTTCCTTTCCTCAATGGGGTTCTTTGCCTACACACTAAACGCCTGTGCATCAAATTATATAGTTGGGCATCCTTTAATTAGCATAATTTGTATAACTAATCACCAGTCTATATCCGATCATTA
Source organism: Candidula unifasciata (assembly GCA_905116865.2). NCBI lineage: Eukaryota > Metazoa > Mollusca > Gastropoda > Stylommatophora > Geomitridae > Candidula > Candidula unifasciata. The sequence goes on from CAJHNH020003694.1 coordinate 40,215, forward strand.
GAGCGCGTGGCCGCGCGCGCACGCACACACACACACACAGCGCATTACACACAGCCTTCCACCCATCTCTCCCTTTCCATGAAACACCAGCAGGTGCGAACAGATGAATCATCACCACCGCACGTGCAAACTCCTGATATAAAATACAAAGTCTGACACAAAAATAGAAGTAGTAAAGGGGGCCAGAAAATAGAAGTTGCTGCCTATTTTTAAAACCTTGCCCTAGAGATCGGGGTCTATTTTTGGCAACAAGATGGAGGAAATCTACGTTTTCCCTTGAATGCATTATAACTGTTCGAACATGCAACCAAGGAGAACTTGCACATTGGGGGGAATAACAGATCAGTTACATTTATTTTTTAACGGATTATTTGTTTCGTGGGTGATGGTTTTTATAGTTTTGAAACTGCTAGGGCGCTGCCTGGCTAAACTGTCATTTAGGGGAAAGAAAAAAAAAAACATTTTGTTTTGTTTTAAAGAGAAGGGAACGATCTGTTTATAATTTAAACGCATTTGCGGATGTGTAGTTTTTAAGCTAACTCGAAAAGAAGGTACAAGCGTTGGGAATGAGATAATAAGATCTTTCCGGGAGAAAAAATTTCCTGGCATATCATACAGAAACCACATCAGAAAAGACGATGTTCGGTGTATAATTAACCGGCATAGTGTCAAGTATGAACCTTTTTTTAATTACAGTGAAAAGACGGAAAATACAAGGGTACGGACATGTAATAAGAAATCATGGTCTTACAGAAACGATAGTGCAGGGCTCAGTAGAGGGAAAGAGAGGAAGAGACAGACCAAGAAAGACACGGATGCAGAACACCTGACTGACTAGAGACATCTCAGGCATGCAACAATTGAAGTCCATCGCATCTGACCGTCAAAGGTGGAGGGAGTTGATCAGGTAGTCAACAGCAACTGGTGACCCAACGACACGCAGTGTTAAGGACGATGATAATGATGCTGATGATGATGAAATTTTCAAAACGGACAAGCAGAAAAACAAAACAAAAGGCCTATGATGTGATAGTGGCAGATAGATAGAGAAATGAAGATTGTGGGAAAAGAAATAATTAATATACCTCTGAAAGTAGCATTATATAATAAACGAACAGACAATGTATTGATCGGCACTAATAGAAACAAGAAGAAAGAGAGAAGGACCCACTAGATAACAAAATAATCGAAAACTATAGTTACCGAGCCAGGAATCGAACCTGTCACCTTCAAATGTTGGGTGAACCTTCTTATAGAAACAGGTGTACTAAGATGTATGACTAACTAAAACCCCCACTAATGGTGTCTTTACTGACTATGTCTATCGTACAGCTTGAAATCCACAACTATAAGTAATCAGTAAAAAAAATAATAATGGCATTGTCAGAAGAGTTATCGCAGCAACAACGAGAAGAGATACAATTACTTATGGATCCAAACGAATATAACCAGCGCTAAAATCAACCAAGCCTGTCATTTAAAAAAGAATGGGAAAAAAAAAAACACAGAGTATAGGCTTTGGCCATATAACAAGTAGGCGATGGTATCTGCCTATGAGCTGGTGCCCCGATGAGAACTACTCACATAAATGAAATGTAATTGATCGATAATATTAGACATATATTTGTTTCATTGATACTACAACACAATTGGCGTTAAAGATAGTTAGTTACTTAGTTAATAGACATAGTTAGTTACTTAGTTAATAGACATAGTTAGTTACTTAGTTAATAGACAGATGATCCTTACTGCACATCAGAGTAGTCCATAAGCACTTGGAACGCATCTTCAGTATATCCCTCAGCGTGTGGTGACGGAAAACACAAGTTCTGTGTTTGTTTACTATTCTTCTTTGGCTACATGCATAGTGTTGTTTGGCGACACCTCTTTTTTACCTGAAGTCCTTTTTTTTTTTTTTTTTGTGATTCAAGCTCATCTCCTGAATCATCTTCTCGTCCTGCCTCCTTGAGAGCACTGAGAATGTCGTTTTTGCTTTTTCCTGTACCTCCCGTGGCGCTGCCAGCCAGTCAATCCGCTCGTTAATTCCCTCTTACTCCAGAGTGTCCGCGCACAAAAATGAGCCTAATTCATTCCAGGCAGGTGAACTTTCCCCAGCGACTCCAGCCATTTTCTTCGAATCCATCCTGTCTCTATCTTGTGTCTCTAACCACATCATTGCTTTTGTTACCGCAATGCCTCCATAGACTACTTGTAGTCGAGGCCAAAGCCCCGCAACAATCTTTAACAGATAAAACATAGGCATAGATTGGATGATACATCATGAAATTAGACAAACTTTTTATTATGACAAGCATCTGCAGCATTTCTGTTCACAGAATTGCTTTATTATTAGCTTGAAGTCAGTGGTCTTCATAATGTCATTTTCCACGCACACGAGTGAAAGCTAATTCAAACGGCGTTGCCCAAGGAAACGAAGCACATTTCTCATGTTTCAGACTTGAAATGAGAATCTTCTCTTGTACAGTTGGTTACCATCGTGCACATGAACAAATGCAATGGTACAGATGTGTAAAAGGATCTAACGGCATCTAAAAAAAAAATACACTGCTCAGTAGACGAGAAGAAGAAAAGAGACAGACTAAGAACGACGTAGATATATAACCTGACTGACATAACAGACCACCATGAAGTACACTGCATCTAACCTTCAAAGGTAAGAAGGAGCTGATCAGACAGTCAACAGCCGGTTGTGATCCAGCGAAAGTATAACGGAACGACGATAATGAAAGAAAATAAATAGTAAAATCATGCTTTTTTATATAATGGGAAACAGTAAGCGACCTTTATAGCCGTTACATAAACGCAGCTTCACCGTCACTCGCCTCAACTTCTGAGCAACTGTAGATATTTCACACAGCACCCACCTCTTCTCAACCACATTCCTCTGCTCCGTGACCTTTCAAAGCGTCTGTTGAGATCAGACTTTACAAACGAAATGAAGACAGCACAGACGTCATCGCATTCCAAACCCCTCATCAGAAGTCAGGGCGGCTGCGAGTTGAGAGACTCTTCTCATTGATGGCTATTGTTACAGCTGGCAATTTGGTTACGGTTTCTGTTTAATTAATGATTACTACAGGTACATGGTTTATAGAGGAGCGGCTGGTCGAACGGTTAGCATACTGTGCTCTCGAAGCGGGAGACCCGGGTTCGAATCCTCGGTAAGGCTGGGGATTTTGTTTTCTGTCGGGGTAAAACAAAATCCTCACCTGCGCAGTCATAGAAACAGCACTAGTCGTGCGGCCGTAAATCCTCAGGCTCAAAGACCCCCCCCCCCGACCCCACCCCACCCCCCCCCCGACCCCACCCCACCCCCCCACCCCGCCTACACCGTGGTATAATAAAGGCAGTAAAAATTGGCAGTTTGGCAGTCTGTGGTCTGTGAATGACTTTGTAAAGGCGACAGTCGAGGAGGTACGATATGGAGATGATACACACAGAATTGGACAATATCGACAATAAATGCTGGAAAGTTAGTTTATGTCCTTTACATGACGTTCCAAGACCATACCCAGCATTTTTTTTTTTTTTTTGGCTGTTGTGGTTTTTCTAGGCAAATTTTACATTCAGTAGTTTGCCATTGCAGCCTTGATAATAGGCTCTTGTTGTGACTGTTTAAAGGGACACAAGACACGGTCAACTGACAAATCGCTTACAGCTGGGATCGAACCCTAACCAAGAGTCGCTAACAAGGGACACAGGAAAGAAATAGTCATACCGGAAAAGCATACGAGAAAGCACAATAGCGAAGGATACAAGGAAATAATAAAGGAAAATGATAAAGGATAGTGATACGGTGAAATGAGGTAGGGGAATGATGCAGGATTGTGATCCGGGGAAGTGACACAGAATAACTACACAGGGAAATGAGACAGATAAATAATACAGGGAAGTCACGCAGGAAATGATAAGAATAGTGAGATAGTAAAGTGATACATTGATTTGATACAGGGAACTGATACATGTTAATGATACGGGAAAATGATACAGGAAATATGTGATAACATAAATGATACATTGAAACAATACAGGGAATTGATAGATATGTGATTCAAGGAAATGATACATATAAATATTCAGGTAAGTGATACAAATAAGTGGTATTGAAATTATACAGGGAAATGATACATTGAATTGATAAAGGGAAATTAAAAAAGGAATAATATATAGAAATGATAAAGGGAAATGATACAGAGAAATTATACAGGAAAGTGATACATTAAATGATACAGGGAAATGATACAGTGAAGTGATAAAGGAAAGTGCTAAGGGAATAATACTTGGAAATGATAAAGGGAAATTATACAGGGAAGTGATACGATGAGGTGACGCGGGAAAAACATACATGTAAATGATAAGGATAGTGAGACATTAAAGTGATACAGGGAAATAATGTATGAAAGTGATAAATATGAGTGATACGGTTAAGTGATACAGAGAAATAATACAGGGAAGTAATACAGAAATGTTAAAAAGGAATAAAAACCAGAGAAGTTATAATGGGAAATAACACATGGAAATGATGCATTGAAGTGATTCAGGAAAATGATCAGGGAAGTGACAAACCGAAACGATACAGAGAAGTGACGCAAGGAAGTAATACGGGAAAATGATAAAGGGGAAGTGACGCAGGGAAATAATACAGGAAAATTATACAGGGAAGTGACGCAAGGAAGTAATACAGGAAAATGATACAGAGAAGTGATACAAGTAAGTAATACAGGAAAATGATTCAGGGAAGTGATACAGTGAAATATGCCCACGTAATTCTGATTCACAGGGCAGCGACTGGCCTCTACACCACGGCGGCCTACTAGAAATAATGTACATAAGTCATTTTGGGATTTGATCTAAGCAGGAAAAACAGCAGGTTGACGCGAGACATTGGCAGAAGGAGTTATATAGAGTCACTGACACGAGGAAGTAGTGTAGAGTCACTGACACGAGGGAGTAGTGAAGAGACATTGACCGGAGAAGTAGTGTAGAGTCACTGACACGAGGGAGTAGTGTAGAGACATTGACACAAGGCAGTAGTGTAGAGACATTGACACGAGGGAGTAGTGTAGTCACTGACACGAGGGAGTAGTGTAGAGACATTGACACAAGGCAGTAGTGTAGAGTCACTGACACGAGGGAGTAGTGTAGAGTCACTGACACGAGGGAGTAGTGTAGAGACATTGACACAAGGAAGTAGTGTAGAGTCACTGACACGAGGGAGTAGTGTAGAGACATTGACACAAGGAAGTAGTGTAGAGTCACTGACACGAGGAAGTAGTGTAGAGTCACTGACACGAGGGAGTAGTGTAGAGTCACTGACACGAGGGAGTAGTGTAGAGTCACATTGACACGAGGAGTAGTAGGATTTGACACGAAGCAGTAGTGTAGAGACACTGACGCGAGGACAGTAGTGAAGAGTCACTGACACAGGCAGTATGTCGCGACAACTGCGAGGAAGTAGTGTAGAGACACTGACACGAGGAAGTAGTGTAGAGACACTGACACGAAGGAGTAGTGTAGAGACATTGACACGAGGAAGTAGTGTAGAGTCACTGACACGAGGGAGTAGTGTAGAGACATTGACACAAGGGAGTAGTGTAGAGGACATCACTGACACGAGGAAGTAGTGTAGAGACACTGACACGAGGAAGTAGTGTGTAGAGACACTGACACATGACACGAAGTAGTGTAAGACACTGACACGAGGAAGTAGTGTAGAGACACTGACACAAGGGAAGTAGTGTAGAGTCACTGACACGAGGTAGTAGTGTAGAGACATTGACACGAGAAAGTAGTGTAGAGTCACTGACACGAGGGAGTAGTGTAGAGTCACTGACACGAGGGAGTAGTGTAGAGTCACTGACACAAGGCAGTAGTGTAGAGACATTGACACAAGGAAGTAGTGTAGAGTCACTGACGCGAGGGAGTAGTGTAGAGTCACTGACACGAGGGAGTAGTGTAGAGACACTAGACACACAAGAAAGTAGTGTAGAGTCACTGACACAAGGAGTAGTGTAGAGACACTGACACAAGGAAGTAGTGTAGAGACACTGACACAAGGAAGTAGTGTAGAGACATTGACACAAGGAAGTAGTGTAGAGTCACTGACACGAGGGAGTAGTGTAGAGACACTCACACAAGGAAGTAGTGTAGAGACACTGACACAAGGAAGTAGTGTAGAGACACTCACACAAGGAAGTAGTGTAGAGACACTCACACAAGGAAGTAGTGTAGAGACACTCACACAAGGAAGTAGTGTAGAGACACTCACACAAGGAAGTAGTGTAGAGACACTCACACAAGGAAGTAGTGTAGAGACACTCACACAAGGAAGTAGTGTAGAGACACTGACACAAGGAAGTAGTGTAGAGACACTCACACAAGGAAGTAGTGTAGAGACACTCACACAAGGAAAAGTAGTGTAGAGACACTCACACAAGGAAGTAGTGTAAGAGACACTCACACAAGGAAGTAGTGTAGAGACACTCACACAAGGAAGTAGTGTAGAGACACTCACACAAGGAAGTAGTGTAGAGACACTCACACAAGGAAGTAGTGTAGAGACACTCACACAAGGAAGTAGTGTAGAGACACTCACACAAGAAGTAGTAGTGTAGAGACACTCACACAAGGAAGTAGTGTAGAGACACTCACACAAGGAAGTAGTGTAGAGACACTCACACAAGGAAGTAGTGTAGAGACACTCACACAAGGAAGTAGTGTAGAGACACTCACACAAGGAAGTAGTGTAGAGACACTCACACGAGGAAGTAGTACAGAGACACTCACACAAGGAAGTAGTACAGAGACACTCACACAAGGAAGTAGTACAGAGACACTAACACAAGAAAGTAGTGTAGAGACACTCACACGAGGAAGTAATGTAGAGACACTCACACAAGGAAGTAGTGTAGAGACACTCACACAAGGAAGTAGTGTAGAGACACTCACACAAGGAAGTAGTGTAGAGACACTCACACAAGGAAGTAGTGTAGAGACACTCACACAAGAAAGTAGTGTAGAGACACTCACACAAGGAAGTAGTGTAGAGACACTCACACAAGGAAGTAGTGTAGAGACACTCACACAAGGAAGTAGTGTAGAGACACTCACACAAGGAAGTAGTGTAGAGACACTCACACAAGGAAGTAGTGTAGAGACACTCACACAAGGAAGTAGTGTAGAGACACTCACACAAGGAAGTAGTGTAGAGACACTCACACAAGGAAGTAGTGTAGAGACACTCACACAAGGAAGTAGTGTAGAGACACTCACACAAGGAAGTAGTGTAGAGACACTCACACAAGGAAGTAGTGTAGAGACACTCACACAAGGAAGTAGTGTAGAGACACTCACACAAGAAAGTAGTGTAGAGACACTCACACAAGAAAGTAGTGTAGAGACACTCACACAAGGAAGTAGTGTAGAGACACTCACACAAGAAAGTAGTGTAGAGACACTCACACAAGGAAGTAGTGTAGAGACACTCACACAAGGAAAGTAGTGTAGAGACACTCACACAAGAAAGTAGTGTAGAGACACTCACACAAGGAAGTAGTGTAGAGACACTCACACAAGGAAGTAGTGTAGAGACACTCACACAAGAAAGTAGTGTAGAGACACTCACACAAGGAAGTAGTGTAGAGACACTCACACAAGGAAGTAGTGTAGAGACACTCACACAAGGAAGTAGTGTAGAGACACTCACACAAGGAAGTAGTGTAGAGACACTCACACAAGGAAGTAGTGTAGAGACACTCACACAAGAAAGTAGTGTAGAGACACTCACACAAGGAAGTAGTGTAGAGACACTCACACAAGGAAGTAGTGTAGAGACACTCACACAAGAAAGTAGTGTAGAGACACTCACACAAGAAGTAGTGTAGAGACACTCACACAAGGAAGTAGTGTAGAGACACTCACACAAGAAAGTAGTGTAGAGACACTCACACAAGGAAGTAGTGTAGAGACACTCACACAAGGAAGTAGTGTAGAGACACTCACACAATGAAGTAGTGTAGAGACACTCACACAAGAAAGTAGTGTAGAGACACTCACACAATGAAGTAGTGTAGAGACACTCACACAATGAAGTAGTGTAGAGACACTCACACAAGGAAGTAGTGTAGAGACACTCACACAAGGAAGTAGTGTAGAGACACTCACACAAGGAAGTAGTGTAGAGACACTCACACAAGAAAGTAGTGTAGAGACACTCACACAAGAAAGTAGTGTAGAGACACTCACACAAGGAAGTAGTGTAGAGACACTCACACAAGGAAGTAGTGTAGAGACACTCACACAAGGAAGTAGTGTAGAGACACTCACACAAGGAAGTAGTGTAGAGACACTCACACAAGGAAGTAGTGTAGAGAGACACTCACACAAGAGAAGTAGTGTAGAGACACTCACACAAGGAAGTAGTGTAGAGACACTCACACAAGGAAGTAGTACAGAGACACTCACACAAGAAAGTAGTGTAGAGACACTCACACAAGGAAGTAGTGTAGAGACACTCACACAAGGAAGTAGTGTAGAGACACTCACACAAGAAAGTAGTGTAGAGACACTCACACAAGGAAGTAGTGTAGAGACACTCACACAAGGAAGTAGTGTAGAGACACTCACACAAGGAAGTAGTGTAGAGACACTCACACAAGGAAGTAGTGTAGAGACACTCACACAAGGAAGTAGTGTAGAGACACTCACACAAGGAAGTAGTGTAGAGACACTCACACAAGGAAGTAGTGTAGAGACACTCACACAAGGAAGTAGTGTAGAGACACTCACACAAGAAGTAGTGTAGAGACACTCACACAAGAAAGTAGTGTAGAGACACTCACACAAGGAAGTAGTGTAGAGACACTCACACAAGGAAAGTAGTGTAGAGACACTCACACAATGAAGTAGTGTAGAGACACTCACACAAGAAAGTAGTGTAGAGACACTCACACAAGGAAGTAGTGTAGAGACACTCACACAAGAAGTAGTGTAGAGACACTCACACAAGAAGTAGTGTAGAGACACTCACACAAGGAAGTAGTGTAGAGACACTCACACAAGGAAGTAGTGTAGAGACACTCACACAAGAAGTAGTGTAGAGACACTCACACAAGAAAGTAGTGTAGAGACACTCACACAAGGAAGTAGTGTAGAGACACTCACACAAGAAAGTAGTGTAGAGACACTCACACAAGAAAGTAGTGTAGAGACACTCACACAAGGAAGTAGTGTAGAGACACTCACACAAGAAAGTAGTGTAGAGACACTCACACAAGGAAGTAGTGTAGAGACACTCACACAAGAAGTAGTGTAGAGACACTCACACAATGAAGTAGTGTAGAGACACTCACACAAGGAAGTAGTGTAGAGACACTCACACAAGGAAGTAGTGTAGAGACACTCACACAAGAAAGTAGTGTAGAGACACTCACACAAGGAAGTAGTGTAGAGACACTCACACAAGGAAGTAGTGTAGAGACACTCACACAAAGAAGTAATGTAGAGACACTCACACAAGGAAGTAGTGTAGAGACACTCACACAAGGAAGTAGTGTAGAGACACTCACACAAGGAAGTAGTGTAGAGACACTCACACAAGGAAGTAGTGTAGAGACACTCACACAATGAAGTAGTGTAGAGACACTCACACAATGAAGTAGTGTAGAGACACTCACACAATGAAGTAGTGTAGAGACACTCACACAATGAAGTAGTGTAGAGACACTCACACAATGAAGTAGTGTAGAGACACTCACACAATGAAGTAGTGTAGAGACACTCACACAAGAAGTAGTGTAGAGACACTCACACAAGAAAGTAGTGTAGAGACACTCACACAAGAAAGTAGTGTAGAGACACTCACACAATGAAGTAGTGTAGAGACACTCACACAAGGAAGTAGTGTAGAGACACTCACACAAGGAAGTAGTGTAGAGACACTCACACAAGAAAGTAGTGTAGAGACACTCACACAAGGAAGTAGTGTAGAGACACTCACACAAGGAAGTAGTGTAGAGACACTCACACAATGAAGTAGTGTAGAGACACTCACACAAGAAAGTAGTGTAGAGACACTCACACAAGGAAGTAATGTAGAGACACTCACACAAGAAAGTAGTGTAGAGACACTCACACAAGAAAGTAGTGTAGAACAAGAAGTGTGTAGAGACACTCACACAAGAAAGTAGTGTAGAGACACTCACACAAGAAAGTAGTGTAGAGACACTCACACAAGAAAGTAGTGTAGAGACACTCACACAAGGAAGTAGTGTAGAGACACTCACACAAGGAAGTAGTGTAGAGACACTCACACAAGAAAGTAGTGTAGAGACACTCACACAAGGAAGTAGTGTAGAGACACTCACACAAGAAAGTAGTGTAGAGACACTCACACAAGGAAGTAGTGTAGAGACACTCACACAAGAAAGTAGTGTAGAGACACTCACACAAGAAAGTAGTGTAGAGACACTCACACAAGAAAGTAGTGTAGAGACACTCACACAAGAAAGTAGTGTAGAGACACTCACACAAGGAAGTAGTGTAGAGACACTCACACAAGGAAGTAGTGTAGAGACACTCACACAAGAAAGTAGTGTAGAGACACTCACACAAGAAAGTAGTGTAGAGACACTCACACAAGGAAGTAGTGTAGAGACACTCACACAAGAAAGTAGTGTAGAGACACTCACACAAGAAAGTAGTGTAGAGACACTCACACAAGGAAGTAGTGTAGAGACACTCACACAAGGAAGTAGTGTAGAGACACTCACACAAGAAAGTAGTGTAGAGACACTCACACAAGGAAGTAGTGTAGAGACACTCACACAAGAAAGTAGTGTAGAGACACTCACACAAGGAAGTAGTGTAGAGACACTCACACAAGGAAGTAGTGTAGAGACACTCACACAAGGAAGTAGTGTAGAGACACTCACACAAGAAAGTAGTGTAGAGACACTCACACAAGGAAGTAGTGTAGAGACACTCACACAAGGAAGTAGTGTAGAGACACTCACACAAGGAAGTAGTGTAGAGACACTCACACAAGGAAGTAGTGTAGAGACACTCACACAAGGAAGTAGTGTAGAGACACTCACACAAGGAAGTAGTGTAGAGACACTCACACAAGGAAGTAGTGTAGAGACACTCACACAAGGAAGTAGTGTAGAGACACTCACACAAGGAAGTAGTGTAGAGACACTCACACAAGGAAGTAGTGTAGAGACACTCACACAAGGAAGTAGTGTAGAGACACTCACACAAGGAAGTAGTGTAGAGACACTCACACAAGGAAGTAGTGTAGAGACACTCACACAAGGAAGTAGTGTAGAGACACTCACACAAGGAAGTAGTGTAGAGACACTCACACAAGAAAGTAGTGTAGAGACACTCACACAAGGAAGTAGTGTAGAGACACTCACACAAGGAAGTAGTGTAGAGACACTCACACAAGAAAGTAGTGTAGAGACACTCACACAAGGAAGTAGTGTAGAGACACTCACACAAGAAAGTAGTGTAGAGACACTCACACAAGAAGGAAGAGAGTAGTGTAGAGACACTCACACAAGAAAGTAGTGTAGAGACACTCACACAAGGAAGTAGTGTAGAGACACTCACACAAGAAAGTAGTGTAGAGACACTCACACAAGGAAGTAGTGTAGAGACACTCACACAAGGAAGTAGTGTAGAGACACTCACACAAGGAAGTAGTGTAGAGACACTCACACAATGAAGTAGTGTAGAGACACTCACACAAGGAAGTAGTGTAGAGACACTCACACAAGGAAGTAGTGTAGAGACACTCACACAAGGAAGTAGTGTAGAGACACTCACACAAGGAAGTAGTGTAGAGACACTCACACAAGAAAGTAGTGTAGAGACACTCACACAAGGAAGTAGTGTAGAGACACTCACACAAGAAAGTAGTGTAGAGACACTCACACAAGGAAGTAGTGTAGAGACACTCACACAAGGAAGTAGTGTAGAGACACTCACACAAGGAAGTAGTGTAGAGACACTCACACAATGAAGTAGTGTAGAGACATTGACACAAGAAAGTAGTGTAGAGACACTCACACAAGAAAGTAGTGTAGAGACACTCACACAAGAAAGTAGTGTAGAGACCCTCACACAAGGAAGTAGTGTAGAGACACTCACACAAGAAAGTAGTGTAGAGACACTCACACAAGGAAGTAGTGTAGAGACACTCACACAAGAAAGTAGTGTAGAGACACTCACACAAGGAAGTAGTGTAGAGACACTCACACAAGAAGTAGTGTAGAGACACTCACACAAGAAAGTAGTGTAGAGACACTCACACAAGAAAGTAGTGTAGAGACACTCACACAAGGAAGTAGTGTAGAGACACTCACACAAGAAAGTAGTGTAGAGACACTCACACAAGAAAGTAGTGTAGAGACACTCACACAAGAAAGTAGTGTAGAGACACTCACACAAGAAAGTAGTGTAGAGACACTCACACAAGAAGTAGTGTAGAGACACTCACACAAGGAAGTAGTGTAGAGACACTCACACAAGAAAGTAGTGTAGAGACACTCACACAAGGAAGTAGTGTAGAGACACTCACACAAGAAAGTAGTGTAGAGACACTCACACAAGGAAGTAGTGTAGAGACACTCACACAAGAAAGTAGTGTAGAGACACTCACACAAGGAAGTAGTGTAGAGACACTCACACAAGGAAGTAGTGTAGAGACACTCACACAAGAAAGTAGTGTAGAGACACTCACACAAGAAAGTAGTGTAGAGACACTCACACAAAAAGTAGTGTAGAGACACTCACACAAGAAAGTAGTGTAGAGACACTCACACAAGAAAGTAGTGTAGAGACACTCACACAAGGAAGTAGTGTAGAGACACTCACACAAGAAAGTAGTGTAGAGACACTCACACAAGGAAGTAGTGTAGAGACACTCACACAAGAAAGTAGTGTAGAGACACTCACACAAGGAAGTAGTGTAGAGACACTCACACAAGAAAGTAGTGTAGAGACACTCACACAAGGAAGTAGTGTAGAGACACTCACACAAGAAAGTAGTGTAGAGACACTCACACAAGAAAGTAGTGTAGAGACACTCACACAAGGAAGTAGTGTAGAGACACTCACACAAGAAAGTAGTGTAGAGACACTCACACAAGAAAGTAGTGTAGAGACACTCACACAAGAAAGTAGTGTAGAGACACTCACACAAGAAAGTAGTGTAGAGACACTCACACAAGGAAGTAGTGTAGAGACACTCACACAAGAAAGTAGTGTAGAGACACTCACACAAGAAAGTAGTGTAGAGACACTCACACAAGAAGTAGTGTAGAGACACTCACACAAGAAAGTAGTGTAGAGACACTCACACAAGAAAGTAGTGTAGAGACACTCACACAAGAAAGTAGTGTAGAGACACTCACACAAGGAAGTAGTGTAGAGACACTCACACAAGGAAGTAGTGTAGAGACACTCACACAAGAAAGTAGTGTAGAGACACTCACACAAGAAAGTAGTGTAGAGACACTCACACAAGAAAGTAGTGTAGAGACACTCACACAAGAAGTAGTGTAGAGACACTCACACAAGAAAGTAGTGTAGAGACACTCACACAAGAAAGTAGTGTAGAGACACTCACACAAGGAAGTAGTGTAGAGACACTCACACAAGGAAGTAGTGTAGAGACACTCACACAAGAAAGTAGTGTAGAGACACTCACACAAGGAAGTAGTGTAGAGACACTCACACAAGAAAGTAGTGTAGAGACACTCACACAAGGAAGTAGTGTAGAGACACTCACACAAGAAAGTAGTGTAGAGACACTCACACAAGAAAGTAGTGTAGAGACACTCACACAAGGAAGTAGTGTAGAGACACTCACACAATGAAGTAGTGTAGAGACACTCACACAAGAAAGTAGTGTAGAGACACTCACACAAGAAAGTAGTGTAGAGACACTCACACAAGAAAGTAGTGTAGAGACACTCACACAAGGAAGTAGTGTAGAGACACTCACACAAGGAAGTAGTGTAGAGACACTCACACAAGGAAGTAGTGTAGAGACACTCACACAAGAAAGTAGTGTAGAGACACTCACACAAGAAGTAGTGTAGAGACACTCACACAAGGAAGTAGTGTAGAGACACTCACACAAGGAAGTAGTGTAGAGACACTCACACAAGAAAGTAGTGTAGAGACACTCACACAAGGAAGTAGTGTAGAGACACTCACACAAGAAAGTAGTGTAGAGACACTCACACAATGAAGTAGTGTAGAGACACTCACACAAGAAAGTAGTGTAGAGACACTCACACAATGAAGTAGTGTAGAGACACTCACACAATGAAGTAGTGTAGAGACACTCACACAAGAAAGTAGTGTAGAGACACTCACACAAGAAAGTAGTGTAGAGACACTCACACAAGAAAGTAGTGTAGAGACACTCACACAAGGAAGTAGTGTAGAGACACTCACACAAGGAAGTAGTGTAGAGACACTCACACAAGGAAGTAGTGTAGAGACACTCACACAAGAAAGTAGTGTAGAGACACTCACACAAGGAAGTAGTGTAGAGACACTCACACAAGAAAGTAGTGTAGAGACACTCACACAATGAAGTAGTGTAGAGACACTCACACAAGAAAGTAGTGTAGAGACACTCACACAATGAAGTAGTGTAGAGACACTCACACAAGGAAGTAGTGTAGAGACACTCACACAAGGAAGTAGTGTAGAGACACTCACACAAGAAAGTAGTGTAGAGACACTCACACAAGAAAGTAGTGTAGAGACACTCACACAAGAAAGTAGTGTAGAGACACTCACACAAGAAAGTAGTGTAGAGACACTCACACAAGAAAGTAGTGTAGAGACACTCACACAAGGAAGTAGTGTAGAGACACTCACACAAGAAAGTAGTGTAGAGACACTCACACAATGAAGTAGTGTAGAGACACTCACACAAGAAAGTAGTGTAGAGACACTCACACAAGGAAGTAGTGTAGAGACACTCACACAAGAAAGTAGTGTAGAGACACTCACACAAGAAAGTAGTGTAGAGACACTCACACAAGAAAGTAGTGTAGAGACACTCACACAAGAAAGTAGTGTAGAGACACTCACACAAGAAAGTAGTGTAGAGACACTCACACAAGAAAGTAGTGTAGAGACACTCACACAAGAAAGTAGTGTAGAGACACTCACACAAGGAAGTAGTGTAGAGACACTCACACAAGAAAGTAGTGTAGAGACACTCACACAAGAAAGTAGTGTAGAGACACTCACACAAGAAAGTAGTGTAGAGACACTCACACAAGAAAGTAGTGTAGAGACACTCACACACAAGAAAGTAGTGTAGAGACACTCACACAAGAAAGTAGTGTAGAGACACTCACACAAGAAAGTAGTGTAGAGACACTCACACAAGAAAGTAGTGTAGAGACACTCACACAAGGAAGTAGTGTAGAGACACTCACACAAGAAAGTAGTGTAGAGACACTCACACAAGAAAGTAGTGTAGAGACACTCACACAAGAAAGTAGTGTAGAGACACTCACACAAGAAAGTAGTGTAGAGACACTCACACAAAGGAAGTAGTGTAGAGACACTCACACAAGAAAGTAGTGTAGAGACATTCACACAAGAAAGTAGTGTAGAGACACTCACACAAGAAAGTAGTGTAGAGACACTCACACAAGGAAGTAGTGTAGAGACACTCACACAAGAAAGTAGTGTAGAGACACTAACACAAGGAAGTAGTGTAGAGACACTCACACAAGTAGTGTAAGAGACACTCACACAATGAAGTAGTGTAGAGACACTCACACAAGGAAGTAGTGTAGAGACACTCACACAAGAAAGTAGTGTAGAGACACTCACACAAGGAAGTAGTGTAGAGACACTCACACAAGGAAGTAGTGTAGAGACACTCACACAAGAAAGTAGTGTAGAGACACTCACACAAGGAAGTAGTGTAGAGACACTCACACAAGAAAGTAGTGTAGAGACACTCACACAAGAAAGTAGTGTAGAGACACTCACACAAGAAAGTAGTGTAGAGACACTCACACAAGAAGTAGTGTAGAGACACTCACACAAGAAAGTAGTGTAGAGACACTCACACAAGGAAGTAGTGTAGAGACACTCACACAAGGAAGTAGTGTAGAGACACTCACACAAGGAAGTAGTGTAGAGACACTCACACAAGAAAGTAGTGTAGAGACACTCACACAAGAAAGTAGTGTAGAGACACTCACACAAGGAAGTAGTGTAGAGACACTCACACAAGGAAGTAGTGTAGAGACACTCACACAAGAAAGTAGTGTAGAGACACTCACACAAGAAAGTAGTGTAGAGACACTCACACAAGGAAGTAGTGTAGAGACACTCACACAAGAAAGTAGTGTAGAGACACTCACACAAGAAGTAGTGTAGAGACACTCACACAAGGAAGTAGTGTAGAGACACTCACACAAGGAAGTAGTGTAGAGACACTCACACAAGAAAGTAGTGTAGAGTAGTGAAAGAGTGTAGAGACACTCACACAAGGAAGTAGTGTAGAGACACTCACACAAGAAAGTAGTGTAGAGACACTCACACAAGGAAGTAGTGTAGAGACACTCACACAAGAAAGTAGTGTAGAGACACTCACACAAGAAAGTAGTGTAGAGACACTCACACAAGAAGTAGTGTAGAGACACTCACACAAGAAAGTAGTGTAGAGACACTCACACAAGGAAGTAGTGTAGAGACACTCACACAAGAAAGTAGTGTAGAGACACTCACACAAGGAAGTAGTGTAGAGACACTCACACAAGAAAGTAGTGTAGAGACACTCACACAAGGAAGTAGTGTAGAGACACTCACACAAGAAAGTAGTGTAGAGACACTCACACAAGAAAGTAGTGTAGAGACACTCACACAATGAAGTAGTGTAGAGACACTCACACAAGAAAGTAGTGTAGAGACACTCACACAAGAAAGTAGTGTAGAGACACTCACACAAGAAAGTAGTGTAGAGACACTCACACAAGGAAGTAGTGTAGAGACACTCACACAAGGAAGTAGTGTAGAGACACTCACACAAGGAAGTAGTGTAGAGACACTCACACAAGAAAGTAGTGTAGAGACACTCACACAAGAAAGTAGTGTAGAGACACTCACACAAGGAAGTAGTGTAGAGACACTCACACAAGAAAGTAGTGTAGAGACACTCACACAAGAAAGTAGTGTAGAGACACTCACACAAGAAAGTAGTGTAGAGACACTCACACAAGGAAGTAGTGTAGAGACACTCACACAAGAAAGTAGTGTAGAGACACTCACACAAGGAAGTAGTGTAGAGACACTCACACAAGGAAGTAGTGTAGAGACACTCACACAAGAAAGTAGTGTAGAGACACTCACACAATGAAGTAGTGTAGAGACACTCACACAATGAAGTAGTGTAGAGACACTCACACAAGGAAGTAGTGTAGAGACACTCACACAAGGAAGTAGTGTAGAGACACTCACACAAGAAAGTAGTGTAGAGACACTCACACAAGAAAGTAGTGTAGAGACACTCACACAAGAAAGTAGTGTAGAGACACTCACACAAGGAAGTAGTGTAGAGACACTCACACAAGAAAGTAGTGTAGAGACACTCACACAAGAAAGTAGTGTAGAGACACTCACACAAGAAAGTAGTGTAGAGACACTCACACAAGGAAGTAGTGTAGAGACACTCACACAAGAAAGTAGTGTAGAGACACTCACACAAGAAAGTAGTGTAGAGACACTCACACAAGAAAGTAGTGTAGAGACACTCACACAAGGAAGTAGTGTAGAGACACTGACACAAGAAAGTAGTGTAGAGACACTCACACAAAGAAAGTAGTGTAGAGACACTCACACAAGAAAGTAGTGTAGAGACACTCACACAAGGAAGTAGTGTAGAGACACTCACACAAGAAAGTAGTGTAGAGACACTCACACAAGAAAGTAGTGTAGAGACACTCACACAATGAAGTAGTGTAGAGACACTCACACAAGAAAGTAGTGTAGAGACACTCACACAAGGAAGTAGTGTAGAGACACTCACACAAGAAAGTAGTGTAGAGACACTCACACAATGAAGTAGTGTAGAGACACTCACACAATGAAGTAGTATAGAGACACTCACACAAGAAAGTAGTGTAGAGACACTCACACAAGAATGTAGTGTAGAGACACTCACACAATGAAGTAGTGTAGAGACACTCACACAATGAAGTAGTGTAGAGACACTCACACAATGAAGTAGTGTAGAGACACTCACACAAGGAAGTAGTGTAGAGACACTCACACAAGGAAGTAGTGTAGAGACACTCACACAATGAAGTAGTGTAGAGACACTCACACAAGGAAGTAGTGTAGAGACACTCACACAAGAAAGTAGTGTAGAGACACTCACACAAGAAAGTAGTGTATAGACACTCACACAAGGAAGTAGTGTAGATACACTCACACAAGAAAGTAGTGTATAGACACTTACACAAGAAAGTACTGTAGAGACACTCACACAAGAAAGTAGTGTAGAGACACTCACACAATGAAGTAGTGTAGAGACACTCACACAAGAAAGTAGTGTAGAGACACTCACACAAGAAAGTAGTGTAGAGACACTCACACAAGAAAGTAGTGTAGAGACACTCACACAATGAAGTAGTGTAGAGACACTCACACAAGAAAGTAGTGTAGAAACACTCACACAAGGAACTAATGTAGAGACCCTCACACAAGAAAGTAGTGTAGAGACACTAACACAAGGAAGTAGTGTAGAGACACTCACACAAGAAAGTAGTGTAGAGACACTCACACAATGAAGTAGTGTAGAGACACTCACACAAGAAAGTAGTGTAGAGACACTCACACAATGAAGTAGTGTAGAGACACTCACACAAGAAAGTAGTGTAGAGACACTCACACAAGAAAGTAGTGTAGAGACACTCACACAAGGAAGTAGTGTAGAGACACTCACACAAGAAAGTAGTGTAGAGACACTCACACAAGAAAGTAGTGTAGAGACACTCACACAAGGAAGTAGTGTAGAGACACTCACACAAGGAAGTAGTGTAGAGACACACACAAGAAAGTAGTGTAGAGACACTCACACAATGAAGTAGTGTAGAGACACTCACACAAGAAAGTAGTGTAGAGACACTCACACAAGAAAGTAGTGTAGAGACACTCACACAATGAAGTAGTGTAGAGACACTCACACAATGAAGTAGTGTAGAGACACTCACACAAGAAAGTAGTGTAGAGACACTCACACAAGAAAGTAGTGTAGAGACACTCACACAAGAAAGTAGTGTAGAGACACTCACACAAGAAAGTAGTGTAGAGACACTCACACAAGGAAGTAGTGTAGAGACACTCACACAAGAAAGTAGTGTAGAGACACTCACACAAGTGTAGAAGTAGTGTAGAGACACTCACACAAGGAAGTAGTGTAGAGACACTCACACAAGAAAGTAGTGTAGAGACACTCACACAATGAAGTAGTGTAGAGACACTCACACAAGAAAGTAGTGTAGAGACACTCACACAAGAAAGTAGTGTAGAGACACTCACACAAGGAAGTAGTGTAGAGACACTCACACAAGAATGTAGTGTAGAGACACTCACACAAGGAAGTAGTGTAGAGACACTCACACAAGAAAGTAGTGTAGAGACACTCACACAAGAAGTAGTGTAGAGACACTCACACAAGAAAGTAGTGTAGAGACACTCACACAAGAAAGTAGTGTAGAGCTCACACAATGAAGTAGTGTAGAGACACTCACACAAGAAAGTAGTGTAGAGACACTCACACAAGAAAGTAGTGTAGAGACACTCACACAAGAAAGTAGTGTAGAGACACTCACACAAGGAAGTAGTGTAGAGACACTCACACAAGAAAGTAGTGTAGAGACACTCACACAAGAAAGTAGTGTAGAGACACTCACACAAGAAAGTAGTGTAGAGACACTCACACAATGAAGTAGTGTAGAGACA
>CAJHNH020003695.1:0-2500 GCA_905116865.2 Candidula unifasciata
TCACAAAACCCAGGTCTGCACTTCGCCTGAGAACACGACACGGTATAGTAATGGGGAGGTCGAAGTAAAAGGCAGAGGTGTACTGTTGACACATATACAACATAGGTACCAACTTGGGTACTATAAAACATAGGCCAACCCTAATAACCCCACAAAAGCTGGACTTTACTCAAAAATATATGTTGCATAATATAATAAACATAAGCAAGTTAATGTATACCCAACTGATGATACCCCATGGCACAGGATGATGGTTTTACTGTAAGTATCTCTACGCAAGTAACCGAATGGATATAAAGGGTGACAGAGGGAAGAAGGGTTCGCTATTGTAGTCCTAACTGTGAATAGCAATCTTTAAGAACCGTCATAATATGTAAGGACTAGTGAAATTGTCCAACGGACAAGTATCAAGGTTGATGAAGTCACGGAAATATTTATACAATGGTAGAATTATATAATAGTAGGATCTCGATAACATATTTTAGGATACAGCTAAGGCTTATAGGGGATCTCAGCTACTCCCCACCATTATAAATCTCACCTGAATTCGTATATTATATTTGTGATTTCTTGGGGTTAGGCCGATGGTGTGGCTGGGCAGTCGTTTTGTGTTGTTGTGACGAATCTAGCTCTAAGGGTTTCTCATAGTAACACTACAAACGTCATAATTTATGTGCCCCTTCGTACAATTTCTATTCCTCTCGTCTCAATGTTCAACTATGTTTATTTATGCGCAATTCTTTAAACTAAAAAATGCAATTAACTCTTGCCGGACTGAAATATTCCGTTGTTTTGTCACACAGTGTTTGTTGGATCGTGCCACTTGCTGTATCAATGAATAAGGGGCTTACTTTGAATCAGATAAGGTTATATCTTCAACTGTTGATTATTTTAATTTTTATAGAATTAGTCTCATTACTTTATTGTCGGACCTTGTATAACCAGATTGTGACCGGTACCATCAGTTCTGGAACTCTGAGCTGGATGCTTAAGATGAGGACGGGAATTCACTGAGTGCTGTGATATCTTAACTCAACTCATCTTTATTGACTGGCATATTTCGCTGTGAGAGACGCTGTGGTGTAGTGGCTAGCGGCTCGCCTGTGGATCTGAATTTCTTGGGTTTGGATCCTGATGGAGCCATATGTTTTTAAAAATAAAATGACTTTGTTTCTCAGGTCGACCCAGTCTTGAGTGCGCACCGGGTACAGTCTTATGAAGTAAACGCAGCCTGTGTGATGCTGACCACATCACTCACACTGTGCTGATTGGTCGATAAAATAGAGGTCTAACTCTATATTTCCGTTATGCCTAAAGGCGTGGGAAAAGGGTCTTATACTTTACTTACATATTTCGCTGTATGACGTCAGGTGCCCACTACAATGACAATTAAATACAATTAAGCCATCTATTGTTCGAGCCTACTTTGTTTACATTTATAACAGGGAAACATCGCTTTGATATCAATGTACGTTTAGAATCATTGTTGTGTATTTATCTTTTATTATAAATCAGAATCCTCTACATCAGCTGCTCCGTTTGAGCGAGTTCCTTGGCACAAACACAGACCTGGATTTTCTCAAGGCCGTCGCCAAGGCCACAGATTTTGAGACTGTGAAGAAGAAGAAGAAAATGGCAACGATGTACCTGGACCATGAAGGAGAACCAGTCATGTACAGGAAAGGTTGGATGTTATTGTTGCTTTTTAATTTAAAAAGAAAATGAAGAAGAAGAAGAAAAAAAGATCACGTTTAAACCCTGCTGGAAACAGCTTCGGTTATAATCGTGGTCTTCCGGTGAGGGTTCCAGATCTCTACTGTTGTGGGGGTGGTGGGGGAAGGGGTTGGGGGTTAAAATGAACAGTGCTCCCTAACAAACGAATTCCGGTCAAAATGGACGCTAGGCAGGGGCACTGTTTGGAGCCTAGGCAAATTTGTTTCTTTTGCATTTTTGCTCCATTTGTAGACTGGACATAGTTTCGTCTCACAGCTTCTGAGTTGAATGCATGGCGTGACACTGTGAGCTGCGGATTTCATTTGGAATGTTTTTTCAACTGTGACCAACGTGGTGGTGTAAACTGTAGATTCGAAAATGTCATGATTCCTGTCGTTGCAATATTGGTGGTGCCCTTATTTGATTGAAATTGATCGCGTGTGCAACTGCTGAACATTTGGTGACTTCTGCTACCATCAATGATGAACTGCATTTCTAATGTCGGACTGTTTGTGTTATCACTTTGGATGGCTACCGTATGCTTTAATGTGTGTGTAGCTAGATATGCTGAGACAGCAGTCTGTCAATTTTTCCACAAGGGACTGTGATAAACATTCTGTGTGTTTTTCGCTGGCACAGGAGCGGAGCGAAGATGGGGTGACCCGTTTGCTATGAGGCTGAAACTAAGACTACCAGACTACCAGACTACCAGACTACCAGACTACCAGACTACCAGACTACCAGACTACCAGATCAGTGCTCCCTAACAAGCGTGTCGTAAATATCC
>CAJHNH020003695.1:7500-30000 GCA_905116865.2 Candidula unifasciata
CAACACAGATCAAGCAGGAGTAAACTAGTTCTGTGTTACTGACCACTCAGGTAGGTGCTTTGCTAGACACAACAAAATGTGGTAACGTTCAACCAACACCGCTTAAAATAGCGGGCGGGGGGGGGGGGGCGGGGAGGCTTATTATTGTGACTTGGCTATGTGAGCTATATAAAATGGCTTAGCACTGCACGCCGCCAAGAGCCATGAAAAAGATTCCTGCAGCGTAATTCGATTACAGGAAACAGACCCAAATACTGCTCTGACTGGCGACAAACTCGTCTATGGGCGAGCCAATGGGTGACCCGGTCGCCGATGTGAACCACTGGGGAATCACAACCGGATTGTTAATAATGTAGTTACTTCCCTTGTAATGTGTCTAAGCTTTCTCAAACCTGTCTCCGGTCTCTTGACTATTCGCCAGTCTGTCTGAACACTACTCTCCGTGCATGTGTGTAAGCATGTACGCAAAAATCTATCTATGGGTGTGGGAGTGTTTGTAATCGTGTAATCAATGTTCCATTCGTCTGTCAAGCTGAGAAAGATAATTAGGAACCACGTGTGTCCTTTAACCCTACCAGGACCTTACAACGAGCGACCAACACCCCGTGACACAAAGTGCCCCCATTCGGACGAGGAATACCGGACACGTCCCAGAAACCCAGTTCAACCCTTACTTTGTATTAGTCTGGCAGGGCTTTGAAATAACTCAAAACTGCTTCCCACACTGGGACGGAAACAGATCTATTATTATGAACTATCCAATATTAATTGTGCAGTTAGAAGTACATTTGTGATAAAACGCATGTTAGTGTGGTGTAATGTGAAAATTGTCTTAATGTAAAAGCAATTAATCCCCGTACCATAACATAACATAACATAACATAACATAAACATAACATAACATAACCCTTGACACATTAGGGCGTGGAGGTGTATTGACGGGAGCACAAGCACATAAAACCCGCCAACTTTGTATTCCGCTTGACGAATAAGTGTGTGGTAACTTAGTTCTGTTCATTTCTTGATATTGTCATTCCAGATTCTCTTTTGCCCTCCTCTTCTTCGACTACCCCCCAAAGTTCCTTGAAGTACAGTCTTTGCAATCGAATCATGTTTTACCACGTGCCCAACCCAAGCTAGCTTGCCACGTTTAACCACTGCCAAGAAAGGCTCCTGATGTCCTGCTAATTTATATATTTTGTCTTTGACCTATATATTAGCTTCATGTTCTAAACATTTCATTTGTAAAATGCGTCTGTAGCATTTACATTCCAAAGCCCGAATCTTTCTTTCCATTTCCACGGTGAGAGTCTAACTGTCACGTCCTTGTAGGAAAATAGACAATACCAAATAATTTGTAAATATTGACCTTGACTGCGATGCTGATTGTGCTCTTCCACATCGTAATCAGCTACGACATCGCGGCTGTTGCCACATCAAGTGTGTCTTGGTATGGCTGCCATCGTTGCATATGTGGGAGATAAGATATTTACAGATTTCAACTTCTATTTTTTGTTTCTTTTATCTGAATGTTGGTAGGTACTTGATTATTGTGACTGTTTACCAGAATCTTGCTTTTCTTTGCATTAATTTCCATGCCATATTTACGACAGACGGTCTCTAATTGTTTAGTAAGTTATCGGAGTTCTGTTTCAGCACCAGCCATGGGATCTATGTTGTCTGCAAAACGTAAATTACACAGTTGTCTTCAGTCAATGGGTATAGATTTTTCTTGATTTTCTAGATTATCTCTCATTGTGTGTTCCAAATACAGTTTGAAAAAGGACAGGGGATTGATAGTATGCCTCCCTGTCTCACTCCCACACTGGTCTTGAAATGAGGTACGTAATTGTTTTGTTATTTTAAAGCCTCATCCTGTGATCTGACCTTAAATATAACTTTTGGGTTGAACGGATTTTCTGGGACTTGCGCCGGAATGATTCTCATCTGAAAGTGGCTCTTTGTGTCGCCGGGTGTTTATTGCTCGTTGTGTTGTCCTGGTGGGGTTGAAAGTCAGTCAGTAAATCATTCAGTCAATCAGTCAGTCAAAATGGAGCCGCACACAACAATTTTGATCACACCGTGGTCAGATTAAAAAAAAAAAAAATGTTCACATGTAAACTTTCGAAAAGTTGTTGTTCAACCACTTTTGTTGCAGAACCGGAGTTTTGCACGGATATCTGTTTGACAGATCTGTCGTATTTGTACGTAAACTGTTGGTTCCTCGTCTCTGAGGCAGGTGTCCTCCGACTTCAAAGGAAAACTTCCCTATTTAGTCGATTCTTACGACATGTTAAGAGACAGTGAACCTATTCTTATTTTTACTAGCAATGGGGCCCAGGATCATACTTGCCGCCTTTACTTCCCATAACTTTTACCTGGTACAAATTTAACGTTGGGTCGACCTGGGAGCCAGGGTCAGGAAAAAAAAAACACAGGAACACACACGGGAAACAATGAAAATGTCTTCAAAGAAATTAAATCTATTGTAAGTATGTAAAATTAACGCATAAAGTATCCCGTTACCCACATGAGAAGACAATAAATATATTATGTGTGCATGTTATGAACGAGAATTCTGTAATACGTTCGTGGTGCAGCTTAAGAGAGGCATCGGCGTGTGGGGTCCTTGGCCATATGTCTTGGAAAAACAGAATAGACCCACAACGTGCCACACAAGCATGTCGTAAAAGGTGACTAATTAGGAGTTTTTATTCTTTCGATGTCGCAGTGCATCTACCTGAGAGGCGAAGAGCCAACAGTCTGCTCACCAGTAAGCCAGATCTGTAGAACGGATGTGGGCGCTCAATTTAGGTTCTGGAAAAATACCAAAGCCAGCAAGTGGACGAACATTGAAAGCCTACGATGGCATTTATAGCCGGGGAACGCTAAGAAGAAGCAGCAGGAGCAGCAGCAGCAGCGGCAGAAGAAGAAGAAGAAGAAGAAGAAGAAGAAGAAAGAAGAAGAAGAAGAAGAAGAAGAAGAAGAAGAAGAAGAAAACGAAGAAGAAGAAGAAGAAGAAGAAGAAGAAGAAGAAATAAAAATAATAATAATCAGAAGAAAAAGAAGAAGAAGAAAGGCAAGCTCATGCCACGAGAGTAGGTTAACAGTGTGGCATCAAACAAGGAACAACATATGTACGATAAAAAATTGGCAGTACATGAGACAGTGGGATGTGGAGTTACGTGATGACAAAGGCTCATGCCACAGTACAGACTATTGGAAATAAACTTTTTTTTTTTTTTTTTAAATTAAAAACATTAATGGGTAAAATGCAGGTACGAAGGGAAGTCAATAAAAAAGTCACAAATTGATGTAAAAAAAAAAAAACCCCTTAATGACGATAACAACTTTAAAACCATTAATTTTTACACATACACTGTAAGCGAAGCTTATCAGGGCGAGTGTTTAAATTTTGTGTTGGTTGTCTCCCTTCTAAAAATTTTTTACAAAGTGAAACACATTTTTTGTCTATTAAAAGAAAAACTAAACTAAAAATGTTTAATTCTAATGTCAAATCAGTATTTTTGTATGGGGCGGAAACATGGAGAACAACTAAGGCAATTACTAATAAACTACAAACATTCATTAACTGATGCCTGTGCAGAACAGAGGGAATTAAATTGTATGATAGGGTATAATGTAACACTTTGGGAGAGAACTAAACAGGCTCCAATGGACCAGGAGATGGGGAAAAGACGCTGGCGTTGGATGGGACACACACTGAGAAAACAGGAGAACAGCATAACTTAAATGTCTTTGCATTGGAACCCACATGGGCATAGGTATAAAGGAAGGCCCCAAAAAAAAAAAAAAAAAAAAAAAAAAAAAACAACAACACATGGAGAAGAGCTGGAGAATGAAGTTAGAAAGATGGGGAGGACATGGGGAGAGCTTCATGTAATGGCGAAGGATAGAACGACTTGGCGTGAGTTGATTGAGGGCCTATGCTCCTTTTGGGGAATCAAAAGGCAAAAGAAGAAGAAGAAACACATTTTTTGTCTCTGCAGGTGATTGCAGCCACACTATGTTTTTTTTTTGGGGGGGGAGGAGGGGGGGGGGTGGTTGCACCTTTTAAGTGGTAGTTAGGGTATCTGCTCTTCCTGCCATAGTCTAGTTACCCCCTGTCTGACTGTGTAGTCAAAATGCTGAACTCTGTTCGGGAGACTAGGGTACGAACCCTTACTAAGATGTTAGGTGGTCTGCGTGGTCTCGAGGTATGATTTCCGCCTCGTGTGCTAGAGGTCCCGGGTTCAGATCCCAGTGAAGGCTGGGATTTTTTCACGTGGACTTCTAGTAATTTTCCCATGATCCCTGGGTAGTGAGATCCGATGCCCGTGTGTATAGTTGCGCACGTAAAAAAATACATTGGCAGTTGGAAATCAAAAAAGAGTTGCCTAACGGCGCTGCCGGGCAAAATCTGGAGTTAAAAATCTACCCGAAATATTTCAGGATCCTCGCGGACGCTACGGAGCCCGTGCACTGTGCTGAGCTACTTCGGACTCAGACTTTAGGTAGAAGTAGACAGAGCACTTGTGCGTTACTACCCATGTGCCATGATGTCGATCCATTGTTCAAACTTTAAACTAAGATGTTAGGTTTAAAATTCCTCCTGTGAGCGTGGAGTAGTTGGAAAAAGGAGGTTAGAGTGGGGGGGGGGGGGAAGGGGGGGGGGACATATTTCTTATATATATATACTGAACATGCAGCCAGAAGAGACATACTACAAATGACCTTCTCTAAATCTTTTTTTACACTTACTTCACACAAAAACGTCATTCAAACAAGACCCTTTCCAAGTCTTCAAGTGTTTGGGTATACAGGGCTAGACCAATACTTTATAGACCAGTAGGCAATCCGTGGGCTATGTGGTCAGCATCAAGCCTGCCGCCTTTACTTCTAGGACTTTTACCTATTACCCATTTAGAGGGTGACGACCTTGGAGCCAAAGTCATTTTAAAACAAAATCCAGCACCGTCCGGATTTGAACCCATGGTCTTCAGATCTGTAGGTGAGCGTCTAGCCAGTATACCACAATGGCTCCCAGTAAAGCCAGTTATTGTATGATGAGAAAGCAAAACTGGAAAGGTTACTGACAACTGCCAGACTTCATAGGGAAAGGAACAGAAGGCAGACAAAGAGGTGTGCACAGTATTGGATACGCCCAGTGATACAAAACCGCGATTGCCCACGTTTTTCAGTTTCATACACGGTGCTGATGAGAAATTGCCTTGCCAGGATCTTGCTACAGAGAATGCTCAAATCTGTACTAGAAATCTACTGTGTATGATGCTTTATTTTTAATGCATAAAATATCTTTGCGGGTAATGCAAATGATTTTCTTTTCATTACTATACTCATTCATACAGTTATAGAAGTATCTCGGAGGAGGCGGTTGAGGGGGGGGGGGGAAGGGAATTCGCTAAACCAGGTGCGCAGAAACATAGTAGCCCAGTACTTTTGAGCCTCCTCCCCCCCCCCCAAAAAAAAAAAGACATTTTTCTCGACCCGTCTTCTTCTTTCTTTTGTCGTCTCGCGAATACCTGGTGGTAGCCCAGTGGTGCCATGGTTCTCTGTATTTGTCTCGCGCTTCTCGGGTGGCTTGGATGATGGATTTGTTCATTTGTTTGCAGGTTTCTGCTACACCATTTATCCATGTCTTTCTTGGTCTTCATCTCGCCTTCCTCCCAGATGTTCTGCTGTAAACAATCTAATACTCAATTTGGTCTGGCTGCATTGACACTAGACGGCTAAATTATTTAATTCTTTGTTAATATAATCCAGACATGTTCTTATTCCGACTTTATCTCTAATGCTGGTACTCGTAACTCTGTCTATTCTTCTGTTGTTAATGACCTTGCGGAGGCAGCGCATTTCACATGTAGATTTTTTTTTTCTGTTCTAGTGCCCTATTAATTGTCCATGTTTGGCACTGACAACACAAAACTTTCCGTAAAAAAACAATATTGATGGAAGAGCTGAGCCTCACCCAAAAAATTTGTCAGGGACCATGCAGCCCCTCTAACCATATATAGACTTTTTTAAAGCATTTGTTCATATACTTCATAATATTTGAAATATATTAATGTTTGGTTACATAAATACCCACTTAAACAAGGTTAGGGCCTTTTAAGACTTTATTGGAACATGTTTACGGGTGGTAAGGTCTTCAATACATGTTTAAAATATCTGTTTCCACCCCCCCCCCACCCCACCGCGGACACAGTGTGCAGGCGGGTATTGTATCTAAGCACGACAGATTTTCAGGGAAATGACACACACGTCTCACTATGTGTGAGACTGACATTCTGACCTCTCGGGATAACGTGCCTAAAGACATATATATATATATATATATATATATATATATATATATATATATATATATATATATATATATATATAAAGATTGCGATTTTAGAATTGTAGGGGACTTACCCTAGCTCGTCACATTATAAAAGAAGCGTTGTGGATGCACAGATATGAATCAATAGACTCCTTTTCCTGAATCGTGACGACGTGATGTTTAGTTACTAAGGCTGCCTCTGGAAATCGTCTTTCGAACAAAATCTGTTCTTTGGAGAAAAGGGCAATTTACGCTTTGAATAAGACGCACTTCTTCTTCTGTTATTGATGTCTACATAAAATGTAGCCAACTTGATAAGACAGCGGTGGAGCATTTCATATGCGATTAAAAAAATTCAACATCCGTTTCAGTTTGGATCGTTCTACCTCAGTATATAACTGACTTCTGCAGGCTGTGTGGTCCTGGGGAGACCATGTTGTTTTTTAAGTTACCGTATGGCTGCAGAGCCAGTCGTTAAGAAAGAGAATAGGGGCTCATGAGCTGAAATGTTATAGAAAGGTTCTCAGAATATCTTGGACAAAGAAGAGTAGAAATACTGACATTCCAAAAGATCTGAACATCAAAGAAGATTGGCTAATAAACAGCATCCTGTCTCGGAAGCTGAAATATTTTAGTCATATCAATCGCCACAATGGATTGGAAAAAGATGAGGCAGGGGCCGACCAACACGAAGATGGGAACAGGATATAAGTGACTTCTTGAGCATAAAAGTACATGAGATGGGAGAGCTGGCGAAGGAACGAGTTTTTTTCTGGCAGACCGTGATGAGAGCGACGTTCTGCAAAGGACCTGATGATTATGATGATAGCTCAAGAGATTGTTTTGATCTCAAAAATTAAACTGGGCCAGAGATTAATCAACTTTGTGACAACCCTATCACTACCATAGTCATACGTCCGTGTCTTTCTCTTTGTGGCATCATATCCATATCTCCATAGCTCATCCGAAGTAAGTTTTGATCTAGTGACAGCTTCTCTTCCATAGATGATGGCACCAGACAGATTTTTACCTTCTTATATTCACTGTTGCCCAGCTCCCTAACGTAGTTGGTTAAACCTGACTTCGCGGCGACCGAGTGACGAACTCCTTGTGGTCCGGGTTAAAATTTCTCCCAGATTTACGGTATCTATCAAAGAATCATGGCCGAAGAGTTGCGATATCTATAGTACCGAGCCAAAGGGTTAACAACCCATGGTTTCTAGATACTTAAAAAAAAATAGCCACCGTTGTGCAGATCTACTCACGTCTTTTGATTCTTTATCTCAAATTGAGGGTTATTCTTTCTGAGCCAGTTGCTTGTGCCATGCAGAATTGAATTGTAGCACATCAGTATCACCATTGATGTTCTGTCCTCTAATGCAGCAGCCATCCCAACTATCTCCATGCCTAACGTACCCAGCAGGAGTTGGTTGGCATATCTTCTCTCTTTGCCCTTCAACCGGTTTCTGCATGCATCTCTTCATTTAATACCCATTTCTAACAGGTGTTTCATAGTCGTTGACTCCTTTCTTCTTTTATTTGTATGCTTTTCTAACCCCCATGGAGCACAGGCAATCAACCCCCTCACACTTAGTCATTCTATCCTTTACTATTGCATGCAGCTCTCCCTATGTCCTCCCCATCTTTTGAACTTCGTTCTCTAGCTCCTTTCTCCATGTTTTTTTGTTGTTTTTGTTTTGTTGGTACAAATACATTATAGTTATATTGTTCTCAGGTTTTCTCAACGTGTGTCCTATCCAACGCCAGCGTCTTTTCATTACCACCTGGTCAACTGGAACTTGTTTAGTTATCTCCCAAAGCTCTACATTAGTTATTCTATCATACAATATAAATCCTTCTATTATGAGCAGGCACCATTAAATGGATATCTGTAGTTTATTATTAATTTCCTCAGTTGTTCTCTATGTTTCCACTGCATACAATAGTACTGATTTTGACATTAAAATTAAAAATGTTTAGTTTAGTCATAGTTTTAATTTCTTATGACCTACTCAAATTTCCTAGTGCTATGAAAGTGTTTATACCCTTCCTCCCTTCCTTATTGGCTTTGGTGTGTTTTCCTGGGTTCTACCTTTAGCAGCTTTAGTTTTGCTATTTTTCATGTATGCTTTTTAACTTTTCCTATCATAAATCATTTTAATGGCTTCTGGTGTTATCCACGCTTTATGTTTCCGTTATTTCTTACCAAAGACTTCTACAAAGATTAATTCCAGATTCCCTTGATCTCATCCAAGCAGACTTCAGTGCCTACATCTTCAGTTACCTGCTGCAACACCTGGTACTTATTAGAGACTGTTACTGACAATTGTTCCTCAACTTCTTTTTCCATGAGATATAACTTATACTGATGTCTATGCTTCTAAGATGTTATATATCTTTTAAGTTTCAACTTGATTCTACTTACCAACAGAAAAGGGTCAGTAAATACATCGGCACATCTGAAAGCCCTAACATCATAAAGAAATAATCGAAACGCTTTGGTAATACATAGGTGATCAGTTTGATTGGTTGTCTTATTATCTGGTGAGTCCCATGGTGCCTTGTATATTATTTTATGGGAGAAAATGCTTCCACCAATAACGTCCTGGTTTTCTGCCTGACATTGGTGAATAATTATCCTTTCTTATTCATTACTTCTAGACCAAGTTTTTCTATAATCTCTTTACAACCAGTGTTATCTTATCCCATCTTAGCACCCATCAACATTGTTATATTGCCTTTACTTTCATTATTTATAATATTATAATATTTTTAGATGTTCCCACCAGAAATATTATTAACTACTGATCTGTTATAATAGCTGCTTCCACTGACTATGTACTGCATTTCCCACTGACATTATACTGCATTACTATTGTCGGACTATTTGTGCTGGCACGTCTGACAGCTAGCTGCCTTATAGGTTTAATGCGTATATATGCTTCTGGCTTCACTGAGACCGTATACTACTTTTTTTTAAAAA
Source organism: Candidula unifasciata (assembly GCA_905116865.2). Taxonomy (NCBI): domain Eukaryota; kingdom Metazoa; phylum Mollusca; class Gastropoda; order Stylommatophora; family Geomitridae; genus Candidula; species Candidula unifasciata. Next base: position 16,830 of record CAJHNH020003695.1, read on the forward strand.
TGTGCCACCGGCAAGCGAAACAGGGAAGAACAGGAAGAAAATAAGAGGAGGGAGACAAGAAAAGAAATGTGGTAAGGGCAATAAGTTAGTTCTAAAAAAAAAAAAAAAAACCGGGGACAAAGAAAACAAAAAGACAAGAGTTCTTTTGGTGCGAAAACCTTGAAATATTATTCATTGGTCAGGCGATGAATATGTAAATAATGAATTACATAACTACAACTACATCCAACTACTCATCCACATGATGGCACTTTGTGTCATCGGGTGTTTATCGCTTGTGTGATGTCCTGGTGGATTAAAAAGTCAGAGAGAACTAACACCTTTTGCAGATAACAGTATATTACCAATCAACTGTTTGAACAGACCATGTGCCAATCACTCCAGCTAACAAAAATGGGAGTTCGACTTCTTTACCTGCTATCATAATTTCATAGCGAGGATGCCCAATGGAAACCTAGATAAAACACAATCCAGCCAGTTTATCTCTCGGCTCAGTCCCCTGAACTCACGTTGCGCTAGAACTATGTAAGGTTCCGCAACGAAAAGTCGGGACCACATGTTTCGAATTTCCCTGTTGACGACCCAAGAAGCGAAAAGAGCGCTTTCTGCTTGCTTGTTTGCTTGTTGTACCCCACCAGGACATCACACAAGCGATAAAAACCCAATGACACAATGTGCCACCAAGTGGATGAGGATCACCTTAGAGAGGTCCCAGAAACCGCCTTTAGCCATTAGGCCATATTTATGGCCGGGCTATATTGCGGCCCCTGGCATATGCCAGAGTAGGGCTTCAAATAACGAAAAATGTCATCCTAAAAAAGACGAGTGCTAGAGTTCCAGTCTGCAAACTGCCAGTTTGAGTGCAGCAAAATTACAAATGTTTTAACAGGATAATAACCTACCCATACAGGCCCTTTACATTTACAAGGGACATTGATGGACTTTCTGTGTGGTTTTCGTTGGCACAGGAAAGGAGCAACTATAGTATGACCAGCTAGGACTTCCATTAAACCTACCATCATAATTCAGCAGCTTCCACAAAGTACATAACTAACCTGCAGATCGTTATTGATAAGCTCGCATATTTCAGTCATTTGAAAAGTGAATTTTTAAAATAACGAGTAAAGAAAGCCTGTGTCTACGATTTGAGAACTCATCTAAATTCGTCTGCAGGGGCGCACCGCAAAAAAAAAAAAAAAAAGTGGATGACTTCAATTAGGTAGGTAGGTAGGTAGGTAGGTAGTTGTACTTCACCAAGCAAAAAACACCCAGTGACACAAAGTGCCACCATGCGGATGAGGATCACTCGTGGAGAGGTCCTAGAAACTCCTTTCAGCCGTTAGGCCATTCCTATGGCTAGGCCATATCTATGCCCCGGCCATATCAGGGCCCCTGGCCGAAGCCAGGGTAGTTTCAAACAAAAGATGTGCATTCCACTAGTTGACTTAGATGACGACTATGATCAAATTTCTAGCTTAAATTAAGAAATATGCAATACTAAGTGTACATAGTAGAGACAGCACAACTGCGGCTTAAATAAGTATTTAAAAACGTTACAAAAATATTTTTTGTCTTCGAGAAGGTTCCTATGTAGAATGGATATCGTTTACAAAATATATGCGAAGAAATCAGATAAAAGCATTGCTTCCAGATATGTCTGTCTGCTTCAAAGGAAAGAGCGACAATGATGTGATATATTTCTTATTACGTAAGTGTTTTGATCGATATCTTTGAGGTGTTGTCAAGTGACTTTATCTTTTATGAATCATAGAGAACATCATTATTATCATTGTCATCTTCGTCGTCATTATCATCATCACCTTAAAGCACGCACTCCCCCAAATGGGTTCTGGGGCCCCGCTTTGAAGAACACAAAAAGACTCCCTAATAATAATATTAATAATATTAATAATAATTTTAAGCAGCAGCAGCAGCAGCAGCAGAAGAAGAAGAAGAAGAAGAAGAAGAAGAAGAAGAAGAAGAAGAAGAAGAAGAAGAAGAAGAAGAAGAAGAAGAAGAAGAAGAAGAAGAAGAAGAAGAAGAAGAAGAAGAAGAAGAAGAAGAAGAAGAAGAAGAAGAAGAAGAAGAAGAAGAAGAAGAAGAAGAAGAAGAAGAAGAAGAAGAAGAACAAGAAGAACAAGAAGAAGAAGACGAAGAAGAAGAAGAAGGAGAAAGAAGAAGAAAAAGAAGGAGAAGAAGATGAAAAAGAAGAAAAAGAAGAAGAAGAAGAAGAAGTAGATAAAGCATGTTCTGTGAAGACTTACATATCCCACTACTCTACTGCTGCTGTTACTACTACTACTACTACTACTACTACTACTACTACTACTACTACTACTACTACTACTACTACTACTACTACTACTACTACTACTACTACTACTACTACTACTACTACTACTACAACTACTACTATTACTACTATTACTATTACTATTATTATTATTATTATTATTATTATTATTACTATACTATTACTATTATTATTATGCTTTTTATTTGCTGCTTACTACTACTACTACTTTTTCTACTAATGCTGCTGCTTGCTTTTTATGTACTCCTTCTTCCTTCTTTCTTCTGCTATCTTCTTCTTCTTCTTCTTCTTCTACTGCTTTCTTCTTCTCTTCTTTTTTCTTCTTCATTTCTTCTCTCTTCTTCTTCTCTTATTCTTTCTTCTTCTTCTTCTTCTTCTTCTTCTTCTTCTTCTTTCTTCTTCTTTTCTCTTCTTCTTCTTCTTCTTCTTCTTTCTTCTTCTTCTTCTTCTTCTTCTTCTTCTTCTTCTTCTTCTTCTTCTTCTTCTTCTTTTTCTTCCTTCTTCTTCTTCCTTCTTCTTCTTCCATTCTGTTTCTTTCAAAGAGGATACTGATAATTCGGCTCCGTATCTTCTTATTGGCTTCTTCTTTTCTTCTTCTTGTTGTCCTCTTGTCTTCTTCTTCTTGTTCTTGTGTTCTGTCTTCCTTGTGTCTTCTTCTTCTTTTTTTTCCTTTGTTGGGTCCCCTTTTCCATGCTGTTTCCGAAGAGGATACTGATAAATGCTCTTCTTCTTCTTCTTCTTCTTCTTCTTTCTTCTTCTTCTTCTTCTTCTTCTTCTTCTTCTTCTTCTGGTGTGCTTTTTCTTCTTTCTTCTTCTTCTTCTTCTTCTTCTTCTTCTTCTTCTTCTTCTTTTTTTCCCTTTTTTTGGGTCCCCTTTTTCCATGCTGTTTCCAAAGAGGATACTGATAAATGGCTCCGTAGTGGCCACTTTCGTGTGTGTGTGTGTGTGTGTGTGTGTGTGGTGTGTGTGTGTGTGTGTGTGTGTGTGTGTGTGTGTGTGTGGGGTGAAGAAATTCAGACAATGAACAAGCAACTATAAAATCGAATTGAGTCTCTTGAGATGTGGGTATACAGAAGAATAGGTCGTATTTTATGGAGACAAAAACAGTCCAAAACAGAGGTTCTAGAAGGACAGCAAATGAAAAGAGAATCACTGAAAGAAACAAAAAAGAGACAATAGAAATACTTTGGCCACATGAAAAGACATAACACACTTTTAAAAACATACTGAAGGCAAAAGTCGAAGGCAAGAGAGAGAGAGAGAGAGAGGTAGGCAACGATACAAGTGGAAGGACAACAGAGAGAAATGGACGGGCAGCAGTCAAAGAGAGTGCACAACCAGGACAAGAGACAGAGCCTGTTGGAGATGCATTGCAGGAAACCTTCACTGTGGAGACGGCAGATGTTTGATTGTATATATACATTCATGGGCTTCAAAGGAGATAAAAACCGACAATAATGGAAAATTTTATTAAACCTACTTTCATTGAAGACTTTTTCTATCTTCCTCTTCCCACGTTTCCATGATTTTCCCACTTTAAGCTAAAAACTCGCCTGCTACATCTTATGTTGATTTCGACCACACACATTTTCGTGATGTATTTGATAAACGGGGTTGTATGATCCAGAGATATCAAAACGTCTCTAGACGTTTGCTCAGTTGTCTACTTAAATACATTTTCATTCTTGGGAAGAGGCAAAGGCAATGTACAATATATGTGTTCGAGTTATGTACTTGACATTAGATGGCAAGGCAATATAACTCATTATTTTTAACTACTGGGTAAAAACAATGTGCGCGAGTTCATATGCGTGTGGGTGTGTATATATGTGTATGTGCGTGTGTGCATCATGTCATAGATTAAGCATTAGATGGCAAGCCAATATCACAGAAAATGAGGCATTGGAGAGCGCAGGTATCTCAGTGCTGTGTCTTCAAAAGAGCAGATAGCAAAGGCACACCTGTAGGATGGAGGAGAATGAGTCCCAAAGGACATCCTTTACATATGAGTAGATGACATCTGGATGGGTCTCTGTTTCGATTTATAAGGGTGTGTAATTAATAATTTAGGTGCTTGTGTAGATCCATCGGAATAGGGTGCCACGGATAGTATTATTACCCGGAAGGGGAACATTTGTAAGTACATGATGCATGTACTGAGGTGGATTCACAGGGGTAGGTTTTCATGGCAGCATTACCTGGAGAGGGAGATTACGAATGAAAACGCAACAATGGAAAAAAGTACTGCAGACAGTTAAAGAGCTGAGCAACTGAGAAAAAAAAAAAACTGGTCAAGTACATGTGATGGAAACGATGGTCCCGAAATCCTATGCGTTTTTTGTTGAAGTTTTTTCCTAATGCCAGCAGGTCTTGCTAGTCCACACTCGTCATCGACTTGCGCTGCAATTCGCATGCCTCTCTATGGCACAACACCCTCGTTTGGAGAGGTGGAAAGGAGCCAGCACAGGATATCCACCTCCGCTGTAAGGTACAAGTGGGAACCGTCTTCTTATTTTAAAGATAAGCTCATCAATATCTTAACCACGTCTGCCTCATCACGCATTAGTATTCCACCAAGTTATGGAGAGCCAGCCAGTCTGCCCGTTCTGTTCATTTCCTTACACACAGGTATACCCCGGAGAAAATGTTATATACCCATAACATCTTCATAACCCACTTCTGTCGTTAAGCATCTGGAGAAGAACATTTTGCAATCCAGTGCACGTTTGCCCTCTTGATCTGGTAGCTTCTGAGACATAGTGCCTGTGATAGTATTTGATGTTGCTGCACTCTAACGAGATGACCAAACCACTTTAATCTGATGTTTCTCTATGAGTCTAGTACAAGGTATCGTTCCCACAATTTGTCTTTTAGTATCATTATTCACTCGATCTCGGATGGTTAGGTTTAATCAGTACTCTCTTTATATAGGAGTCGAGGTATTGCACTTAATAAAGATGTCAGGTCTTAGGGACATGGGTTTGATGAACTTCTATGTTCTAAAGTTTTGAAAGATGATGTAACGGTGTTTTAGTTTATCACTATCAGTCAACAGATCTTTTACAGAACTTCATGCTCTTCAAGGCACATAAATTATATTTGAGGCTTCCGTAACAGCCTTTAATCCAATTAGGATTCTTTCGAAGGCTTTTCAACCTCGAAAATAAATTAAAACTCCAACGCAAACACTGTTAAAAAACCCTAGCAGTAGTAGTAAGAGCAGACACAACAGAAGTATTGGTGGTGGTGGTGGTGGTGGTAGTAGTAGTAGTAGTAGTACACCAGCCTGTCACAGCCTTCAATCCTGTCCAGTTAAGGACTCGAGACACCACACAAGCCTGTCGCAACCTTCAGTCCTGTCCAGTTAAGGACTGCATACACAACATCAGCCTGTCGCAACCTTCAGTCCTGTCCAGTTAAGGACTGGATACACAACACCAACCAGCAGAAGCTTTCAGTCTTGTCCAGTTAAGGACTAAATACACTACACCAGCCTGTCGCAGCCTTCAGTCCTGTCCAGTTAAGGACTGGATACACAACCCCAGCCTGTCGCAGCCTTCAGTCCTGTCCAGTTAAGGACTGGGGACACCACACCAGCCTGTCGCAGCCTTCAGTTCTGTCCAGTTGAGGACTGGGGACACCACACCAGCCTATCGCAGCCTTCAGCCCTGTCTAGTTAAGGACTGGGGACACCAGACCAGCCTGTCGCAGCCTTCAGTCCTGTCCAGTTAAGGACTGGGGACACCACACCAGCCAGCCGCAGCCTTCAGTCCTGTCCAGTTAAGGACTGGGGACACAACACCAGCCAGCAGAAGCATTCAGCCATGTCCAGTTGAGGACTGGCGATGTTTATAAAGTGTTGTGGGATGGACAGTATGTTATTAGTTTTGAGTCATGACTTGTCATGACAAGTAGGGTTATCTTCATAGCACTCCGGTCACGACTATAAGTGATCAGACTCCCCCTTTAAAAAAAATCAGCGTCCCGCTATGATAGCGCTAGTCCTAGTTAACAAGACTTCTTGTTTGTCCGGTGTGCCTCTCATGAACGGATGTGCCGATCTTTACTCCTAGTTCTCAGCAATTTCAGCTATGATGTGGAAACACGCAGCTCACAAAATCCCTCTAAGAACATTAAAATGTCGGCGGTATCCATAGGCGAGTCATCTACAACTAAGGCAAAACTGGCCAGTCTAACAGCTCTTTTATTGCCAACAACACTCGCATGCCCTGCGACAAAGATGAAGATAGCATCCCGCACTGTGCAGTTCAACAATGATTCAAACCACTGCGCACAGATCCTGCCTCTATACTCCTGATCTTGCTCATATATAATAACATAGCACACCCACACATATACACACAAAAACACGTAGGAATAGTCATCCATTTTCCCTAGTGATCTCACCAACCATTATTTTTATGAACGCATGAGCATGTTGCAATTAAAACTAACGTCCAACTGTCCAGGGAGGTCATAATAGTTAATGCAGCCATGACCGAGTCAATCTAGGCGTTTGGTGCGTGACGTGTGCTCATTGACTGCTGAAGTATGTAGGATGTCCTTGCCATATAACTCACACTTAGCGCACCTTGGACCAGTATCTCTCGCTCATGCCATTAAAACACTGCGGATGTGTCAACAGGGGAAGTAATATAAATAATGACTTTTAACGCGGTTATCTCTCTTTTCACGTCTCGGCATTCACACATCCTTACCTGCACGAGACGGTGGCAATAGTTGCTGGAAAAAATCGTTACGTTTATCTAGCATCTCTGAATGGTGTGCTATAGGTGAGAATTGTGACTATGGTGATAAAATGGCTTAGCATTACTCTCCGCCAAGAAGCTCTAAAAAGAAGTTTTGCAGTGTTAATGCGATGACTGACTGACTGACTTTCTACCCCACTAGGACATCACACAAGCGATAAAAACCCGATGACACAAAGTGCCACTATGTGGGTGAGGATCGCCGTGGAGAGGTTCCAGAAACTGCGTTCAGACAATTGGCCATATTTATGGCCTGCCTATATTGCGGCCCCTAGCAAAAGCCAGAGTGGGGCTTCAAAAAAACAAAAAAATTCGTCCTGAACAACTGGATAATACACACAATTAATGCGATCACAGTAGGCAGACTCAATTACTGTATCAGCCAGCCGCTGGGCAACCGGACGCCAATGACTGCGGAAATACACAGAGCAGTACTTAGTGTTGTCGGCGTCACAACTGTAATTTCTTTGAAGGTTGAACGAAGTATCCGGGATTTCCGTATTGGTGTGATATATATCGGGGACGATCAAACAGTTATGTAGCCGATTGGAGAAAGAAAACCAGTGTGTATCTGTTAAATTCTTGCTGGTATCGTCATTGCTTCACAAGAAGTGGGGGGAAATTGTTTTAAACAATTTAAAATATTAAGATTTTTTCAAGGAGACTCCTGAAAACCCATAATCTAATTGCATAAGACTTTTTACCATTGTCAAATATAGACCCTTACTACAACTAATGAGCGGGAGATTGTAACAACAGAGATGAGACGTTTTAGGAGAGCTGCCGGTTTGACAAGAAAAGGTAAAGTCAGGAATATAGAAATTAGAAAAAGACTAGGACTGAAACAAGTCACACAATTCATTAAAGAACAACAAATGAGATGGGTTGGCCACCTGACCAGAATACCCTGGTACCGACTGCCCCTGAGAGCCAGGATGAAGATTTACAATAAGCGCAGAGTGAGGGGAAGAACACGAAAGAAATGGAACCACGCCATCAGGAGTAACCTAACAAAAATGAACATCAACTTGTACAATGCATTGGAAAACACACACAAATGATACTTATCTCCCCTCCCCCTTTCCCCAAACTAATCGCTGAGTCAGATGGTGAAGGAGAAGAACAAGAGATAAGACTTTTCTATACGTGGGCGGGTCTTGCTGATCATACTCGCCGTCTCCACGAGCTGTGATTTCCGTGCTTTCCTATACCGCAGTGTAATACTATGGTCTGGAAAGACAGAGAGGTGCCAGCAACATAAAGAAGACAGCGAGAAAAGAACGAATCGGCGGGAAAGCTACAACGACTTCATCGTTAAATCATACTGAAAACTATCTATCTATCTATCTATCTATCTATCTATCTATCTATCTATCTATCTATCTATCTATCTATCTATCTATCTATCTATCTATCTATCTATCTATCTATCTATCTATCTATCTATCTATCTATCTATCTATCTATCTATCTATCTAATCTATCTAATCTATCTAATCTATCTAATCTATCTATCTATCTATCTATCTATCTATCTATCTATCTATCTATCTATCTATCTATCTATCTATCTATCTATCTATCTATCTATCTATCTATCTATCTATCTATCTATCTATCTATCTATCTATCTATCTATCTATCTATCTATCTCTATCTATCTATCTATCTATCTATCTATCTATCTATCTATCTATCTATCTATCTATCTATCTATCTATCTATCTATCTATCTATCTATCTATCTATCTATCTATCTATCTATCTATCTATCTATCTATCTATTCTATCTATCTATCTATCTATCTATCTATCTATCTATCTATCTATCTATCTATCTATCTATCTATCTATCTATCTATCTATCTATCTATCTATCTATCTATCTATCTATCTATCTATCTATCTATCTATCTATCTATCTATCTATCTATCTATCTATCTATCTATCTATCTATCTATCTATCTATCTATCTATCTATCTATCTATCTATCTATCTATCTATCTATCTATCTATCTATCTATCTATCTATCTATCTATCTATCTATCTATCTATCTATCTATCTATCTTTCTACCCCACCAGGACTATCACACAAGCGATAAACACCAGATGACATCAAAGTGGCACCATATGGATGAGGATCACCCGTGGAGAGGTCCCCAGCCCCTGATAAGAGCCAGAGTAGGGCTTCAAATAATAAAAAATTGCATCTCACAAGGAGATGAAAAAAAAAAAAAAAACGGTTGCACTAAAGACAACCAACAGTAACAAATATAGAAGTATTGATAAAATGCGTGGGTCTAATTTATAAACAGTTGTGAAAATATGGGGATGACTGCAGTCAAGCTTATACAACGATTTCCAGAGAAATTTGACTAAAATCTATATCATTAACATTTGTATTTCTTTTATTCCCAGTATTATATTATATGTTAACAATACTAATTTTTATTATTTTTTGTGACTATATTTTTTAGCTATCGTTTGTTTTATTTTATTTCGTTGATTCCACATCACATTTTTTAAACGTTGCTCACGTTACCCCTTAGAGATCTACATACTCTCATCTCCTCGTTGTTACGTTTGTGTAGTTCACTTATGTTTGAAAAAGGCCGCCCGGTCAAAACGTTACGTTGTGTTGTTTTAAGCCTTTTTTTCTGCTTCCCCATTTTGTTGAGCTTTTTAGTCAGATATCTCTGGAATTCCTTATAAACAGTTGGCATGCTGTATTTTTCTTCTTATTGTTTTTGGGGAAGGGGTTGAGGTAATACACTGACCACGTTTAACCTTGCTGAAAAAAGGTTATGTTATGATTCTGAACCAGTTTATGGGGTCACTACAGAATTTTTTTTTTACTTACAATGTTAGACCAATTATTTTATAATTGGTCATTTGTAGGGATGTATGTTGATACATTTGTAGACTTCAAGTGAAAAAAAAAATTGTTGCCATGGCAACATCCGCCATTTTGATGAAAAAACAACATGTACTTAGACAGCTATAATTTCAAAAACAGAGGTTTTGAAAAACAGATGATTGATTCGTGAATTTAAAACCTATGTTTAGGGTCAGGTCTAGTTTATTTACTTCAAAGATGTTTCTAAATATTTTTTTAGAATATTAAAATTTAGGTATGTTGAAAAAATACAAAAATGTCGCTTTTTAAGATATTAATCAAATTAAAAACCAAATTACTTAATAAACTGTAATTTCAAATAGATCTGACCTTATAATATTGTGTTAGGAGTATCCACACCAAATTTCACGTCTCTAGTCATTGTATTAGCTGAGATTTTAGGAGATCCCACACACAACAAACAGAAAAATAGAATTGTTAGAAAAGTGACTTTTAAACTTTTTTTTTTATCTTAAAAAAGTGCACGGGTTGGTGTCTTTAGTATTACCTTTTCAATGCTAAATTGTTTACCAATGACACAAATTTTGTGTGTACTCTATTCTACGAATGCCGAACATTACAAAAATGAACATATTGAAAAAGTGATATTTTTGTCATAAATTGGAAAAAAATGCCCTGTAGTGACCCCTTATATGACAAGTCCAGTGGCTTGATGGTTTGTTGTGCCAAGAGTTGCGCGCTATTGGCCTTAGCAGTGTCGTGTTACCCTAAACATGTCTGTGTCCCTATTTTGGTCATGTAGCCCAGTTCCGCTTTTCTTGTCCCTCTTCCTGTTTTCTGTACGTGACTGTATTATTTGTAATAGTGGATGCACTTACTAACTGCCATTCCTGATATTAGAAGTGCTGGTTTTCTTGCAGACGTATCGCGTCCAGATTCATGTCTCTGGTTGGGTTGTCCATCTTCTCCTGTTGTGGAGTCCTGATGTGAGTCGTTCCTGAGTAGTTTACGGGAGTCGCCGTGGCGGAGCAGCTTGACGCTCGCCGAGGATCGGAAGGTTGTGGGTTTGCTCCCTGGCGGAGCCGGACTTTTTTTTCAAAAATGACCTTGACTCCCAGGTCCACCCAGCCATGAGTGGGTACCGGGTGCAGTCCAATGAAGTAAAGGCAGCCGGCGTGATGCTGCCACATCATCCATCTTGTGCCAATTGGTACCGCTAACATTACTGGCACTTTTCCGTCTTTTCAGACGATAGTGTTATATTGCATGCACTATAAGGAGGCATGAGACTTACAGCCCATGGCGAGTGTCACTAGCAAGACCCGCCCGTGTCTAAAAAAGTCTTCCACAATAATAGCATGGGATTTCAGGACCATTGTTGTCAAGATTTGTGTTTAATCCGTTTCTTTTCAGACGCTCAGCTCTCATCCTTTCTGCAATCATTTTTTCCTTCAGTCTCATTCCCTTCCTGATATGCCCTTTCCACGTCCATTGCATTTTGTTCCTATGAGTCTGCCTCAGAACCTGTATTATTCACGCTAACATCCTCCTCTACCATTTGTCAGCGTTAATATAGTTTGTCCTCATGTCTCTGTAAGCACAATTTCCCAACATGAATGTTTTACTAGCTAACTCTTATACATGCCGTGTGCGCTATATTTAACACTACAGCTGTCTTCTTCGACTTTTGGTACACAACAGACAATTAGCTAACTTCGTGTCTTTTCTGACTTGTCTTTTCGGTCTTGTGTATTCCGTGCCGCATGCACTCATGCACGAGCCTAGCTTATAATGACAGTGAACTACCACAGAAAACAAGGTGTTCACAATTTTGTTGTACAAAGAGCAAAGAAATAATGTCAGAAGATATTGAGTACGAATTGAATAGATAGAAAAGTGAAATGAGTATCTTTGTGTGCATAAGGAACGCTGCACGAGAAAACATGCGGTAAGATTTGATTAGGCTTAATTATTGTTTTAATTGCCTGCTTGTCTTGCAGACACATTAAGTAATATCGTATTGGGGTTCTGACGTGTTAATTTCAATATATGATTGTCTGCACTGTAGACTCTGCATTGTTTACAACTACCCACTCTTTGTAAGTTTTCTTCCTTTACATGTGCTTATTACTGGTCACAACGTTTCTCCTCTTTCAGGGTATTAGTGCATGTTGTAGAGTATGTAACTAGAATGTGGCTCCTTGAGACCAAAAAGTACATAGCGTGGAGTATGTAACTAGAATGTGGCTCCTTGAGACCTTAAAGTACATAGCGTGGAGTATATAACTAGAATGTGGCTTTTTGAGACCTTTTAGTACATGCCGTGGAGTATGTAACTAGAATGTGGCTTCTTGAGACCTCTTAGTACATGCCGTGGAGTATGTAACTAGAATGTGGCTTCTTGAGACCTCTTAGTACATTTCGCGGAGTATGTAACTAGAATGTGGCTTCTTGAGACCTCTTAGTACATTTCGCGGAGTATGTAACTAGAATTGTTGTAACTACTTGTTGTAACAATAAGCATTTTTGCAGCTATATATGCTTTGTTGTAATTATGTGAATTGTTGTAACTATATGCAATATATATAATTATATGAATTGTTGTAAATATATGTAAAAAAAAACAACAAAACAAACATCCACCAATCAACCAATTAAATTAGACCAACCAAGTAACAGGCCATTGTTTATTCAGAGCTCAAGGAGCATCAGAAGGCATACAGAATGGCTAACGTCTGGCACCGAAGTTACAAACTTAAGAGTGCCGATAACAAAGTTATGAAAGGGAGAGCTAATCACGTTAGGGAGAAGCATAAACAAGTCGTTTTAGACATGTAAGTATTTAATTCAGCAGCAAACTTTTCAAGAGTAAGATTTGTGTGCGGAGACCTACGAATATATAGATGTGAAAGCAGATATGCCATTTCAGCGTATTTTCATATTCTTTTTGTAAATTTAAAATATGTTTACACCTGTGTATCAAGCTGCAATTCGTTGGATATAGGTATCTTCTGCTTTGTACCTGCCTGATTATATACCTACAGACCGAACGCCTTATTTGCTTTCCTGAGTGTACACTTATTAATTTACCTATTTCTTTTCCCTTTTCCGCCTTTCATCCCCCAGTGGTGTGCCATTGGGATTAGAAGCCAGGATATTTTAACTGGCAGCTCAGCGATCTCTATTATTGCCAAGACAGTTTTTTTGGGTCTGGATCAAAAGCTTGT
>CAJHNH020003695.1:35000-60233 GCA_905116865.2 Candidula unifasciata
CAGCTGATGAACGCAAAGAAGAAGAAGAAGCTACCAAAGATAAGAGGGACCCACGTCATAGAAGGATTCAGATTTTCTCAGTTTTGACAGCGACTTCCTCTGTTGGTTCCGAGGCGATATTCTGAGAAAGAAAATAATACTACTACTATCCTCCCCTCCCCCCTTCCTCCATTGCCCCTTTCCCCGTCGTCCCCTCAAACAAAAAATTAGTTGCGTATCCTTTACAGGACGTTGCAGAACCAAACGCAGCACTTTCTGGCTGTTGTGGTTTTTCTAGCCACATTTACGTCCAGTAGTTTGCCATTGTGGCTAGACGGTCGGCTCTGGGTACCACGGTCAAAACCATCGTGAGACAAACCGTCCACAGCAGGGATCGAACTCGACACCCCGGCACTACGAAGCGCGCTCGCAACGCCTATGCCACAGACACCGACCCCTCAAACAAGCGTATCGAAAAAGGGCAAAAAATTAGGGCTATTGTTTCCTTTGAAGTCAGAGTGCATCCGTTGGGAAGCGAAAAGCCAGCAGCCTGCATACAAATTAGCCAGATCTGTAAAACGGATGTGCACGCAAACTCAGCCTCTGTAACAACACCACAGTCCAGAAGTGGACGGACGAACAACCAGAAATTTCCAGCCGGTGAAATAAAAGAAGAAGACGAAGACGAAGAAGAAGAAGAATACAGACAATTCACTCCACCCATTAGGTTTGAATTTCGGAATAGTCACAGAACGATTAGACCAGATGACACTATAATGGCTCTTGTGATAGTACTAGTCTCCCCAGGAGGCACAACCAGTAGCGGAATAGTTTATTGATGCCAGTGATCTGGCAATGGATCTATGGAGTGGTCACGTGACATTACTTGTTTAGATTGTGTTCATCCGCTAAAAGATTTTAACGTTGTCAAGGGGTGGTAACTGGGTTTTTAACACTTTCAAATTCCAGTCTTTCATGGATAGCGATGGGTGCGGCCCGAAAAGTGGGGGTGGGGGAATGGGGGAATGGGACGTATGATGGGAATTTAGGATTGTAACGACGTCTCAGCCTGAATAATAATGATGAGCATGAAATCAAAGGATGAAAAAGGACAATGGAAGTGGGGTTATACAGAAGACTGTGCTAAAGTGCGTAAGAAACAAAGTAAAGACCGAAGAAGTGAAATGACCAGAATATTTATACATATATATATATTTATACACTATATATATATATATATATATAATATATATATATATATATATATATATATATATATATTATGATAACGAAAGAAAGCTTATGATAGGAAAACAAGTCTGCTGGATGTCAAAACCAAATTAAGAATTGACTTCTGGAATGTAAGAACTAAGTTTAAAACGGCCAAAACCGCCCAAGTAATTGAAGAAATGCAGAACTATAAACTGCATATTCTTGGAATTAGTGAAAGCAGGTGGACAGGGTTTGGACAACCCACAACAGGTACAGGAGAAACCATAATATACTCTGGAAGAGATGATAACCTACATTCTGCAGGCGTGGCACTCATTTTAAAGAAAGGTATGCACAAACATCTCATCGAGTGGCATCCAATCAATGAAAGAATAATGACAGCACGATTCAATGGGAAACATGCCAAACTTACAATTATCCAATGCTACGCACCGACGAATGAAGCTGAGGACGAAGATAAAGAAATATTCTTTAGAAGACTGCAAGAGGTAGTAGATAAAGTACCAGCCCATGATATTCGATGCATTATGGGCGATAGCAATGCAAAAGTTGGTAACAACAACTTGAATAGAGAACTATCATTGGGAAATCAAGGATGATGTACCATTAATGACAACGGGGAAAGACTAAGCGATTTCTGCACGGCGAATAGACTTGTTATAGGAGGAACACTATTTCCTCACAAGAATATACACAAGCTTACATGGATATCCCCAAAATGGAAGAGATGTAAACCAGATCGACCATTTCATGGTAAACAGAAAATGGAGTGGGTCTGTACTCGATGTGCGTGTCAATAGGGGAGCAGACGTAGGAAGCGATCATCACCTTATAGTTGCTCTACTACGACTTAAACTCAAAATAGTTCACACGCAAGTTAAGACACAGACAGCACGCTACAATGTTAACCTTTTAAGAGAAAAAGACATTGCACTAAATTATTAGTAGAACTAAGGAAAAGATTTCAAACCCTATCAAGTGACCCAGACACTCAAACTGCAATCAGCATTCAAGACAGATGGAACCAGATCAAAGAAACATACAAATCAACTAGCAACAACATTTTAGGAACCAGGAAAAAACACCACAAAGAAGGGATAATCAGTCAAACCATGGACTATATTGCCAAGCGAAAAAGAATAAAGAGCCTCATAAATCACACTAAATCAGAACGTCAGAAAGACAAACTAATGTTAGAATATAGCGAGCTAAATAAAACGACAAAGAAAAGTGCCAGAGCTGACAAAAGAAGATTTATGGAAAATCTAGCAGAAACAGCAGAGAATGCTAATAAAGCACATGATCTACAAACAATACACAAAATTACCCAGCAAATTTGCGGAAGCAGAAACAATTATCACAGCATACCCATCAGAGATAAAACCAAGGCAGACTGCTCATCACAGAACAAAAACAAGACATGCAGTGGACTCAACACTTCTCAGACCTCTTGAACAGACCTGATCCTGAAAATCCCCCAGATATTCAACCAGCCTCTCAGGACATTGACATTATAACTGAACCACCAAGCAAACAAGAAATCCGTAATGCTATCCACACTTTAAAGAATAACAAAGCACCAGGCAAAGACGAACTGCCAGCAGAACTTCTCAAAGTAGACCCGAACACAACTGCTAGCATTCTAGAACCATTGTTCAAGGATATTTGGGAAAAAGAAGTGTTGCCTAATGACTGGACTGAAGGAACAATAGTCAAAATCCCCCAAAAAAAGGAGACTTAACAGACTGCAATAATTGGAGAGGAATTACTCTACTCTCAGTGCCAAGCAAAATATTTTGTAAAATCATCATAATGCGGCTTGAAAAAAGGGGAGATAAATGTCTACGAGTAGAACAAGCAGGATTCAGAAAGGGCAGAGGAACAACTGAGCACATCTTTGCCATACGTAGCATTTTAGAACAATGCAATAAATGGCAAAGAAGTATATATATATTTTAATTTTGTGGACTTTGAGAAAGCTTTTGACAGCATCCATAGAGACAGTAAATGAAAAATATTAAGACATTATGGAATTCCAGAAAAAAAATGTCAACATAATTGCTCTCTTCTATAAAGACTTTTCCTGCAGTATAAAACATTACAATATATCTTTCCCTGTAAAGACAGGTGTAAGACAAGGATGTGTTACGTCATCTCTCCTCTTCAGCCTTATGATTGATTGGATACTAAAGAACACAGTAGACAGGACATTGAGAGGCATACGATGGACTCCATTCACTATCCCTGAGGACCCAGACTTTTCAGATGATATAGCACTCCTATCACATAAACATGAACATATACAAGAACAAAGTAACAGACTACACAGCACAGCAGAAATTGTGGGACTGAGAATAAATACAAAGATAACTAAGATCATGAAAAGCATTTCAAACCAACAACCAGTGACCATAAATAACCAAACTCTTGAAAATGTAGAACATTTCACATATCTTGGCAGTGTGGTGTCTCTGCCGGGAGGGACCGAAGAGGACATAGAGTCACGTCTGAACAAAGCTGGAGCTGCTTTTGGAAGGATGAGGCAAATCTGGAAATCCAACAATTATTGCAGAGGAACGAAACTCCGACTCTACAAGAGCATCATTTTGCCAGTTCTTCTTTTTGGAGGATGCACATAAGCTGTCCATCTTCCACCACACATGTCTACGTAGAATTATCAAAATTTTCTGGCCAGATACAATCTCAAACACTAAACTACTTCAAGTCACAAACCAAGAAACTTTAGACAATATGATAACAAAGAGTAGATGGAAATGGCTTGGCCACGTTATGAGAATGAATCCTGATATACCTGCCAAAACAGCTTTCATATGGACACCAGGTGGAAAGAGAAAACAGGGGCGCCCAAAAACATCATGGAGACGAACGATAGAAAGTGACCTGAGTGCGGCATCTTTGACATGGAAAACTGCACTGAAAATTGCACAGGACAGGAAAGCATGGAAAGTCCTTTCTGAAGCCCCCTGTGCCACTAGGCACAACGAGAAATAATGATGATGATGATCTATATATATATATATTAATATATTAGGGCTGTACCAAATAGTGATTTTCACTATTCGGCCGAATTCGAACAACGGAACCAACTATTCGGCAGAATACGAACACGAATACGAATAGTGTATAGTGTATAAAATATATCTTTAAAAAAAAACCAACAGATTCTTAATGTCAAATGTACGCTGAACTTTTACTTCACATAAAGTAGCACAGAATAGCCATCTTCTTCTCTAGCATTTGAGCGCTTAAGGTTTACTGCTGCAGATATCACTCGTCTCCATTCATTTCTCTTTCTGGCCTTATCTTCACAATTTGTGACACCAGTTGTTTGCAGTCTGGCTGGACATTATCTCTTGAACTTCTTTTTTGACTCCCTCGTGGTCAACGCCCATTCCCCTCTCAGGTGTATACAGTTTTTACTTCTCTGTTATCTGACATACTTTCAATGTGCCCCAACCATTTTAATCTGTTAGCTCTCATGATGCCAGTGATCAATGGCGATTTCAACAGATTATGTGTTACGTTGTTACTTCTCACTCTCCATTCCCCCCGGTTAGCATCTTTGATGGGTCCAAAGATTTGTCGTAAGACTGTTTTCGAAAACCTGTAACAAGGCTTCATCTATTTTAGTTGTGCTACAAGTTTCATAGCCATATAAAACGACTGGTCTTATCAACGTTTTATATATTTTGATCTTGTTATTGGGAGACAAGACACTTTGACTTTATCAGATGTTAAAGAGCATAGTATACTTTATTTCTAGATTGTATTCTAGATTTTATTTCTTCTCTCAGCATGTTGGAGCAGTTGAAGTTTGCACCCGAGTACTTTTATGTTTCATTTCGTTTGATTTTAATATTATCGACTTGGATGTGGCCAAAGTTTATTATATTCTTTCCAAGTCTAGTTAGTATTCGTACAGTATTCTGAACGAATATGTATGGGTGTTTATGTATGTATGTATGTATGTATGTATGTATGTATGTATGTATGTATGTATGTATGTATGTATGTATGTATGTATGTATGTATGTATGTATGTATGTATGTATGTATGTATGTATGTATGTATGTATGTATGTATGTATGTATGTATGTATGTATGTATGTATGTATGTATGTATGTATGTATGTATGTATGTATGTATGTATGTATGTATGTATGTATGTATGTATGTATGTATGTATGTATGTATGTATGTATGTATGTATGTATGTATGTATGTATGTATGTATGTATGTATGTATGTATGTATGTATGTATGTATGTATGTATGTATGTATTTATGTATGTATGTATGTATGTATGTATGTATGTATGTATGTATGTATGTATGTATGTATGGTATGGATGTATGATGATGGATGGATGGATGGATGGATGGATGGATGGATGGATGGATGGATGGATGGATGGATGGATGGATGGATGGATGGATGGATGGATGGATGGATGGATGGATGGATGGATGGATGGATGGATGGATGGATGGATGGATGGATGGATGGATGGATGGATGGATGGATGGATGGATGGATGGATAGATGGATGGATGGATGTTTTGTTCTGTTGTGCCATTTTATTTTACTTAGGGCTGCAAATAAGTTTAGTTTTTGCGAGTTTCTGTAGGAAAGATATATTTTTTTACAGGATTTGAGAGGCGGGGGGAGGTGTAAATATAAGGTGTATATATATATATATAAGCTCGCCAGAACCTACGGTCTTAGGCTACCTGAGGCCCCCTTCTAGTTTTTAGAGTTGGCTGAGCGTTTTCTCCCTCTGTTCCCCCCCCCCACCCCCTCCCTTCTATAATGTCGTTGAAATTTGTATTGAATGTTCAGCGGAAAAAGTCAAAATTCGTCCCTCCGACGTGACCGTCTAGGAAGTCCAGAGAACGGATTTTACAAGGCAAGAGCTTCTCGAGCCGAGCTCCATAAGGAAGAAAACTAAGAGACATTACACCAGATGAGCAAAGAGGAGGAGTACTGAAACAATACACACGTAATTGAGACTTGAAAATATATTGGTAGATAGTTGAGGTGATATCTTAAAAAAATCCACAGGGAAGTGAGATGAGAAGGATTGAAACAATACCTTGGGAGTTGAGATAATAACTGTGGCAATCGACAGGGAGGTGAGTTGAGAAGGACAGAGACAACACACGACGAGACTCGATAAGCAAAAGTGAGACAACATAGCACAAGACAATGCTGAACGATGCACGGCAAAAAACTACAATTCATTAGATAACAGAAAACAGCTCAGCGAAGACATACAGAACAATAACCCAACACACAAATCTAAAACAGGTGAATCGCTTCAAATCTTCACATGACAAAGCCAAAACATCCAATAAAAGATATCTTGTAAAGATTTAGACCAAGAATTATCCCTGCAAAAATACTTTCTGAGAGTCAAGTAAAGTTATCATGTACAAAGGATTCATACCTCAACGAACATAAACTCTTTTAGTTCTATAAGATTTTATATTAGACGCTGATTGAAAACAACATCTATGAAAAAAAATATCCTGTTTCTTTTCATGATTACATGAAAGTTGCCAGTTAGATAATGCCTTTTTTTTTTTTTAGTAAGCACCGACCAAAATTAAAAAGTAGAGAGCCTAGTTCACTATGACAAGCCGGCTAGTCACACTTCAGAAGTTGTCTGCGACCAAAAGACTTTAAAAGTATTATCATCACGATAATGCATGCCGACAAATTTAGGCAGGCGTGATTACTGGAATCGTGGATCAAGTCTATGTGCTTCTTAACTCAGGTCACCCGGTCATGGCAGCTTCTTCTTTAGGTTCACAGTCTGTAAACTCCGGCAGAAAGTTTTGGATGTTTATCCACCTTCTGTTCAAGAACCCGAGTGTTGTGTGCGCATCCGTTTTACAGATATGATTTATTTTTACATAGTTTGCTGATATGTTGAATTCTGGCTTCCTGCCTCTCAGGCAGATGCACTCCCACTTCGAAGAAGCCCCCAATTAGTCGACTCATGCGACATGCTTGTTGGGGAGGCAGTGGGTCTATCCCCCCCCCCCCCCACACAATAAGACCCAGAAACCCAGAACGTGATCACGTAATCCAGGTATTTTACTCTTTGCCCGCCCTTTGTTAGGGAGCTGTAGTAGGGTAGTGGCTAGACGATGGAATGTCAGTCCTGTTTTCGGGTTGAATCCTCACTGAGTCGTATGTTCTTCAAAAATTTACTTTGCCTTTCAGGTCGACCTAGTCTAAAATGGCTACCAAGTAACGTTATGACAAGTAAAACTGGCCGGCTTGATGTGACCCCAGAAGGGACGTTTGGTCTATAAAATTATGATTCTAGCATCATATATTCAAAGCGCCACTGGCGTTATCGGCTCTTTACTTACTTTTTAACTTATTTACAACCACTTATTTACTACCATTTGTTCTTCTGCATCAAGATGCAAGTTACAGCTGTGTTTACAAGTGTATTTCTTCTCATTAAATTTCCAAACAAGCGCTTACAGCGAAAGTCTAATTTATCTTCTCAGTTGTATCTTCGTTTGCCTGCTGGGCTTTTCGTCCCCTCATAGTATTTTTTTTTATCATCATCATCATCAACATCAACATAAGCCCTAATTATCATCCTGTTTTGTCGTTACCCGCCACAAATAGCTTGCACTGTTCTTCCATTTCGTACCATCCAGTGTGATTGTTTCATGATCAGATATGGAATCCAGCTTGGCATCTTTAGCCTTTCTCATCAACGTTAGTCTTAAAAAAAAAAGTAAACGTCCCTTTTTCCCCGCACAAGACCGGTGATGTTGTCCACACCACGCCGGGCGCCTTCACTTCCCGGGACTGCACCCGGTACCAATCAAGGCTGGGTCGACATGGGAGTCAAATTCATTTTGAAAAAAGTTCTGCTCCGCCAAGGAGCGAACCCACGACCTTCCGATCCGAACGCGAGCGTCTAGCCCCTACGCCACGGCGACTACGGTAGTCTTAGGATTTCCTTGTTATGTCTTCGCTTTCTAAACCCATCTATAATATTAGTATCTGTCTATACATGTTTAATTTTATTCCAAACCTTTACCCAAAATATGGCAGACAAATGCCAGGTAAAGTGTAACGTACTCGCTTCACATCAAAAGCTATAGATTGAATTCTTCACTGTCATCCTCGCTGGAACCAGTGGATTAAACATCGTAAACCTTTTGAGATTTAAAATCTGTAAGCATTTTCTCAGATGGGATGAAGTCTTTGCAACTCATTTATAATGATGGCATATTTATTGTTCAGAAAATCATCAATAAGGTCATCCTTAAGTGCCGGCAATATAATATTTGCTATTATGAAAGAAAATTTAATTTTATGCAACTGTATGTGTTCCAATGTACTTCCCCGACCAATCGCTTTCATTTCACTTGGATGATCAATTGTGCGTATTGCACAATGGCAGGTCACGACTACAGCAAGTTGCAACTCTGCTGCCTTTAACTTTATCATTACTTTGCTTTGGAGTCATTGTTGTAATAAGTTGTGGGTGGCTTTTTGACGGAGTTTTCATCTTGTGTTTTTCAGATTTATCATGATTTGATATGCTACTAATTTTTTGTACAACAATGCAATGACACAATCTGCAATATGTTGCCTCTGATCCGTCTGAAGATCTTTTCAGCCGTGGGCATGTTTACTTCCAGCTCCTATTATACTTACGATGTCATAAGATGCTTTCCATTTTTTGGATGACGTAGCCGTTTGTAAAAGAAATAAAATCTATCACAGATAGAAGTAGGTCTCTATCCTCTCTATTTTCTGTCCTCAAGTAGTTTCTGAACACTTCTGAATCACTTGGTTTTAGCGGTGGGTTTTGGTTTTATATCCAGCATTTATTCTAGTCGATTAACATAAATTACAGAGAACCTTGGTTTATCGAAGTCATGACCCGTTTAGGAAGACAACAAATACAATAATAAATTGCGCGAATCTCCGTTAGTCCGTACCAGGACACCACAACAAAGTAACATTGAAAAAAAATATATGTTAACTGTAGGTCTACATTGCTTTTAATAAATCTGCGTGTTTCAAAAGATAGAAAAATTAAGAAAATGTGAACAAATATTGATAAGAAAAGCCAGGAAAAACCTAAATATGCCAAAATATGCCAGTTCATTATCTTATGCCAGTTCAATTTCAAATATGCCAAATTTGTGGAATTTTGCGTCAAAAATGCCAATATCGCGACCCTGAGTATGTCTGTTTATTGTCCATATTCTACATGCACACAGGATGCACGCTTAACCTCCTTCATCTTGATCCATACACTTGGTCAAGGGAAATGAGCAAGCAGCCCAACAGGCAAGTACTCCACTAACGCAGGCAGAAGGAAGTATGGAAAGAGCAGATACCAACTCTATACGAACTGGGCTAGTGGATAATGACAGATCTCCGAAAACTAGCACGATTGCTTGACATGGGAGTGAGGCAAGTGGATCACGCCTATGCCACCTTTGATGTTGAGGAAGGAGTCATTGTAGCCATTACCTCATGAGAATCATCAGGAGAGGCACCTTTGAGCGGATGCTGCATCGGAGAAATGAGCACGCATGGTATGCCCAATGCACAGTTATGCCAACTGTGACAACATAACATAGTGGATGATATTTTTATTAGTAATATTATTGTTATTATTATTGTTTAAACAACCATCATGATAACAACTGTAACCACATACTATACCTTCTTTTTCTTCTTCTTCTTCTTCTTCTTCTTCTTCTTCTTCTTCTTCTTCTTCTTCTTCTTCTTCTTCTTCTTCTTCTTCTTCTTCTTCTTCTTCTTCTCTTCTTCTTTTCTTCTTTTATTGTTCTCAGGTTTTCTCAGCCTGTGTCCTATCCAAAGTCAGCGTCTTTTCTTCACCTCTTGGTCCTCTGGAACTTGTTTAGTTCTCCCCCAAAGCTCTACATTAGTGATTCTATCATAGTATTTAATTCCCTCTATTCTGCAAAGGCACTATTTAATGAATGTTTGTAGTTTTCTAGTAATTGGCGTAGTTGTTCTCGATGTTTCCGCTCCATTCAACAGTACTGATTTGACATTAGAATTAACAATCTTAAGTTCAACATATGTTTTAACTTCTTTTGACCACCACAAATTCTCTAGTGCTATGAAAGCTATACATTCATAATCTCGCCATCTTCTTGTGGGAGGCATTTGTTCGTTATTTTGAAGTCCCACCCTGATTTTTGCCAGGGTCCTTAAATATAGCCGGGGCTGAAATATGGCCTTACGGCTGAACGGGGTTTCCATAACCTCATCACGGTTGATTCTCATCCGCATGGTGGCATTTTGTGTCACTGGGTGTTTATCACTTGTGTGATGTCCTGGTGGGGTACAATTTACATACTCATATCGTATTTTAATATCTTTATTAATGCCACCCCCCCCCCCCACCCTCAGTCTTTACATGACTGGCCAAATAGGTGTACGTCTCCACGTCTTGGAGTGGGATACCATTAAGAGAAAGCACATTACTATTTGACTGACTAATAAAAGCGGGCGGCGCCTAAATAACAATATACTCGTATATTGCTCGACTCAACTTGTCACAGGTCGCTATCTTTTTAGATATGATTTAGTTGTTATGTTTACATTTATGTAACCGTCCAATATTTTTTAAGTCGTGGTATACAATATAAATTTGATAGAAACACGTTATTGTGAATATATTATGTCTAACAGATGAGTAAAGTAAAGTAAAGATCCCTCTTCACGCCTTTAGGCGCCTCGGGCAGATGGGAAGAGAACCCATATTTTACAGACCAATCGGCACTGGGTGGGTAATGTGGTCAGCTACGCCCGCAGTATTTACTTCCCCAGGACATCCAGGTCGACCTGCGACGCCCCATACCACGATAACAATCCACGCAGCCAGCAGAAAGTTTCGATCGCGGTACGTTAGAATTAGGAGTCGGACTCGCAACGCCTAAGCCACGGATGCCGCACTGTCCAACATGCCACGGTATAAATTATGGTTATTTTCACGTTAGAGTCTTCAAATAGAGTAAGTCACTTTTCCTTCACAAGTTTGTTGGGTTGCTCGACTTTTCTGAACGTTACGGATGTGTCCCGATCTGTTTGGTCTTTGTGATGTCTTGAATTTACGTTATCATTCCTTGAAAAAAAAACAATGCCTGTGAAATAGGTTGCAGCACCCTCGGGGCGGGGAAGAAATGCAGTGGAGAGGGGTCGTTTGAGCAAATTTCTTTATGTTTTTAGAGTTTTAAAATAGCTGGCGTGCTGAAATATACAACACGGCATTGTGGAACACCCCCGTAACCTTGTGTGAAGGCCACAGGGCTCAGGAACTACAATCAGAAGTGACCTAGTGTGTGTATGGGCGGGGTCTGGGTAGACTAATATTAATTTTACCCAAATTATTGTATATATTTTAGTGCCCTGGTTTTTGCGAGATAAGTAATAAAAGCTTAAAGTAAATAACATATTTGTAATGTTTTTACATCCTAATTTTATACTGAGTAACGTTTCCGGTGTATTCTGGATACGTCTGAGATTACTGAGTTCCATATGGCCACTTGCGAGAGCGGTTCTCACTAGCTTGATACTTATTTTTACTTCCAAACACTGCATTAAAACTCTTTTGATGTCAATTCTGCAAACTATTATGTTTCAAAACATAAGTGAGTTCCAAGTGACAAGGTCTCAGACAAAACAAGTTGAGAACAAACATCCAACAATCAGTTAAAAAAAAAAGTCTAGTAATATGTGACATCGTGTTTGTCAGCACAACAAATACTAGTGATCTTAGGGACAGTGGCTTCCACGTCACACAGTTACCAGAATCACGGATTAGGTTCGGATTTCTGTCTCGTCCGAGCTTTGTATGTAACAAAGGCTTTCACACACACACACACACACACACACACACACACAATAAATATTGTGTGTGTTTGTGTGTGTGTGAGTGTTTCTGTGTGTGTTTGTATGTGTCTCTGTGTGTGTCTGTATGTGTGTGTGTGTTTGTCGATTTCTGTGTGTTTGTGTGTATGTGTGTTTGTGTTTGTGTGTATTTGTGTGTGTGCATGTATGTGTGTGTGTTTGTATGTGTGTGTGTGTGTTTGTGTGTGTGTGTTTGTATGTATGTGTTTGTGTGTGTGTGTGTGTGTGATGGTAATTTCCCTCACATTTGCCAGTTATCTCTACCTGTTTACGGATTCTCAAAAAGTTGCTCAATAATTTAGAATTTCTAAATGTATTTTCTGTAGTCAGTTTACCGTGAAGAATCTATGGCACAGTTCCTGCAAGCGAGTTAAACATTTCGTGTGCATGCGTCTTGTTACCACTTATAGGTGTGAGTCATTGCCGCGCACTCAATCTTTGAAGGGAAAATATTGGAGCTTTTGAACTGAAACGCTACAAGCCAAACTTTTGTCGACACTACCACGGACCAAGAAAAAAAAATACAGACCTCCTGCGTGATTTAAACAGTGAGCGAAATTGGCTCACAAACAGCATCCTGTGTGCCTTCTTCTTCTTCTTCTACTTCGCGTTCACCAGCTGTAAACTCTGGCGGAAACTCTGGTTGTTCATCCACTTTTGGACTGCAGTCCTGTTCTAGAACCTGAGCGCTGCGTGTGCATCCGTTTTACAGATCTGACTTATTCGTATGCAGACTGCTAGTTTCTTGCCTCTCAGGCAGATGCATTTCGACTTCGAAAAAAGCTGCAAATGAGTCGACTCCTCCGACATGCTTTTAGATAGGCATTCTTATAAATAAACAGAGAGGGGAACCTTTTGAGGCCGTTAAATATTATGAATTAATTAAGTAACAGAAAGTGTTGTGATCGGCATTTTAGATAGGCAGTATGTCTATTCTTGTTTTCCCTATAATAGGGTTCCAGAACCCACACGGGGAGGATCCTGTGTGCCGAAAGCTAGAGTATTTTAGCCGCGTTAAACGTCACTGTGGCATGTAGAGAACGATTATGGAAGATGCAGTTTCTGGAAAACGAGGAAAGAGGCCAACCTTCGTTGAAGTGGAGAGAAGATGTCGAAGATGCACCGGTAACAAAAGCACTTGGGAAAAAGGGGGGGGGGGGGAGCTGGGGAACTGGCTACAGGAAGAAAGACTTTCATGCGTGCCGTGACGAGAGCGACGTTGCTGCTGATTGATGATGATGATGAATGTTGATTATGGGTTTACCTCCCTCTCTCTCTCTCTCTCTCTCTCTCTCTCTCTCTCTCTCTCTCTCGATCTCTGTATGTGTGTGTGTGTTTTTTTCTCTCCCTATATATACACACACACACACCCTATATATATATATATATATATATATATATATATATATATATATATATATATATATATATATATATATATATATATACACTGAGTTGATGATGGATCACTTAAAGGATAACAAGAGCCATCGCTGTAGACCACATGATGAAGTAGGTGGCTAATAAATTTGAAACCGTTTACAGTTGTTCTCAATAGAAACCTCCATAATTTTTATCGATGAGTGATTTAGCTGATATTTGCAGTTCATTTGAGGCCAGACTCGTTGAAGAGGAGTATTTCTCTTTTAAGAGTTATGAAAGCGGGTCTGCAGTCGTCTCAGTGTAAAAGCTAACACATCACCAATCGAATACTAGTACTACTGCTACCACTACCACCACCTTTACACACACACACACACACACACACACACACACACACACACACACAAACTGTCACTACTGTCTGTGTAGGTCGGTGTAACCAGAGGAGTTAGCGCCACATGCTGTCGCCACGGACTGGTAAGTTTAATTGTGCTCCCGACCTAAAAACTCCATCACTGGTTATTATCTACAGTAATATTCCGTGATTAACAAAAAGTACACTATACTCACAAATAGCGAAGAAGAAAAAAAAACCACACCCGTCAAATCTCCCTATCCGAAGGGACGATTTTTAAGTGACCTTGGCATCCGTGCCCACCCAAACTAAACTGGACTGTAAGCCGTCTTAGTTAACAGTTTCTGTTATAAACGAATTGTTTTTGATCGAGTGAAACGTTGTGGGGAGGCTAATTGGGACTTTACTAAAAAAACAAAACTCTTTTGATGAAAGACGCAGATATAGCAGCCTAGCTGTAAACCACAACACAACGTTTTTAAGTGAAAAAGAAAATTTATCACCCAGCGGGGAATCGAACACCGGTCACCCGCGTGAAGGGCGGTATATTTACAACTATACTACCGAAGACTGACGAGTTTGGCTCAGATATCGCAGCCTAGCTTTAAACCACAACATGGCCAACGGCCTCCTCAAGAGCAAACGAAGATTACCCGTGACATGACCATTCAGCCTCACGTCGCCGCTATCACAGACTAGCTGTAAACCCCAAAACCGAGCGGAAATAAAAGCGTAGATATTGCAGCCTTGCTAAAAAAGCACAATACAAAGTGTTAACCTTGTAATTACCAAAAACAAGAGTCGTCTAATTAATCACCACAGAACGAGGTTTCACTAGGTGTTTGTGCTTCTGGGGTTTTTGAGGAAAAGATCCGAGTTTGGTTGTAGTAGAAATTATATAATATGCGAAGTTCAAAAAGAAATATTGTCTCAGGTTCAGGTCTTTACATGTCCACATACTCATTTAGGAACTGGTCGTGTGCATAACGAACGTAGATCAA
The DNA here is from genome assembly GCA_905116865.2 of Candidula unifasciata. Lineage (NCBI taxonomy): Eukaryota > Metazoa > Mollusca > Gastropoda > Stylommatophora > Geomitridae > Candidula > Candidula unifasciata. Next base: position 49,908 of record CAJHNH020003695.1, read on the forward strand.
TCAAGACAGTTCAACTCCGCCGCCATTTGCAATGCACAATAGTATTTTTTTTTTAAACGAAATACAAAACAATGGGGAAAAACAAAGTATACTCTCGAACTGACAGCTATTGCACCCGTGCATTTTTGGTTGTTTAAATAATAATACGCGCGTATTCAAATGCAACACTGTGTGACAATATAAGAGAAATAGTTGGAGAGAGTCAGCAGATTGACGCAGATGTGTCAGGTCTACAGCAGGGCTTTCAATGGAATGTGTTAGAAAACCCAAGCTAGTGTGACCAAAAAACCCAAGCCCGGAAAAAAAAACGAAAACAGAAAGCTAAGATTGATAAATAGTATTCAATTTGTAGTAATGACAGGAACAATTTACTCACTATTATGTAAGTATATTTTGTGAAGAAATAATATATTTAAACAACAAAGTAAACAAAGCTCCAAAATGTGAACACTAGGCATTATATAAATATCTGGAACATGGGGGGAAAGACACTTATTGGCAGCCCTGTTCAGCAGTCAAAGGTGACCTATCAACTAAAAACAAATCCAGGCCGGCAACGAAACAAATAAGGATTTGATCGTTGCTGGTGCTACGTTATTTGTGGTTTGTGCAACACTAATACATGCAAACATGCGCAGAGCCGAACGCAAACGTTGTGTGAGCATTTGAAAGCAATCGGTTTAGTAGTTTCCGAGTCTTTAGGTACCGACTACGGAAAAATAATATTTTTATTCATCTAAATAATGCGCATGTAAACAGTACATTGCACAGTTGATTGCCAGGCATATTTCGCTGTATCTCATCAGGTGCGTTACTACAGTTACATCAACATAAAATAAAGCACAAAACTGAATAAATTCAACTAAAACGCGAATAGTTTTTTCCGATAGACTGCGTCTGTTTCATAGCCGTCGGAAGCTCACCGTAGTCATGTGACTTACCAGGGTAACTTCAAATTTACGATAAATTCTATCTGCTTACAAAGGAAGGGGTAAAAAAAAAAACATAAACCCAATTTCGTTCTTTCTAGGACCAAATTTTTTGTTATTTGAAGCCCCACCCTGGCTTTTGCCAGACGTCGCAATATAGGCAGGCCATAAATATGGCCAGTTGTCTGAACGCGGTTTCTGGGACCTCTCCACGGCGATCCTCATACACATGGTGGCACTTTGTGTCATCGGGTGTTTATCGCTTGTGTGATGTCCTAGTGGGGTAGAAAGTCAGTCAGTCAAAGGAAGGGGTTGTTGATTTTTTATTGTTAACGCTTCGGCGATTCTTAAAAGTCTCCTGTTCTGAGTGTGGTAAACCAGAGAGTGCTTTCCGTGTGGTTTACCACACTCCGAACAGGAGACTTTTGAGAATCGACGAAGCGTTAACAAAAAAAAAAAAAAAAAATCAACAATCCCCTCCTTTGTAAGCAGACAGAATTTATCGTAAATTTGAAGTTACCCTGGTAATTCACGTGACTACAGTGAGCTTCCGGCGGCCATGTTGTTGTTGTTGTTGTTTTCGATCCAGCGGCGCATGAGCTTTTCCCCTTTGGCCCAATGCCATGTAGTGGAAATTGCATGTTTTCACAAGCTTTTCTTTTCCTCCGTACAAGGTGTTCCACTTGTCTGGTCTCGGAGGGAATAGCATTCTTCTAGTCTCGCTGAGTTTTGGGCACTCAAAGAGATGGTTTTCAACAGTTTCGTAGGGGTAGTTACATAGCTGGCACTATGGGGAGTGTTGTGGCTGTATTCTGTTTAGATGTCCACTGAATGGAGTATGTTGTGTTCTAAGTCTGAAGACGGAGGCCTGGTTCCCTTCTTGTTAGATGGTTAATGCTGTCATTAGGATCAGGACCAACCATATGTCTATAAACGTCTCTTCCAGTGTCTCCCATGGCCCATCTGTTCAACCAAGTATCTTTGTTTATAGCTCTTATAAGTGTTTTTGCTGTCTGTAGGGTTGTCGCTGTAGGTGGTTGTTCTTGTGCTGCTCCTTTCTTTGCCAGTCTGTCGGCTCTGTCATTACATGGTGTGCCGGAGTGGCCTGGAATCCACTGCATCACTATTCTGATGTTGTATGAGGTAATAAGCTGATCAGAATTAAGGATTATCTTGGCTATGTCAGTTCTGCAGCGTTCACTGCCCTCCAGAGCTTGAAGGGCAGACATTGAATCTGTGAAGATGACAACATTTTGGGCCTTTGAAGGGTAAACATCCATTACAGTCTTCAGGTGGTATACTGCTGTTTCCACTGCAATTATTTCGGCTTCATAATTTGAGCAGAAATTCACACATGCATCAAAAATCTCTTCAACAGATCCATCTGGATAATCTATGTAGATTCCGTAACCTGCTTTAATGGTAGCTTTAAATGCAGATCCACCAGTATAAATATGTATTCATTCTTGGGGGTAAGAATCAACGGTCTTTAGTGATTTCATAAGAGCGATTGGGTCAAATTGTTTGGTTTCCTCGCCTATCAATTTAATTCGGACTTCTGAAGCTTTGAAGCGAGCACGTGGTGGTAGGTTTCCTGCAACATTCTGAATGCCTTGACGTCTTTCTGGGAGGTGGTATCTGTCCTGAATTTCATTAACACAGTGTAAAACCGATTTGTGCTTTATTCTTTGTTTGTATTCCCAGTTTTCTACAAGGTGTCTATTAGGATGGTTACGATTCTTTCTAACGCATTTTTCAAAAATTTCTAAAGTGGCATTTTTCTCTCCGCAACCCGAGGGGTCCCACATTTGTATGGATTTCACATGCAGCAGTTGGTGTAGACCGCATAGCTCCACAGATTAATCGGAGGGCATTATTTTGTACTCTATCAAGAGTCTCTAGGTTAGTTTTGGAGCAGGTTGTAAGCAGGAATTGTTGTACTCTATCACAGAGTGAACATATCCTAGATATAAGCCCCTGAGAGTTTCCTTGTCCTATCCCCACGATGTGCCTGCAAGTCTCTTTAATAACTGTAACCGCCCTAATGCCTTATTCCTTACCTTTTCAATATGGTTGATGAGATTGAGCTGCCGGTTAAGTATGACTCCAAGGTATGTAGGATGCGCTTCTTTCATCACTTGGTGTTTGTATAACCTCAGGTTAATAGTCTTTCTTGATGGCTTTTGGTGAAGACTATGCAGACCGTCTTTGTATAGTTAACCTTGAGTTTCGATCTTTGGCAGTACTCATGCAATCTTCTAAGGTCCCCATTTAGTCTTTGAGCTCCACTTTCCACATTTTCATGACTCCGCCATATTGCTAGATCATCAGCGTACAAGACTTTTTCGGCCTTGATTTGTTCTGGCAGGTCATTGATAAAGATTAGGAACAGTGTACAGCTCAATGATGAGCCTTGTGGCACGCCCTCCTCTAAGACTTCTTTAGAAGAGATTGCGTTGTGTATCTGAGTCTGGATTGTCTATCTATCAGAAAGTATTTCACCCAGTTATACAATCTGCCATGTATTCCTATGCTCGCTATCTTTATCAGGAGACCTTTTCTCCATACTCTATCTATCATAGGCCTGCTGGAGGTCGACAAAGACGGTCATGAAACAGATGCAATGTATCGGAAGAAACTATTTGTCTTTCAGTTGAATTTATTCAGTTTTGTGCTTTATTTTATGTTGATGTAATTCTGTAGTAACGCACCTGATGAGATACCGCGAAATATGCATGGCAATCAATTGTGCAGTGTATTGTTTGTCTACGCATTATTTAAATTTTTATTAATATAGATTATTATTATTAAATGGGGACAATTCATGTTTTTATTTGTGGAAAAAAATGGGGCAGGGGGATTACTGATAGCACTACAGAACTTTAGAAACGCACAAAAACGGGAGTGGCAGGCCAAAACAAAACGTATGGTTTACCACTAGAGATGTGGTCAGTATCGCTCTGGCGTGGAGAAGGAACCTTTTTTTTAAATTGTATATTAATTACAAAATAATTTGTAATTTAAAACAAAAAAGAATCATTTTAAAATATATTATCTCACCGAGAACACGACACACACACTCACACATCGTAATTGTAACTGCCTCAGAAGGCATGCTGAGGAAGATCAGGACAGGCATGCTTCGTGCAGAGTGGCATGCTTCGCTGCGGAAGACACGGGTGAGGAGTACAGTCTAAATTTTTTTCACCGGAAAACGCCGGTGTGTTGGTAATTGAACAGGCAGACAGACGGGCTGGCTTTGCACAACTTGGTGGAATACTGATGCATGATAAGGCAGACGTGGTTAGTGCCTTTTGGAAGAGCGTGTACAGTTCGGAGGAGCGGATGTATCACCAGTCTGGTGAGATTGATGCAGAGGGGAGGGACGAGAGGTTCTGGCAGATGCTCGAGGCTCAAAGGAAAGGCAAGACGGACGTTTAATCAGAATGCTACTGGCACCATAAGTTTCGGAAATCTTCGCTGGTCGCTGAAGATGGGGACGGATCGCTTAGGGGAATGCCTCGAGTGCCGTGAAATCGGTTCTTGAATCAAATCAAATCATTTTCTCACCGATTGTAAAATTTTAGGCTTGTGATAGATTTCCCCATTTTGGGTTCCATAGTCTCATTTTGGGGAGAACAAGAATGGACCCACTACTTCTTTACAAGCATGTTGTTAAAAGTCGCTAAATAAGGGTTTCCTAATATTCAATGTTTTGGACCAAAGGGCGTAAATATTACATCCTAGCTGTAAACCACAATAGGACTAGTAGATAAGAAGATAATATATTCACGTAAACTCGTGGCTTTTTTATGGCACGCAACAATGCGCAGTACCGACACCCTTTTAGGAATCCTTTCCCCCAGCGTTGCTATAACAGAACTTCATGGTAAGTAACACAATCTTTTCTGGACATTTTGCGATGAGTATCGGCCACGTATCTTTTAGATTCACCGATATTTTCCTCATCTATCTCATTCATATTTTTCTAGCAGCCGGGATTCATTTTCAAACCGTTATTATATTATCATCCCTGACATTTGCACAAGGTTGAGTTGAACACGTCATCAGGACATATTCATCACTACTGTAGCCCACACATGCTCTCTCCACACCAGACAACACATACAACGTAGACTCATATCCTGAACCCGGCTCTGTTTTGAATATGTCACTGCAGAATATGTTCTGGCGTAGACCTCTTGGCTGGCGTCTACTTCTTGCTTGGGTTCTATGATTTGCAGGTGAAAGTTGGCACTACCCGTGTGAAGGATACAGAACTGTTTGTTTGTTTACCTACTCATGCGTCGACTTTACATCCGGCTCCCCAGTGAGTGAGTCAGTGAGTGAATGAATGAGGAGTGAGTGAGTCAGTTATTGAGGAGTGAGTGAATGAGTGAATAGATGGTGATTGAATTAGTGAGTGAGTGAGTGAGTGAGGTGTAGGTGAGTGAGGGAGTTAGTGAGGAGTGAGTGAGTGAGTGAGTGAGTGAGTGAGTGAGTGAGTGAGTGAGTGAGTGAGTGAGTGAGTGAGTGAGTGAGTGAGTGAGTGAGTGAGTGAGTGAGTGAGGTGTAGGTGAGTGAGTGAGTGAGGTGTAGGTGAGTGAGTGAGTGAGTGAGTGAGTGAGGTGTAGGTGAGTGAGGGAGTTAGTGAGGAGTGAGTGAGTGAGTGAGTGAGTGAGTGAGTGAGTGAGTGAGTGAGTGAGTGAGTGAGTGAGTGAGTGAGTGAGTGAGTTAGTGAGGAGTGAGTGAGTGAGTGAGGGAGTCAGTCAGTGTGGAAGTGAGTGAGGAGTGAGTGAGTGAGTGAGGGAGTCAGTCAGTGTGGAAGTGAGTGAGGGAGTGAGTCAGTCAGTGAGTCAGTGACTGACCGAGTCAGAGAGCGAGTGTATGAGTACATCCGGCTCCCCAGTGAGTGAGTCAGTGAATGAATGAGTGAGGAGTAAGTGAGTCAGTTAGTGAGGAGTGAGTGAATGAGTGAATAGATGGTGACTGAATTAGTGAGTGAGTGAGTGAGGTGTAGGTGAGTGAGGGAGTTAGTGAGGAGTGAGTGAGTGAGTGAGTGAGTGAGGGAGGGAGGGAGTCAGTCAGTCAGTCAGTGTGGAAGTGAGTGAGGGAGTGAGTTAGTCAGTGAGTCAGTGACTTAGTGAGTCAGTGACTGACCGAGTCAGGGAGCGAGTGTATGAGTGAGTTAATGAGGGGAACTGAACCCCAGCTAGAACCGCACACCCTCTGTGAATCAAAGTGCAATGCATCATTACTAGGATGCGAGTCCCTCAGGTCAAGTCCCAGAAACCCTGTTTAACTGTAAAGTTACAATAGGGCACCCAAAAATTAGGAAGCATCTTGAAGTCAGGCCGGCGTGGGGGCTGTAATATCATAACAATTTGTCAAATGTCTTCTTCTTCTTTTTCTTCTTCTTCTTCTTCTTCCGCCTTTCTAACCTCCAATGGAGCATAGGCCAACAACCAACTCACGCGAGGTCGTTCTATCCTTCGCTATTGCATGCAGCTCTTCCCATGTCCTCCCCATCTTTTTAACTTCACTTTCTAGCTCCCTTCTCCGTTTTTTATTTTTGATCTTCAGTTATTTTTAGGCCCCTGTGGATTCCAGTACAAAGAAATTTTAGTTATATTGTTCTCCCGTTTTCTCAGCGTGTCTTATCCAACGCCAGCGTCTTTTCTTCACCTCTTGGTCCACTGGAACTTGCTTAGTTCTTTCCCAAATTGTCCCGTGTAGGAAAAAGTATAATGTATATCCTCAATCACGACCCTTTTCCCAATTTTAAACAACACTATTGTTTATTTTCCGGGTTTCTGATCAAAATCAACCATTTTAAAATTTGGAATAATGTTTGACTTTTTTTTCAAGCGTGAAACAAAACAAACTTGTGGTTGTTTGTGTATTTCTCGGACTCTTTCGTCTTCGCCTAAGCTTTCCACTCATTCACCTCGCACCTACAGCGTTTGGGTTAAAGATCTATTGTCTTATGACACATGTGAACCGACTTGCCCCGAAACATACGCCAACTTGTGACCTTACCACCAACGAAGGTCGACACAACATGGCCAATCACCAAAACATCTGAAGTGAATCCAGACACAAAGGAAGGCAAATCTGTAGCTACGCATACAATCAATATCAACAACCGCCACAAAAGAAAACTTGCAGAGGTGTTCAAGAATAGAGGGGGGAAATCATCACAAAAAGGTGTGAAACTCACGATCAGCTCCCCCAGTGATTCTCAGCCTGTACACATCTGGGGGTGCCAGACGCCCGAAGGCGTTGCCGATGTTCTTTTTACGCGGCTTGTTTAGCCAAGCATTACGGACTGTAAATATAATGAATCAGGTGGCGTCTCCACAATGATGGTTGGCTGTTATGGATCTCCAACACTCTCTGTCGCTTGTCTTGTTTGTATAGTTTCTCAGACTGCCGTTCGTCCATTTCTTGATGTTGTCAGCCCACTTACATCGCTGTCTACTTCTTACTTTTTTGCCGTTAACTCTTCCCACCAGTATGGTTTCTAAAATTGTTATGTCTTATAATATGGTCACAGTTTTTCAATTACCTTCTTTTTATTTATTTCAGTAACTCTCTTTTTATTCACAGACATCCCATAACCTCTTTAGTTGACTGTTTTTGTTTCCATGAAATAAATATATCTTCAGGATATGTATATGTCTCGAGCCTTTTTATTTTCGATGTTCTAGTTGTTTTTGTATCTAAACAGAGCTTTATTGTGATACTTGTGATAACCAGTTTAAAAAAAAAAATATTATAAAAAGTCTGAACTATGACACCATAATGTTGCATAACGCTTTGATTGTTAATTTACTGTGTTAGGGCTAATTGCCTAATTACATTACCTATTCGATTCATTTACTATCACCTATAAGATTCACCGACCCTCTTCTGTTAGATTCATCGACCAAAACTATTAGATTCACCTACATTCACCTAGTAGATTTAGATACTATCAACAACAAAAAAGTAAAGATCCCTTTCTACGCCTTTAGGCGTATCGGGCATATGGGAAGAGCTCCCATATTTTTACAGACCATCAGCACTCGGTGGGTAATGTGGTCAGCTTTACGCCGGCCGTCTTTACTTTCCCAGGACAGCTCATCCTGGTACCCATTCTAGGCTGGGTCGACCTGCGAGGCCTCATACCATGATAAAAATTCACGCAGCCAGCAGAAGGTTTCGATCGCAGTGCGCTGGATTACGATCTAACTTCCTTACTTCATATTATTTTCCATTTAAGTGCCTGTTTTGTAGTTAATTTCCACGGCTCATATGCTCAAAATATCTTAATTCTCCAGTTATACTCAGAATGTGGTTTACCCGCATAAGACTGCATTTAACACCGGGCATCGTAGCCATTCGCTCACCGCGGATCGGAAGGTCATGGGTTCGCTCCCTGGCTTAGCCGGACTTTTTTTTTCTTTTTAAATGACCTTGGCTCCCAGGTCGACCTAGCCTTGAGTGGGTACCGGGTGCAGTCCCGGGAAGTAGATGCGGCCAGCGTGATGCTGACCACATTACCCATCTTGTGCCTATTAGTCTATAAAAATATAGGTCTAGCCTTATATGCCTTATATGTGTGGAAAAGGGTCCTTTACTTTTTTTATTGTAGCCATTACGGGTAACCCAATTATTACCTCTATAGAGGTTGAACAAGGTATCTAGGACCTATCCTCTTGGTCTGCCACCCAGAGAAAGATTTTTTTTTTCTTTCTCGGGGTGATGAAAATTCAAGTAGCGTAACACACTGATCGACTGATCCATCCAGGGTGGGGTAGTATAAATGAGAAAATTGTAGAACCTTTAAATCAAAGAGAACGAAAACCCCTAGGTTCCCACAAAGCATACAGTGTCGGTTTATGTTAAGTCTAGTCTGCAGAAATCTGGAAATAAACACCAGTCCCAGAGCGTCTCACCTGTTTGTGATCTGCTCGCAGGTAGAGAGCGCTTCTGTGGTACCAACAGCCTGCCCAGGATTTTGCTTGTTCCCAGCATTCAGCGCTAGATTCGATTGTATTTTTACTTTAAAAATTAGGCCGCGTTAGCTTAAATGTCTGAAGATAGTGCAACAAGGTATGCTGTTGATGATAAATATATTCAACAAATGGAAACTTTTTCGATGTTTTGTTGATTTCAGCAGTTTGTCCCAGTGGAGTTTTGTTTGTTTTGTTATGTTTATGGAAGCACAGAGTGTGAATTTTACCTCTAAATACACTTGGGAGTTATGGTGTTAGAGTTGGTTGACCGTCCCCCCCCCCTCCCTCCTCCACCAATCCCCACCCCCAGGCTCCAGCGTATCTGGTCCATCGGTGACAACATATACATACAACAGAATAGTATTTTACAGTAGTCACTAACTGTGATAAAGTAATAATAATAATAAAAATAATAATAATAATAATAATAATAACAAAAATACTAATAATAGTGGATGGCTACAAATAGTGACTAGGATATCTCTTAGTGTGTAAGTCTGGTCACATTCTAAATCACAAAGAAACACATAAAACTGTTGAGAAAAGCCAGGATACTAGAGACAAGGAACTGGTCGACCAGGCATGGCATTCAAAGAAAATGCCTGAAACTTTACACCATCCAATGGCCATTCTATATACCAATTATGACCATTATTATTCAGCTGAGGACTTTTTTGCATTGAAGAAATCATTGACAGCCTGCTTTATTTTATAGTTCAACGACAGCCTGCTTTATATTATAGTTCAACGACAGACTACTTTATATTATAGTTCAACGACAGCCTGCTTTATATTATAGTTTAACGACAGCTTGCTTTATATTATAGTTCAACAATAGCCTGCTTTATATTATAGTTCAACGACAGACTACTTTATATTATAGTTCAACGACAGACTGCTTTATATTATAGTTCAACGACAGCCTGCTTTATATTATAGTTTAACGACAGCTTGCTTTATATTATAGTTCAACAATAGCCTGCTTTATATTATAGTTCAACGACAGACTACTTTATATTATAGTTCAACGACAGACTGCTTTATATTATAGTTCAACGACAGCCTGCTTTATATTATAGTTCAACGACAGCCTGCTTTATATTATAGTTCAACGACAGCCTGCTTTATATTATAGTTCAACGACAGCCTGCTTTATATTATAGTTCAACGACAGGCTGCTTTATATTATATTTCAACGACAGCCTGCTTTATATTATAGTTCAACGACAGATGCAAAATATTTTTAGTAATGTTTTAATGTAGTTTTAATTTACTGTAGCGTATTTGTATGGTGAACGAACGGACAGGACACTGTAGTAATGAAGGGCACACTGTAACAACGAATTTTTTATTAACACAATATATGTATATAACAAAAAACATTACAACATAAATTT
>CAJHNH020003696.1:5000-7500 GCA_905116865.2 Candidula unifasciata
CAGATTGCGGCGCCTATGCCCCCCAGGATATCATCACGTACCATAAAGACGCCAAGTCCCGCCAGAGGTTTTACTCCGTCACCAGGGGGCTGGCAATAATTGCGTTCCGGTCGAGGTGAGTTTATGAGCAATTTTGTTGCAGTCGTTTATCTCTCTATAATCCTTTTATTTTTTAAAAAAATCTGTTGCTCTAATCCATCTGTAGAATATCTATAATCCCGAGTAATTATCTCTAAAAAATTAATTTTAAATTTACATAATCTCTAAATAGTGTGTGTCGATTTAATCTTTAATCTCTATGATCTTTAAATAACCTCCCTTGAATTAATGTTCAATCTCTATTATTTCGAATTAATCCATCTCTAAATCAATAATATTTTGTCTCCATCATCTCTAATTAATCCCTCTCTAATTAATCTTCAGTCGCTACAATCTCGAATTTATATCTAATTAATCATAATTCTTTATAACCTTCAAATAATCTCTCTATAATGAAACTCAAGTATTTAAAATCTCGAATCAGTTTCTCTAATTAATCCTCGATCTCTGCAATCTCTCCCTGTTCTGCTCCACTTTTTTTTTTCTAATTTATCTCCTTCTATACTTTCATCTCTCTCTCTCTCTCTCTCTCTCTCTCTCTCTCTCTCTCTCTCTCTCTCTCTCTCTCTCTCTCTTTCTCGTAACCTTTCCCTCTCTCTGTTTCTCTCCCTCTTTTTCTGACAGCTAAATGCTACTTGAATCTAAACGCTAAACTACACATTATATATGACATTAAAAGCACAATAAAGTACCATTTGCCATGCCTTCAGGCGTTTTTGGCATATAGGGCTAGACCTATATTTTATAGACCAATGTGCACTTGATGGGTGATGTGGCAAAAATAAAATCACGTTCAGGATAAATAGGTGAATCCGGAAGAAAAAAAATAACAATACTAGATATCCGAGATATTACAATGTTTTATGCACTACGTAGACAAAACAGAAGAGCCAACCAGCCACTCATTCGTGTCCTGCCAGATTTTGGAAACTTGTGAATGAAGAACAGCTTCCTGATGTGTTCATGTTTGTTATCTGATCTGTTATTTGTTGATAAAAACTGAGGTATATTCTTATATACATGGTGTTCTGTTACGTACTTAACAAAGCACCGGGAACAGACAGCAAAAACCCAATGGGATAGGAGTTAAATTTCAGGCCCCGGAACCTCAAATACCACACCGGACTTAGTAAAAGGAATATCAGATATGACTTCACGCCACAAAAAAAAGGTCACTAAATAAGATAACCAAGGAACCTTCCTTCATATAGCAGGCTAAAAAAGAATCAATTTGGAAGTTTTGTTTCTCAAATCGGAATTGAATAGGAAAATTCTGTTTCGTGGTGTTTATTCAAGTGGTAAGGACACTTTCTCTTTCTCCACTGAACAGTGCTTGTTGATGCATGGCGATCGGAGGTGTGTCGGCTAAAAGAATTTAGTAAGTTGTTTTTCATTTCTCAGAGGTTCTGGAGAGGCATCTTTCGCCCTTCGCCAGTCGACTGCTGACCTGATGAGAAGCCTGATGATATAGTTGTTTTTATTACGTAGCTTGTATACTGTGTTTCTTTGGTGTCTCATTTACTCCCTCTACCCATGTCTTTCTTGGTCGGCCTCTTGACTTATATCCTGCTTTTCTCATGTAGTACGCTCTAGATGCTGTCTGATTGTCACCAGCCACAAGACAATTTTTCATTTCTAAAGAGGTTTTTGTCTTGTTCTTCTTTGTGTCTTCAGCCGGTTGCTGACAAAGGGCCGCAATTTGACACGTCTGTTTTGAAGAACACGCAGCTACATTTTCATAGTCGACTTGTGTTTAAGGATAACTGTAACAAAGCTTCATCAGGTATCTACTTTGACGCTTGCACGTTGCTTTAGCCTCTGTTTCTACTTTCTAGGATTACCAACACGACACGGTTCTCCGTTTCCCCTCAAACATTCTATCAGTTTTATTCCGTCTGATTCTTCCACAAAACTCCTACAATTATTCAGACACAGTCATGACTGTTTGCTTTCACAAGGCCACACACGACATCTTATTCAAAGTCAAGTCAAAACTGTTTATTGTGAAACTTTACTTTGTCAGACACAGTCATGACTGGTTGCTTCACAAAGGGCCTACATTATTCAGACACAGTCATGACTGTTTGCTTCCACAAAACTCCTACAATTATTCAGACACAGTCATGACTGTTTGCTTTCACAAATCTCCTACAATTATTCAGACACAGTCATGACTGTTTGCTTCCACAAATCTCCTACAATTATTCAGACACAGTCATGACTGTTTGCTTCCACAATACTCCTATAATTATTCAGACACAGTCATGACTGTTTGCTTCCACAAATCTCCTACAATTATTCAGACACAGTCATGACTGTTTGCTTCCACAATACTCCTATAATTATTCAGACACAGTCATGACTGTTTGCTTCCACAATACTCCTATAATTATTCAGACAC
>CAJHNH020003696.1:12500-17500 GCA_905116865.2 Candidula unifasciata
TGGAACAGCATTTTCTTACTCTCATCAGGCCGAATTTTATTGTCAAAATAGCATTTAAGAGGTTAAATTTCATTGTGCTTCTTACGTTAGATTTGATAAATTTACTCCAAATGAAAAACATCTAGAAAAACATCTACTATCTAAACGTCAAAAACGCCATCTAAATGCAAAGAAAAACATCTAAATCTGGATGTAAAATATCTAAAGTGGCAACGCTGCTCTGGTACCAATTTTCTAGAGGTTGGGTGAACCCTGGGAACCGCCCGGTTTCGAACACCGACCGTATAACAACAGTGAATGCACAAACGGGAGACACTCAGAATCATTCACAATAAAATCTGGCGTACCGCAGGGCTATGTCATGTCTCCCCCTCTCTTCATAACTTACATTGATACATTTGTGGAGAAACCAACTGTCAAACAAGGACTATAATTTACTAATGGGATGATGATGCAAAGTTAAACAGTTCCATCAAAGAACTACTATTTCCGGGTGACCAAACATTAATTGCCACTTCAGAAGCTGAACTGCAAGACCATATAAATTATTTGAACCAAATTCGCATAACATGAAATTAACGCCAACAAAACAGATATCACGACCATAACCTAAGTAGACAAAACAATAAATATTCAGCTGACAGAACACCCTCAGAAACAAACCAAGAACTTTAATTTCTTTGAAAGCTTAATATCATCAAAACATAAAAATGGCAAAACAGAAAATGAGATCGATGATAGATATAACAGATTAAACCAACTTACTTGGCAAATCGCGCCAGTACTAAGAAACAAATATGTGTCACCAGATGTGCCAACCCTGTATTGTCAACGCCAGACCTGGACAGTGACAGAAACAGAGACAAGAAAAATTACAACTGAAATGAGATTTCCACAAAAGGCAACCAATATAACAAAAAGAAATAAAATCACAAACAATGAAATCTGAAGGAAAATTGGAGTAGCAGCAGTTCTGTGTATCACTAGAAGACAATGAGCAAAATGGTTTGGCTTAGTTCTTTCAGTATTAGTTCCGTTTGTATTAGTTCTATCCGTATTAGTCCCATCTGTATTAGTTCCATCTGTATTAATTCCGTTTGTATTGGTTCCATATGTATTAGTTCCACAAGTATTAGCTCCATCCGTATTAGTTCCGTCTGTATTAGTTCCATCCCTATTAGTTCCATCCATATTAGTTCTATCCGTGTTAGTTTCGTCTGTATTAGTTCTCTCTGTATTCGTTTCGTCTGTATTAGTTCCATCCTTATTAATTATATCCGTGTTAGTTTCGTCTGTATTAGTTCCCTCCGTATTAGTTCCATTCGTTTTAGTTTCGTCTGTATTAGTTCCATCTGTATTAATTCCATCCGTATTAGTTTCGTCTGTATTAGTTCCCTGGGTATTAGTTCCATCCGTATTAATTTCGTCTGTATTAGTTCCCTCCGTATTAGTTTCGTCTGTATTAGTTCCCTCCATATTAGTTCCATCCGTATTAGTTTCGTCTGTATTAGTTCCCTCCGTATTAGTTTCGTCTGCATTAGTTCCATCTGCACTAGTTCCATCTATATTATTCCCTTCTGCACAGTCCCACCATGTATTAGTTCCATCCGTATTAGTTCCACCTGCATTACTTCCATTCGTATTAGTTCCGTCTGTATTAGTTCCATTTGCATTGATTCCGTTTGCCTTAGTTCCATCTGCATTAGTTCCATCCACATTATATCCACATGTATTAGTTCTGTATGAATTTTCTCACACAGTGGATATTCCGAGCAGACGACGATTTGTTCATCAATGTCGGGGAACTAATCAAATTTCTGAAGTCTGTGGATAGCCGGAGGTTGTTGTATCTAGGTCGGCCGGGGTATGGGAGTCAACAAGAGAGAGGTGAATTACAAACTTAACATCATTTTCACTGCCATCACCACCACCACATCTTCCTCTTCCTCCTCGAGTGATGTCCTCCTCCTTATCATCATCAATATCATCGTAAGCATCATCAGCTTTATAGTTTCGACTCATGTTACAATTAAAATAAAAAAGACACAAACAACACTCAACGGGTGTTGATTAAAATTGGCGGAGGCTGTGGCAATAAGAGGTTTAATAAACATAAGGACCACGTCGTGGCTTGTAGACTTCCATGGCTAGTTTTGCAGTGTAACCAAAGACACTGTGGTCTGCGTCTTTTAGTTTAAAGGATTCACGTTTTGTACATAATTACCTTACACTGCAGCGTAAAGGTCTACCTGGCCTATACGTCTACCTCAAGATTTGTAGCTCAAAATTAATATTTGGCCTGCATCTACCTCATAGTTTGACTCTCAAACATACGATATATTGATAAAGTAACAGCAAATGTATTGATCGGCACTCATAGTCAGAAGTAGAAAGATAAAAGAACATACTAGACAACATACAAATCGAAAGCTAGAGTTACCGTGCCGAGAATTGAATCTGTCACCTCCAGACGGCGTGTGCGCCTCGCTATGGAAACAAGTGCACTAAGAACATGGTCAACTAGGGCCCCCATAAACCTAAGGTAGGCTACCAGTGGCCTAAAACTTTAGCTCACCGTTAACGGAAGTCAGGTAGTGTTTAGGTAGTGATTTTGATCGTGAAACCACAAAGACAGAAATTAGGTCACGCACTGCCACTCTTTAGCCACATGATGAGAAGAGAGAAATTCGAGAACATCGTGACAACTGGAAAGATCAGTGGGGAAAAGGGGTAGAGGCAGATCAAGAGAGATGATGTCGGATGGGCTGAAACGATGGCATGGAGAGATATCATCAAGAGAGCTGTTCCAGGCAACCAGGGATCGTGTTCTGTGGAGACGCATGAGCGCCTACACCAACTGGCAGGGCACATGATGATAACTGGCTAGGAATCAGCATATTTTAAAACCCTGAACAAAATAATTAACTAAAATATATCGTTTTTAAATCAAGTTGCGTATATTCATTTATGATATTTCAGTTTTAAAATGTGCTAGTGAGGTTTGGAAAACCCCTAAAGATATGAACTGAAAGTTTAATGCAATCGAAAGCAAATATCTGAGAAAAAATGTTAAGCATAAAATGCGACTGATTCAAAGAGGAGTGAATTTTGTGCCAATTTCTCCCTTTATGCCCTCATTTCTAATTTTATCTTTTCTGGACACTCCTGCTATCTAACCTCCCAAATACAACATATCAAGGCAAAACTGTTGGCCAAGAGAAACATTGGTGCAAGTCAAACTGCATGGCTCATGAAAGAATTACAAAAGACAGTGAAATTATTACTAGAGACAACACTGCAAATATATATAATCTATCTCAGGCGATCGAAAGAAGAAGAAAAATTAATGGTTAGTTGCGTATCCTTTACAGGACGTTGCAGAACCAACCCCAACAGCCTCTGGCTGGTTTGTGGTCTTTCTAGGCAAATTTAGGTCCAGTAGTTTGCCATCCTGGACGGTCGGCTTTCTTGATACCACTGTCGAAACCAACGCAAGGCGCGTGGCCCGCAGCTGGGATCGAACCCGTCATCCCGGCATTACGAAGCGTTCGTATCGACTTAGAAAAAGAAATACTTTGAGGTAATTTCTGCAACCCTTGTCATACACCTCATTGGCGTTGTTCCCGTGTGGGTTACAGGATCCCACTATGGGTTACAGGATCCCACTATGGGTTACAGGATCCCACTATGGGAAAAACAAGAAAGACCATATGCCTTCCTAAAATGGTATGTCGTAAGGGTGGTCTAACTAGAGGCTTTCTTTGAAGTTCGTGTGCATCTCTCTGAGAGGAATGGAACCAACAATCTGCATACAAAAACGTCTGATCTGTACAGCGGATTTGCACGCTATACTCATGTTCTGGAGCAAGACTAAAAGTCCATAGGTTTACGAACAACCAAAAACTTTCCGCCGGAGTTTATAGCCGGTGAATGCGAAGATATTTTCGAGTTGAAGTATTTTGTTATGGTGTGTTGTGAGTGTCCATGTCTGGCACTGCTAGCATAGAATAAGAATGAATATACTTTGCATGGGATATTTGTATTTGCTGACTGGAATTGCCTTATATCAGTGTTTCCCAAACTGTTCTTGGTCGCGGCGCATTTTTGCAATAAAAATTGTCCCACGGCGCACTAACCTAAGTAAAACTATGACTGTTCGTAGCTAGGTTAAATTAATTATTAGGCTTTAACAAAAATTTCGCCGCGCCCCTTTGAAAATGTCGCGGCTCCCCCGGGGCGCTGCGGCACACAGTTTGGGATCTCTGCCTTATGCTGTAAAAGGCAGTGGGGAGGGGGTGGGGAGGGTAGCTATACTAACACAGCATCTGGTGTTTTTGGATCGAAATTGTTTGCATGCTTTATTAAACTGAAACAGGAAATACACTGTATTGTTTTTTTTTTTAAGGGAAGTTAGGCTTGGTTGGTGCCTACTGTATGGGAGGGCCGGGTGTTGTGATGTCCAGCCCCTTGCTCAAGGCGTTAGCTCCCTACCTGCCTGAATGCTTGAACTCTACCGCCTCACCACACGAGGACACGGAACTAGGCCGCTGCATAAACTCTCGCCTGAAGATTAACTGCAGTTTATCCTTTGAGGTAAGTCAACCGAGACAGCAGTTCATTCTTTGAGTTAAGTCATCCGAGACAACAGTTTATCCTTTGAGGTAAGTCAACCAAGACAGCTGTTCATTCTTTGAGTTAAGTAATCCGAGACAAGAGTTTATCTTTTGAGGTAAGTCAACCAAGACAGCTGTTCATTCTTTGAGTTAAGTCATCCGAGACAAGAGTTTATCCTTTGAGGTAAGTCAACCAAGACAGCTGTTCATTCTTTGAGTTAAGTCATCCGAGACTTTTATCTTTTGAGGTAAGTCAACCAAGACAGCTGTTCATTCTTTGAGTTAAGTCATCCGAGACAAGAGTTTATCTTTTGAGGTAAGTCAACCAAGACAGCTGTTCATTCTTTGAGTTAAGTCATCCGAGACAAGAGTTTATCCTTTGAGGTA
>CAJHNH020003696.1:22500-60201 GCA_905116865.2 Candidula unifasciata
AGGACGCCACACGTGTACAAACGTGCAAATTCAAGGTTAGTTGCGTATCCTTTACAGGACGTTGCAGAACCAACCCCAGCAGCCATTGTTTTTTCTAGGCAAATTTACGTCCAGTGGTTTGCCATTGCTTTTTGGACGGTCAGCTTTCTTGATACCACTGTCGAAACCAACTCAAGGCGAATGCCCGCAGTTGGGATCGAACCCGGCATCCCGGCATTACGAAGCGTTTGCATCGACTTAGCCACAGAGCCGACATACGTGCAAATACTTACTTTATAAACACAGTTTACAATTTCAGCAATCATTCTCGGCACGTGAACACTCGCTTATTCATTTGAACTTAAGAAAGTTTGTCAGAATTTCATCGAAAGCTACGTAATATTATTGTAACAGTACATAGGTAATCATTTTTCTTGATACAATTTTTAAGGTGGCCTACCTTTTAAACCAATGGAAAAGTTGCTGGCTTTGACGTCGTTTGTGAGAAAAAAGTTCGAATCTTCACTAAGCAATTTCTTTTTTAAAATTCCTTTAGGCGGGAAAAATAAAACTATAATCTGCACAATCCGCATTGATTGCACTAGGTATGTGGTCCAAAACCATCACACTCAAAGCATCCTAGTCAAACACTACCTTAAAAGGCGGTACAATCGTGGAGTAATGATAATTTGTAATTTTCATCTAAAACAATTTGTATTTTCTAAACTCAAACAGAACATTAAAGCCAAAGAGGCAAGGTTAATTGCAGAAATGGCTGCTATGTACTCCCTAACAAACAAGACCTGGGACATGTTACCAGATACGAAGAGCAATTTTATGTCAAGAAACTCGGTACACACAGCACATCCGTTCTCAGGTAGGTGTTACAAATACATTGTGCATTTATTCGTTCTTATTCATCATCATCATTATCTGTTGCGTGCCGTTAGACGTCACATATGGTTTGCATTCAATTTCTTCACTTGGCTCTATCGCATGCAACTTTCTCGATTTCTGACATGGAGTTGAGCCCAGCATTTGTCTTGCCTCTGGTAGTAATGTTCTTCCTATTCTTTTCCTTGGACGTCCTTTTTTTTTTTTAAATCTCAGACCGTTTATTTCCCATTACAGTGCCTGTTTTTTTTATTATTTTTTTAATTTTTGCTTATTTCGTCTCAGGGTGTGCCTAGTATATTTCCACCTAATTCGCCTTATTGCAATCGCTGCAGGTATTTGTCCAGCCAATTCTTTGATTCTCTCAGTCTTTTATAAATGCATGACAAATCATGTCCATATTTTTCTCAAACATTTATTTTCTAATGTATTTAACTTTCGTTGCATATCTTCGTTGGTTTTAGAACTTTCACTGGCATATGTTAAAACTGAAATAACGTTGAAACGTTGGTCTTAAACCATTTGTATTTTGTATTCTTCCTGATTGCTATAAGAATTAGGAAACGGCACTGGTGTAGTGGATAGAACACTAGCTATTGGGTCCGATGCTTAAGATTTAAAATGGACATCCAGATGAGAGTTTGCTACTTTTTGTTTTGGAGTCTAAAGTGGATACTTGGAAATGTTTTCAGAATCTCAAACTGATGGGGTGACATTATATCATGTGTCTTGTTTTTGTCTGCGTTCGTCCTTATAAGGATAGTTGGTACACCGTTTTGTGGTTAACACCTAGGCTGCGATATCTGCATCTTCTCAGCCCATTAGATCATATTTGAGCAAACTCCTTACTATGATGGATCATAATAATGATGTTGGATGCTGATAATGATGATGGATGATGATGATGAAGGAGGGTGATAATGTATGCACATGATGATGATGATAAAGATGATGGATGATGATAAAAATGGAAGATGATAATGATGAAGGACGATGATGATAATGATGATGGATGAGGATGAAATTGGATGATGATGGATGATGATGGATGATGATGATAATGATGATGGATAATGATAAGTATGATGATGATGTTTATGATGATGATTATGATGATGGATGATGATGTTGGATTATAATGTTGGATGACGATGGATTATAATCATAATGCTGATAGATGATAAGGATAAATGATGATGATTATGATGAAGGATGATAATGATGTTAGATGATAATGATGGGTAATGATGATGATGAAGATAATATGGGCGATGATATTGATGATGGATGATGATGACTGTGCTGGATCACAAGGATGAGGATGTGCCAAAACTTATCAAACGTACACCTAACTAATTAAGTTGTTTTCATCACAAACAGATACTGGCCCAGAGAGTAATGGCAGCAGCTTCTTTCAAAAGGTTTGAATTAAATCTCTGTCTGTCTGTCTGTCTGTCTGTCTGTCTGTCTGTCTGTCTGTCTGTCTGTCTGTCTGTCTGTCTGTCTGTCTGTCTGTCTGTCTGTCTGTCTGTCTGTCTGTCTGTCTGTCTGTCTGTCTGCCTGCCTGCCTGTCTGTCTGTCTGTCTGTCTGTCTGTCTGTCTGTCTGTCTGTCTGTCTGTCTGTCTGTCTGTCTGTCTGTCTGTCTGGCTGTCTGTCTGTCTGTCTGTCTGTCTGTCTGTCTGCCTGCCTGCCTGTCTGCCTGCCTGCCTGTCTGTCTGTCTGTCTGTCTGTCTGTCTGTCTGTCTGTCTGTCTGTCTGTCTGTCTGTCTGTCTGTCTGCCTGCCTGCCTGCCTGCCTGCCTGCCTGCCTGTCTGTCTGTCTGTCTGTCTGTCTGTCTGTCTGTCTGTCTGTCTGTCTGTCTGTCTGTCTGCCTGCCTGCCTGTCTGTCTGTCTGATGGAAGGACGGATAGAACGAGAAAAGGAACTTTAATTTGTGACCGTTTAAAAATAAAATTCGTTCTATCCGTCTCTCTGTCTGTCTGCTGTCTGTTTGTCTGTCGATCCGTCCGTCCGTCTGATCGAATATGTCTATCTGTGTCTGTCTGTCCTGGTATGTTTTGCCAAAGCTGATGTCTGTTTTTAGGATCACGTGGGATTGGAAAGTATTGTGTGTAGTTTTCGCTGACGAAAGAGTGGAACCATTGTGGAATGACCCGTTTCCTTATGCAGGACTCCTAACTAACCCACTCTCCCTTTTGCCTAATTTCCGTGGGGAAAAAAGGAGGTGGGGGGGGGGGGGGGGAGGGGTGTGAATGGAAACAGGCGCACTGCCCGACTCACAGAGTATGTTGAGAAAGGTGGAGACAGGCAGGCTCCGTGCCGCGTGGCAAACAACAATTCAGAGGCCCGGGTAGTTAGCGTCCTTTGGATATTTTCTCCAGGTGATGCGGGTGTGTTGGGAATTGAGCAGGCAGATAAACCGGTCGGTTCTGTACCACTTGGTGGTGAAGTGATGTATGACAAGCTACATATTGTGAGGGCGTTTTGGGAGCGAGTGAAAGTGCGGAGGCACAGATTGTTCATTACGGTCTAAGGAGAATGGCGCTGCGAGGAGTTGCCAGGTTATCTCGACGTCCAACACTCAACACATTTCTGGGCACAGATGGCAATGGCAAAGTGGATAGATCAAACACCCGTGCCGTCTTTCTGTTGGCAGACAAGAACAAGGACGGCGTTATTAGTAAAAACGTGTGTCACCTCGTTTTCGAGAATATTGAGAAGCCCACGGATCATCGCCAAAGTGGAGACTAAGTTCTAGATACACCGGAAAGTCCCAGTGTGTGCCAAAACTTCAGTGTCTCGAGTTTTTCAAATATTTAGATCTATTTGTGTTTTCAACAGATAAATACATAATGTTTGTGTTGTGAAATTATCATTAAATACATCTGCCAAACACTGAGAGAGAAAAATCCTCATGTTTCTAATGTGTAGGGAAAGAACGTCAATGATCTCTACAATGTATGGGATACAGTCAAAAAGAAAGCTCTCTACAGCGTCTTCTTTGGAAAATCCACGCTACTGGTGTATGCCAGTGTAAAGGTAATCTACACTCTGTGTTGCTTCTTTGTTTTCCTCTTGAGATCGCTCACTGATTTACATCGGCAGACCAGTTCTTGTGATAAACTTGACAGGGTTTAGGAGTTCCCTTTTTGCTTCATACAACTTTGAGTGCAGTGTTGTCTCACTGGGCCAGTATTTCCTTCTTCATTTGCCGTACAAGAGACATTCTTGCAGGACATGTTTTTAGTCTGCATACACGGCCCACATGGGACCAATGGTGAACTACTTAGACAAGTTGTTCTCAATCTTCCTAATGCCGCGACCATTTAATACTTCCTCTTGTTGTAGGACCCTCGAATACAGTTCCTCACGTTGTGGCGACCCCTAAGCAAACTATTATTTTCGTTGGTTCTTCATAACTTGGATCAATGTGTATTTATGATGGTCTTAGGCGACCCTTGTGAAAGGCTCGCTCGACCCACAAAAGGGTGGCGACCTAAAGGTTTGGAACCGCTGACTTAGACGAAGCCTCTGTTGATGTTCTCAGGATGCTAGTTCAAGACCCGGCTGCCAAGTTGGTACTTTCGGACAAATATGGTACTATCTGATCCTTATCAAGCAAAACTGTTTATTCTGGTACCAAACCCGATGTTTGGGTACTTTTTAGAAACGTTGCATCAATATTTCAAATGTCGGCATTCTGTTGACTCTCTCTCTAATATGACCAGAGATGTACTAAAAATTAACGTGGAGCTGTTGTTGATGTAAGTGTAACTTTCCACGTGAATGGTCGTTCTTGTTTCAGTTTCAAAGTTACTACTCCCAGTGTAGGATTGTCCGTCTGTCTATTCTTTTTCCGTCAACTCTCTCTCTTTCTCTCTCTCTCTCTGTCTACTCTTTCTGTCTAATCTCTCTGTCAACTCTCTCTGTCTATTCTCTTTCTGTCTAATCTCTGTCTACTCTTTGTGTTTACTCTCTCTATCCTCTCTCTCTGTCTACTCTCTTTTTCTCTGTCTACTCTCTCTGTGTCTACTCTCCATATCTACTCTCTCACTGTATACTCTGTCTGTCGACGCTCTCTGTCTAGTCTCTGTCTGTCTACACTCTCTGTCTACACTCTCTCTATAGTCTCTCTCTATTCTCTCTGCCTACTATTTCTCTACTCTGTCTATCTACCCTCTCTCTGTTTACTCTCTCTGTGTCTACTCTGTCTCTCTACTCTCTCTCTGTCTACTTTCTGTGTGTCTACTCTCTCTTGTCTACTATGTGTGCTCACCTCTCTCTACTCTTTCTGTCTACTCTCTTGTCTACTCTCTCTCTCTTTGTCTGCTATCTCTGTCTACTCAGTCTATCTTCACTCCATGACTATTCTGACTGTTTCTCTGTCTGTCTCTCTGTCTGCTCTCTCTGTCTACTCTCTGTATCTACTCTCATTCTCTCTGTCTACTCTCTTTCTCTCTGTCTACTCTTTTTCTCTCTGTCTACTCTCTTTCTCTCTGTCTACATTCTTTCTCTCTGTCCACTCTCTTTCTCTCTGTCCACTCTCTTTCTCTCTGTCTACTCTCTTTCTCTCTTGTCTACTCTCTTTCTCTCTGTCTACTCTCTTTCTCTCTTATCTACTCTCTTTCTCTCTGTCTACTCTCTTTCTCTCTTGTC
Source organism: Candidula unifasciata (assembly GCA_905116865.2). NCBI lineage: Eukaryota > Metazoa > Mollusca > Gastropoda > Stylommatophora > Geomitridae > Candidula > Candidula unifasciata. The sequence continues at coordinate 28,031 of CAJHNH020003696.1, forward strand.
TACTCTCTTTCTCTCTTGTCTACTCTCTTTCTCTCTTGTCTACTCTCTTTCTCTCTTGTCTACTCTCTTTCTCTCTTGTCTACTTTCTTTCTCTCTGTCTACTCTCTTTCTCTCTGTCCACTCTCTTTCTCTCTTGTCTACTCTCATTATCTCTTGTCTACTCTCTTTCACTCTTGTCTACTCTCTTTCTCTCTGTCTACTCTCTTTCTCTCTGTCTACTCTCTTTCTCTCTTATCTACTCTCTTTCTCTCTGTCTACTCTCTTTCTCTCTGTCTACTCTCTTTCTCTCTTATCTACTCTTTCTCTCTTGTCTACTCTCTTTCTCTCTGTCTACTCTCCTTCTCTCTGTCTACTCTCTTTCTCTCTTGTCTACTCTGTTTCTCTATGTCTACTTTCTGACTATTCTCTCTGTTTACACACACTCTCTCTCCCTCTCGCTCGCTTTCGAATTGTTATTTTACATTCATATTATAAATTCTGGTATCTGAACATACAAGTAATATCATTGTCATGTAAAATACAATTTACCGTTTAAAAGTTGAATGTTTGAAAGTTGAGTGTTTGAAAGTTGAATGTTTGAATGTTGAATGTTTGAAAGTTGAATGTTTGAAAGGGCCGAATGTAAGACAAGCCTACGTGTCCAATTTTAGTTCCTTTGGAAATAAAGTTCGTTTGTTCTCTCTCTCTCTCTCTCTCTCTCTCTCTCTCTCTCTCTCTCTCTCTCTCTCTCTCTCTCCCTGTCTCTCTCTGTACATTTGTTTCTCTCTCTATCTCTCTCCCTCCCCCCCCCTCTCTCCCTCCCCCCCCCCTCTCTCTCTCCCCTCCCCCTCTCCCCACCCCCTCCTCTCTCTCTCTCTCTCTCTCTCTCTCTCTCTCTCTCTCTCTCTCTCTCTCTCTAAGGGCATTAAGAATATCTGCGTAGGCCATAAACCAGCCATCATGTTTACTCAGATTTGTTTCCCAACAGGGTCAAGGAATCATGCACGCAAACAACATAGAACAACTTAAGGCATCACCGGAATATGCTCAAATCAAAGGTAAAGACAACCACACGGAGATTCTTGGGCTCACATACCAACATCTGAGTACTGACCAAGGTACCCAAGAAATCATTTTTGTCCGAAACGCCAAAATAAATAACAAAACTGTTGTACCCGTATTAGTTCGGAGAAACTTCGTGAAGCATCATGTGCAATTCAGGTAAGCGGTAGAAGTTGCAATTTAAACAATACTGTCTTATTCAACCCATCCGGATTATAGTTCAGATGTAGAGTTTTTAGTTATTCTTTTATTTTCAATGGTGGATAGTTGAGTTAAGTTGAGTTGAGTTGAGTTTGGAATTGACATCACAACACTCGGGGCATTCCCTTGCATGCTCCGTTCTAATCTTCAGCAGCCAGCGCAGTTGACTCAACTCAACTTCCGCTACAAGTGGATTCACAAAGAGAAGGACAGTTAAATTTTACAAATCTTCTTCTTTTGCATTCATTCGAAGATGTAATTGCGTTGTGTCCGTTTACAGCAAGGCTGCGATATTTGCACCCTTCGGCCAACACATTCGACTTCAGCGGGCATTTGTTGACCGGGTTAGCCTTCCTGGTAAATTTTACAAATGATTGATTGACTTAACTGTCCCGAGTTATCCCATATGGTCAGTCTCTCTCTGCAAGCTCCTAGCTGATGATGATGATGATGTTTATGATGGATGATAATGATGATGACAATGATGATGCTAATAATGATGATAATAATGATGATGGTAATGATAATGATGATAAGGATGATAGACGACGATGATGATAATAATGATAATGATGATGATGATAATAATGATAATAATGATGATAATGATGATAATGGTGATGATAATAATGATGATCATCATGATGATGATGATACTGGTGATGATAATGATGATGATAATTATAATAATGATAAATGATGATGATAGATGATGAAGATGATGATGGTGATGATTATTATGATGATCATGATGATGCTAATGATGATGATAATGTTGATAGACGATGATGATGATAATGTTGATAGACGATGATGATGATAATGTTGATAGACGATGATGATGATAATGTTGATAGACGATGATGATGATAATGTTGATAGACGATGATGATGATAATGATTATGGATGATGACACAGCCGAGAGCGTCACAAAGGACAGGAACTCCCTAGCTCCAGTGATGATCTCATACACACATGTACATACACACTTATATAAACATACACACACATATATACACAGGTATGCATTAGCCATCCCTGTTTTCGCATTTTTACTTTACATCATTTTGATAATTAAACATAATATGCTTGGTACATAAAATACAATTGTCATGTGAACGATGCGTGTTTAATGTAAGACGGGTCTGCGTGCCTAATTTGTGTCCCTTTGTAATGTTGAATTAAGAATCGACATCACATCACTTGGGACACTCCCATAAATGCACTTTCCCCATCTTCAGCAGGAAGCGAAGAGTTCCAGTTCTTATGGCACCGGTAACCGTCTCATTGCATATCCATCTCATCCTTCTCCTGAGTGTTTAGCGTCAGCCAGATCCCCTGGTAACTCCTCGCAGCGTCATTCTCCTCCGACCGTAATGATCTATCTGCGCCTCCGCACTTTCACTCGCCCCCAAAGGGCCCTCACAACATCTAGCTTGACATACATCAGTTCACCATCAAGTGGTGCAGAACCGGCCAGTCTAATATTATTACTATCAAAACTAATTCGTGAACTGAACGACCAGACAAATGACCGGACGACTTTGCTACAGAGAACCTGTAGAATCAACAGTTATAAGACTGAGAAGATGGCTCTATATTGTTCAAATTCTGAGAAGACACGAACAGAGAATCGCCAAACAGGCACTGAAATGGGAGCTAAAGGGACTGTGGAGACGAAGACGTTCACGAGAAACCCTAAGGTGAAAGTTGATGGGAGAGGCTAAAGCTGCTGGACTGGATTCCATGCATGATATCAAAGTGATTGCATTGCTTAGAACGGAATGGATATAATGAGAACAAATCCACAGCGGAAGCAAGCACAGCAGGAGTCTACCGAACAACGGTTGGGGGTTGGGGGGGGGGAGGGGTGTGTTTACCTCGCGACAATTGTTTGGGTCTATTATCCTCTTTGACAGACGGCGGGCCAGCCTGGGTCATGACGCCAGACCTCAGACATAACCTGCGCCTTTTGGAAATTGGACAAGATATTATGGGGGCTTTGCAAAAGGTATTGAGTTTATCGTGTTATGTATATCGTCGCCGCAGTAGAAAATTGCGCGACTACATTTACGACCAGAGTGACAAATTGACGGCTGGTTCATCGGAAAGACGTTGGTCGAACATACTTTGGCCTGTAGCAGAGTGACATGAGAAGACTAATCGCACAGCTTTGTGTTTAGGGATTTTAAAGTTCTTTTCCAGTAAGAGCTCGGACCAGTCTACCGAGTTCTATCCCCCACGACGTTCTGTTGCCTCCACAGCCAGTTCGAAGCCCCATCAGCCGCTTCACCCTGTTGTTTTCGAGTCCATTTACGATCCTTTCCTCGCAAGCCCAGCTGCTTTAGTACATTGTATGTGGAGGTGGAGATTAGCCCTCTTTCGCCTACCTCGAAGAGTTTTAATGCATACTCAACGTCGCTCCTCAGACTGGCCGCCAGGATAAATAAACTGTGAGCCCTCTGTGCCATGTAATGGCCCAATAGGAATTAGGGAATAAAAAAATGAATGAATCAACCAATCAATCAGTCAATCAATCAATCAATCAATCAATCAATCAATCAATCAATCAATAAATGAATGAATGAATAAATGAATGAATGAATGAATGAATGAATGATTGTGAAATAATTTGTTTGTTTTATTTAGAGATGTAGACTACTGATACACTTATTTCAGAGAATCGGGAGAAGAAAGAGGGACACAGAATGACACGAACATTATATACATTCTTTTGACGGTGTTCCAAAAATCCTCGTGCTATATACGTTATGTACGGAACCACAAGAAGGCGGTAGATGGTAGGTTCTCTTATTACGTTCAGTAGATATTTGTCCGGTAGTTGGAGTCCCTGTGTCCAGACAATGTCTCCAAGTCTCGGAAATGTGGTTTTACAGAAGAATTCTTAGAATTCATTGCACACCAAAATGTACCTAGCTGTTTGAGTCCTTAATGAAGAAAATTGTGTGGGTGTGTGTGTGTGGGGGGGGTGGGGGGGGGGGGGGGGGGTTGGAATAACATGGACAAAGAAGAAAAGAAATACTGACCTTCTGAAACATCTGAACATAAGGAAGATTGGCTAATAAACAGCATCTTGCCTCGAAAGCTGAAATATTTTGGGCAAATCAAACGCCTCGGCGGATTAGGAAAAACAAAAATGCGAGAAGGCCTGGTGCCAGCAAGGAGGGGCAGGGGCCGATATGAAGTGACCAAGGCAGATGTGGTCAGAGCCCTTTTGAAACAAATAACGAAGTCAGAAGACAAACTTTATTATTATGAGCTGGAGAGAATGAGACACCTGGGTGTGACCAGAGGGTCTGGCCGGCACGCTACGCTCAGAGGAAAGGAAAGACGGACATATAACCTGACTACGACTGGCACCATTAGTACTGAAACTCTGCGCTGGCTGCTAAGGAAAGGGACGGAGCGCATACGGGAATGCCTTGAGTGCTGTGATGTCAATTTGTAACTCAACCCAGCTCCGCCCAAAGATGGTCAAATTGCCCTGACACAGTTCCTTCCATGTAAAGGATGTTGTCGAGGGGATGTTCATTGAAAAAGGCAGGCAGTGCATGATAACAAATGTATGTCGAGAACAACAGTGACAGACTTGGTGCGAATGTTTTGAAAAGCACAAGAGCTCTTGACAGATCTTCCATACTCCGGGTGGAACTTATATTGCTGCAACAGAAAAATAAACTGTCTTCATCATTGAAGCAGCAATGAAGATCAACCGCTATCGAAGCATACGTTCTCAACTTAAAGAAATCGATGTGTTAACTAGGATAGGTGATAAGGTTGTTTATCATAAACTATAATATCGAAGGTGTGTTCACAATGGGTATCACGGATGTTCATACTGTAAACACTTGGTTCAGTGAGCAACCCCAATCCTTTTTTTTTTTTTTTTGCGGATGACATTCGCCGCCTACCCAAGAAATGGTATGATTACCTGAATGCTTACGGCAGTAAACGACTCTTTTCTACGTCTTCAGGCGTTTTGGGCATATAGGGCTAAACCTATATATAACAGACCAGCTGGTACTAGGTGAGTGATATGGTCAGCAGCACGCCTGCCACCTTTACTTCCGATAACTCCACCTAGTACCCATTCAAGGCTGGGTCGACCTGGGAGCCAAGATCGTTTTTGAAAAAGAAATAATTCTTGTACGGTCAGTAACTGAACCCACGACCTTCCAATCCGCAGACGAGCGCCTAGCCGCTTCACAATGGCGGCTCCCCATTTGTCATTCCAAACATTATTATTTAATAATTTTAATATTATTAATCACTTAAACAAGGCTTAGAACACTTGAAATTCCCGAACATTGTTAAAGGCTGAAGGCATGTTTGATCTTTTGTTGCTTTGCTCAACAACAACAAAAATCGTCATGTTCAACCAACATTCCCGATGGGGAGCTTTAAGTTATAATTGTGACACGCTTATGTGTAACATATAAAATGGTTTAGCCTTGCTCTCCACCAACCAGCCATGAAAAGGTCTCCTGCAGTGCTGCTTCGATCAAAGGAGACAGACCTAAATACTGTCCCGACCCGCTACAAAGTCGTCTACCGGCAAGCTGATGTTTGTTTTATCTTGGCGTCCCAGTGCCTGAATTGACGTTGCAGCTGTTTTCTGTTCCAGGCTACAAGGGCAAGGTACAGCTGCGAGTGGTGCTCTTCAGAGATGAAGGAGGAGAACACAGAAATGTTTCTGCCGCCACTTCTGCATTGTTGCAAGGCAGCCCTGACCTAGACGTTCACATGATGATAGTTAACGAAACGTTTGGGCGAGCCAGGGGTATGCATCTATCTGTCTGTCTGTCTGTCTGTCTGTCTGTCTGTCTGTCTGTGTGTCTGTCTGTGTGTCTGTCTGTGTGTCTGTCTGTGTGTGTGTCTGTCTGTCTGTCTGTCTGTCTGTCTGTCTGTCTGTCTGTCTGTCTGTCTGTCTGTCTGTCTGTCTGTCTGTCTGTCTGTCTGTCTGTCTGTCTGTCTGTCTGTCTGTCTGTCTGTCTGTCTGTCTGTCTGTCTGTCTGTCTGTCTGTCTGTCTGTCTGTCTGTCTGTCTGTCTGTCTGTCTGTGTGGGTGGGCGTGTGTGTGTGTGTGCAGGCAGGCAGGCAGGTAGCTAGGTAGGCAGGTAGCTAGGTAGGCAGGTAGGCAGGTAGGCAGGTAGGTAGGTAGGTAGGTAGGTAGGTAGGTAGGTAGGTAGGTAGGTAGGTAGGTAGGTATGTTGGTATGTATGTCTGTCTGTCTGTCTGTCTGTCTGTCTGTCTGTCTGTCTGTCTGTCTGTCTGTCTGTCTGTCTGTCTGTCTGTCTGTCTGTCTGTCTGTCTGTCTGTCTGTCTGTCTGTCTGTCTGTCTGTCTGTCTGTCTGTCTGTCTGTCTGTGTGTCTGTGTGTCTGTGTGTGTGTCTGTCTGTCTGTGTGTCTGTCTGTCTGTCTGTCTGTCTGTCTGTCTGTGTGTCTGTCTGTCTGTCTGTCTGTCTGTCTATCTGTCTGTCTGTCTGTCTGTCTGTCTGTCTGTCTGTCTGTGTGGGTGGGCGTGTGTGTGTGTGCAGGCAGGCAGGCAGGTAGCTAGGTAGGTAGGTAGCTAGGTAGGCAGGTAGGTATGTTGGTATGTTGGTATGTATGTATGCATGTCTGTCTGTCTGTCTGTCTGTCTGTCTGTCTGTGTGTGTGGGTGGGCGTGTGTGTGTGTGCAGGCAGGCAGGCAGGTAGGCAAGTAGGTAGGTAGGTAGGTAGGTAGGTCTGTCTGTCTGTCTGTCTGTCTGTCTGTCTGTCTGTCTGTCTGTCTGTCTGTCTGTCTGTCTGTCTGTCTGTCTGTCTGTCTGTCTGTCTGTCTGTCTGTCTGTCTGTCTGTCTGTCTGTCTGTCTGTCTGTATGTATGTATGTATGTATGTATGTATGTATGTATGTATGTATGTATGTATGTATGTATGTATGTATGTATGTATGTATGTATGTATGTATGTATGTATGTATGTATGTATGCATCTACTACTTGAATATCTACCTATTCAAGTACCTAGTTACCTACCTACCTACGTACTTACCTACTTTTCAACCTACAAGTGTAAAAACAGATGATCTATGAATCTACTAGCTTTACTCTAAACCTAATAGCTGTACTATGAACCTATTAACTTTACTATGAACCTACTAACTATACTATGAACCTACTAACATGAACCTACTAACTGTACTATGAAGCTATTAGATGTACTAGACTGTGATAAACATTCTGTGTATTTTCGTTGGCACAGGAGCGGAGAAAAGATGGGGTGACCCGTTTGCTATGAAGCTAAAGCTAAGACTACCAGACCAGACTAGATGTACTATAAGCCTATTAACTTTACTATGAACCTACTAATTGTACTATGAACCTACTACTATGAACCTGTTTATTGTACTATGAACATGCTACTATGAACCTACTGACTTTTCTATGAACCTATCACCTACACTATGATCCATTTAAGTGTATTATGAACCTACTTGCTGTACTATGACCCTATTAATTATACTATGAATCTACTAACTTTACTAAGAACCTAGCAACTATACTATGACCCATCTAACTGTACTATGAACCTACTAGCAGTACTGTGACCCAACCAATTGTACTATGAACCTACTAATTGTACTATGAACCTACAAGTACCTGGTCTACTCTAGGACTGGTACTCGCCATGGAGAACCTGGCCAACAACTCTTTACTATTGCTAATGGACGTAGACATGGAATACACCTCCGACTTTCTGTACAGAGTATCAAGGAACACTGTCATGGGCCGATCAGTTTATTACCCTATTGTTTTCAGTCAGTTTAGGTAAGCATCATAAACTCTTCCTGTTCTAAATCTAATGAGGTTGAAAGATTAGCTGCTGCCGATCCTCTGGGCGATAAACAACTTTATGATAAAGTGGGTGAGGTATAAGCTCTCTGTGGTCAAATGCTGTTGTGGTTTTACGGTCAGCTTCTCGATATCACTGTCAAACCAACGCAAGGCGCGCAGCTGGGATAGAACCCGGCAACCCGGCATTACGAAGCACGTTCGCAATGCCTAAGCGGCAAACGTTGCCCAAATGGAAAGTGCAAGAATACATAGACGATCCTTACAGTTATGAGTAGAGGTTCTTGAAGATGGAAAACACTGCGGGGGTCACCTAAGTGGACTTTCAAACAGAATTCAGCTGTTACTATTTTCGTGTGGACTCTTCTCTTCGTTGGCTGCTGAAGAAGGGGACGGAGCACGTATAGGAATGTCCTGATCATTGTGATGTCGATTCTTAATTCATTCATACATTTACTCATTGTCCTGCATAACTTTAGATGAGACATTTATCTATTTATGTCCTCGATCAGGATGAGAGGGGGGAGGGGTGGTGTGGTGCTGCGTGGACTTGAGGCATGGTGTCCGCCTCCAGTGCTTTAGGTTTAATTCCCCGTAAGGGCTGGGATTTTTTCATGTGAACTTGGACTTCTAGTAATTCCCCCTGGTATCTGAGGTAGTGAGATCGGACGCCCGTGTGCATTGGTGCCCAGGTAAAAAAAAAAAATTCCCTTGGCAGTTGGAAATTGAAAAGAGTAGCCTTACGGCGCAGCCCGCGCAAAATTTCGCTGGTGCTACAGAGCCTGTGCTCTGTGCCGAGCTTCTTAGGATTCAGACTTGAGTTGGAAAAAGAACGGAGAACTTATGGGTTACTACCCTTGTGCCATGATGTTGATGCATGCTAATATACAACACGCGATATCAACGGCATTGAGGAACACCCCGTGACCTTGTGGCAATTCACGTGGCTCAAGATCTACCGATCAAAAATGAGCTTGTGTGTATATAGGCGGGATCTGGAGAGCGAAACATTACCTTTAACGTGTTTGTTTGTTGACAAAAATAAATAATTAACGTGAAGCATAAAATGCACTGTTTGCCTCCACCAGCCCGGAAGTGACCTGCTACAAGAGAGACAACTGTGAAGAATTCATGAGAAGCTTTCATGAAGATGTAGGGATCTGGCGCAGCTTTGGTTATGGCGTCGTGTCTGTTGTTAAACAAGATCTGCTTCGGTAAGTGTTTGTGTGGTGCAGAGGCGCGGATGTGGGTGTGTGCATGTATTTGTATCGGTGTGTGGGTCTGGGTGTGTGTATCTTCATATACTTCTTCTTTCTTCTTCTGCCTTTCTAACTCCCAATGGAGCATAGGCCCTCAATCAACTCACGCTAAGTCGTTCAATCCTTCGCTATCGCATGCAACTCTCCCCATGTCCTCCTCATCTTTTTAACTTCACTCTCGAGCTCACTTCTCCGAGTGTTTCCCACTTTATTTCCATGCCCCTGTGGGTTTCATTGCTTTCCTTTCATAATTCCATTGTTCTACCTACACTGAACAAAGCTCTGACATTCCAGGTGCGAATGCTGAAGGTTTTCCTGTGTGTAAGGAGGAACGTCAAAGATCCGGACTCCTTTCGGCAACCTCCACACCGTGTCATACTTCTTCTACTAGATGAGCCTCCCCTCATCTTGTTTCTCTTTTTGACCTTTCCATGGTTGGTTGTTATTGTGTGTGTTTTTTTTTTTTTTTCAGTTGTTTATCGGCTCACAATTATTACAGTCTTCATCTTCAACAGCTTTAGGACTACCATCTTTATATATTTATACATAGCATTTTCATCATTATATACATTATCATAAAAAATGTTGAATGTTCTAGATGCAAAATTGACAAACCATTTTATTTGCTGACCTTGTATGTAATTTAGAACTCGCTCAGCGGCCATTTTTTTATGATTCACCATCTTTGTTAGGATGAAATTTTTCATTTTTTGAAGCTCCACCCTGGCTCTTGCTGGAGGCCGTAATATAACCAGGCCATAAATATGGCTGATGGCTGAACGCGGTTTCTGGGATCTCTCCACTGTGATCCTCAATCACATGGTGGCACTTTGTGTCATCGGGTGTTTATCGCTTGTGTGATGTCCTGGTGGGGTGGAAAGTCAGTCAGTCAATCAGTCAGTCAGTCAGTCACTTTGACTTGTAACTTCATTTCTGCGGCCTTTCTCAGACATTTCATTTCAAGGTGCATTAATAATATCCTACCCCAAACAGGAGAAATTCACAGGTCACGGGACAGTGTAATGTTTCAAGGTGTGGTAGATAAGCTTCATGCAGTCGTGGGACCTAGGCTGCACTCTCTCGTGGGACGTAGGTGGGTTCGGGTTAGGGCCAGTTCTAGATGTTCTGGTGTCGTTAAAAGCATCAGAAAGCCGGGAAACCCAGTCTTACCACCCTCTAAAATATTGGACTGTCCTGTGACGTCAACTGGGGTAAGATATTAATAAAGAACCCATTTCTTTGGTTATTAATTTTCTTTTCTGGTTTGTTGTGAATGACCATGCCTGGCACTGATAGCATAGAGTAGGGGTGTATATACATTGTCTGAAACGATTCATTGCTTCCTTCTCGGGCATTTCATTTCCATGGTTACTAAGTTTACCATGACGCGGTTCTTCAATTTTAGAGCCGGCAGTTTGCGGACGGACATCAAGGGCTGGGGTTTGGAGGATATTGATCTCTATGAAAAGATCGTCACAGCAGTGAGCACAGTCATCCGGGCAGCTGACAGCGGAATACTGCACAGGCAAGTTGTGTTTCCACACATACACACACACACTACACACATACACACACACACACATATGTATATATATATATATGTGTGTGTATGTAAATATATATATATATATGTACTAGGGTGGAGAAGCCCTGAGTACCAAGATAAAAAAAAAGGAAAATAGTTCGTTTAGGTGGGGACTAGAAACAGGGATTTTCTAGTCCAGACACAAGATCTTCTGTGTAAAGTCTAATAAGCCAGGTAACAAATAAACAAACTACGCACACTAGCCACAAGTACTAATCCGAATCAAAAAGCTGGGACTATCATTATCACATTCACATCTGCTCGAAAATACCCTACAATAGATGGAACCCTATCTTTCTCTACTCATCTCAACCCACGTTGCGTAGAATCATTGAACGCAACGGACAAATCAAAAACTACATGTTTCTCGTCCTAAAACCAGGGAGCCTAAGAGAGCGAAAATGGTCACTCCAGTCCTGTTTTATCACTTCCTGACCCCCCAAGTTGGCCAGGTTTTTAGGTCGCTTAAATAGGCCTAATTCAATTTATGTAACAGTCGTCCAGCGCCTATTTCAGGTCTCCTCATCAAATCTGTTGGCGTCCCGACAACTACACAATACCTTACAATAATTGTTTACCAATGTCTTCCTTAACTCCTGTTCTTCATTTACTGTGCATTGACCACAGAAACACAATTATTTTCATGACATAACATAATCTCTAGCTACTTGCAGCATCTTTAACATGTACACAATCGTCAATAACACACAACAAGCAAATCTGCAATATAAAAAAACACAAAAATGCAAAAATAATCGAATACATCGTGATCAGTAAACATCAGGATTCTTGAGTAGCTGCTCTCGCTGACATCCAGCAATTCTTGGTAGACGGGTTCTTTCAGCTGTTTTTATTACCTCAGCCGCGGGGCTTACATTGGACTGTTTCCACCACACTTTGCCACCACCGCGTGACACAAAGAAGTTTGCCCTTGTCACCACCGCGTGACACAAGTTTGTCCTTGTCACCACCGCGTGACACAAAGAAGTTTGCCTTTGCCACCACCGCGTGACACAAAGAAGTTTGTCCTGGTCACCACCGCGTGACGCTTAAAGCCAAAATTTTACCTCAGCTTTGAAAAAGCCTGATCGGACATACCTCAGCTCTGCGTGAGCTTACAATGGACTGATCGGACATACCTCAGCTCTGCGTGAGCTTACAATGGACTGATCGGACATACCTCAGCTCTGCGTGAGCTTACAATGGACTGATCGGACATACCTCAGCTCTGCGTGAGCTTACAATGGACTGATCGGACATACCTCAGCTCTGCATGAGCTTACAATGGACTGATCGGACATACCTCAGCTCTGCGTGAGCTTACAATGGACTGATCGGACATACCTCGGCTCTGCGTGAGCTTACAATGGACTGATGGGTCACTGCAATGTTATTAAAAACTTCACTGCATACTCAGTCGGTCAGTGTAATTCACACGTGACTCCCTTTATGAAAAAGACCTACAGTTAAACCGGTCACGGAGACATAAAACAAATAATCTGACCCCAAGCTTAGGTCGCAATAGAAAGAAACCACTCCTAGCATCACACAAACCACACCGCGAACAATAGGCACACCTTGACCAGCTGATCTTTCTGCACACAACTAATTAGGTCAACAGTTCACAACACATTTCCTTAACTCCTCCTCGTCTACTAAGAGTCGCAGTTTATTTTGCTGTCTGCTAGTCAACACATACTGTGGGTCGCGACTCAGTAGGAGCGCGAAGAATGACATAAATTTCGTCTGACCACGCTTCATTGGTATCACCTTCTTCCTGTTCGAGTTTTAAATTGACTTTTATCCCCGACCTGGTATCTGACAGTTTCAACGGTCTTTAAAGTAGACTGCTCATTGCTAGATAACTCAGTGCACAACTGATTGACCGGAACTGAATTCTCGTTGTTCTGTGTTTGATCAGGCGAGTCGTCACTAGGAGCTTGCGAACTTTTCTTCCTCCGTCTCCCCCCTCGTGTGTTTTGAGGGCGCGTAACTCTGATTGCAGTCCTGTTTATCACCGAACCTCTCACGAGAAACTACACAAGAGAGTTCGTTTAAATCTGCAGGGGGCACGACTCGAGCGGGCCATGTGGGCTCCTACGCCACACTTTGCGAGTTCTGTTCTGACTATAGTTAGCCGCTTCTTGCCTCTGCACATGAATAGGGTGCCGAACTTCGCCGACTGGTTTTCTTCTTTGACAGGCATTCATTAAATGGGATGACGACTGACAAATAAAACATAGCTTACGCCGTTTCTGCTGTTGTGATAACATAGCTAAATGTTCTTTCAGGTGCTTAATCTCAGATGTTTAAAAAGTCCAACTCACCCTTCACGTTCGACGACACTGAAGAATTCACAGCATTCACCTGCACCGCTGACTCATTATTTAAACACCACTTTCTTAAAGAACAAATCATCACGAACCCATCTAATGGCAAAATCTCTGATAGATAGAAAAGTCACACTTGGGTCTTGGTAAACTTTCTCTTGAGCTAATTTTCTACAAATCGTATCTCGCAATTGTAAGATAAACTGATCTCTCAAGATCGACGTATCAAATAGCGTCATGTTCTCTTTCTTCTGTGCGGTAATTATCGCCTCAAATGCTGCATGCATACGATGAGAAAAACAACGGATCGTCTCATTCTCACCGTGCCGTAGGGAAAAAAACTCTGACGCTAGTTCAACAACGCTTCGATGCTCTCCATACACGTGTTGTATGATATCTAGCAAATCGTTGGCATTCTCTGTCTGATGTAACTTTAACTCTTGTCTGACACTCGCTGTGACGTGATCGAGCACTACATCAATCTGGTCTGCCGGACACGTTCGTTCATTTTCTAAACAAGGCTCTCACTTGTCGAACAAAATCATCTGTAACAGTGGGGCCTCCTGTCCCATCAAAGTGCGTTATGTTTACGCGCTCTGCTGGCAACATAATAACATGCCTGTACCCTGGTCTGTCTGGCAAACAGGACCCTTCCACCACCGAGGTCGGAGAACTACCTTCATGGTGCACGTTACTGCTCGCACGAGTACTCTCCTCCATCTTGCTTAGGAGTTTCAACTGAATCTGCCCCACTGGGTCGGCTAGCTATTTCTAAATCTAAGATTCACACCTACTCGAGGAAAACTACTAGCCACCTTCTCTACTAATAATTGAAAACAAGTACACTAATTTGACAACTGTCGGAGAACTAAAAAAGCGACAAATACCATACCCAAAATCTGCGATAAAGGAGCCATACATGTGGGCGCCATTAAAAACCAATCTAAAACTATAAATCGCTAGAATTACCAGAACTAACTAGACAAGACACAAAGTATTTTGTGGCCACCAATCCTGCCGACAACGCCATTTGTACTAGGGTGGAGAAGCCCTAAGTACCAAGATTAAAAAAAGGAAAATAGTTCGTTTAGGTGGGGACTAGAAACAGGGATTTTCTAGTCCAGACACAAGATCTTCTGTGTAAAGTCTAATAAGCCAGGTAACAAATAAACAAACTAAGCACACTAGCCACAAGTACTAATCCGAATCAAAAAGCTGGGACTATCATTATCACATTCACATCTATTTATTTCACTGAACATCATCTAAGGTCTTCACAAATAATAATGCATTAAAATTCACAACGTGCTCGAAAATACCCTACAATAGATGGAACCTATCTTTCTCTCTACTCATCTCAACCCACGTTGCGTAGAATCATTGAACGCAACGGACAAATCAAAACTACATGTTTCTCGTCCTAAAACCAGGGAGCCTAAGAGAGCGAAAATGGTCACTCCAGTCTGTTTTATCACTTCCTGACCCCCAAGTTGGCCAGGTTTTTAGGTCGCTTAAATAGGCCTAATTCAATTTATGTAACAGTCGTCCAGCGCCTATTTCATATATATATATATATATATATATATATATATATATATATATATATATATATATATATGATATCGACAAAAGCACGAGAAGCACATCGAACGCACACGAAGTCTTGTCAATCAGCATTGGGCTGGCGCTATTAACCGCGCGACGCTGATGAATCTGTTGACAGGGGAATCTGAGAAGATGTGTCCGGAGTGCTGTGAAGATCATCATTCACCCTTTTTTCATCAGCCAGTCAATCCTTCATCTAATCAATCCTTCATCAAGTCAATCCTTCATCAAGTCAATCCTTCATCTAATCAATCCTTCATCTAATCAATCCTTTATCTAATCAATCCTTCATCTAATCAACCCTTCATCTAATCAATCCTTCATCTAATCAATCCTTCATCTAATCAATCCTTCATCTAATCAATCCTTCATCTAATCAATCCTTCATCAAGTCAATCCTTCATCTAATCAATCCTTCATCTAATCAATCCTTCATCCAGTCAATCCTTCATCTAATCAATCCTTCATCTAGTCAATCCTTCATCTAATCAATCCTTCATCAAGTCAATCCTTCATCTAATCAATCCTTCATCAAGTCAATCCTTCATCTAATCAATCCTTCATCAAGTCAATCCTTCATCTAATCAATCCTTCATCTAATCAATCCTTCATCAACTCAATCCTTCATCTAATCAATCCTTCATCTAATCAATCCTTCATCAAGTCAATCCTTCATCTAATCAATCCTTCATCTAATCAATCCTTCATCTAATCAATCCTTCATCTAATCAATCCTTCATCTAATCAATCCTTCATCAAGTCAATCCTTCATCTAATCAATCCTTCATCAAGTCAATCCTTCATTTAATCAATCCTTCATCTAATCAATCCTTCATCTAATCAATCCTTCATCAAGTCAATCCTTCATCTAATCAATCCTTCATCTAATCAATCCTTCATCAAGTCAATCCTTCATCTAATCAATCCTTCATCAAGTCAATCCTTCATCTAATCAATCCTTCATCTAATCAATCCTTCATCAAGTCAATCCTTCATCTAATCAATCCTTCATCAACTCAATCCTTCATCTAATCAATCCTTCATCTAATCAATCCTTCATTAAGTCAATCCTTCATCTAATCAATCCTTCATCAAGTCAATCCTTCATCTAATCAATTCTTCATCTAATCAATCCTTCATCAACTCAATCCTTCATCTAATCAATCCTTCATCAAGTCAATCCTTCATCTAGTCAATCCTTTATCTAGTTAATCCTTTATCTAATCAATCCTTTATCTAGTCAATCCTTTATCTAGTCAATCCTTTATCTAGTCAATCCTTCATCAAGTCAATCCTTCATCTAATCAATCCTTCATCTAATCAATCCTTCATCAAGTCAATCCTTCATCAACTCAATCCTTCATCTAATCAATCCTTCATCAAGTCAATCCTTCATCAAGTCAATCCTTCATCTAATCAATCCTTCATCTAGTCAATCCTTTATCTAGTCAATCCTTCATCTAATCAATCCTTCATCTAATCAATCTTTTTCTTTTTCTCTTTTGCTAGTAACTTTTATTTATTCGTCTATCAAGTTGAGTGATATCAACTTGAGTGATATCAACTTCAGTGATATCAACTTCAGTGATATCAACTTGATGATATCAACTAGAGTGATATCAACTTGGGTGATGTCAAGTGATATCAACTTGGGTAATATCAACTTGAGTGATATCAACTTGAGTGATATCAACTTGAGTGATATCAACTTGAGTGATATCAACTTGAGTGATATCAACTTGAGTGATATCAACTTGAGTGATATCAACTTCAGTGACTGCTGATGGACTTTTGTCTACCCCTAATTAGTCGCCATGTTTGTTAGAGTTTTCTTGGGGACAGGGGACGGGGGGGGGGGCGTGGTAAGGGGAGGATGGGTCAATGTATTTATCCCCTCCTCCCAAATCTGGCCCCGGACACCACATAAGAAGAACAAGTTAAAAGCCGTTATTGTATTTCTCCATCTGTTCCCCCACCCTCTTTACTACAAATCCGTGATTTTGGGATCAGATTGTCCCTTTCGAGCCACTACTGAATCTGACCCGTAGACCAGCAAGCTGGGAGAGATTTAGGCTTGATGAAGCCCTAACCTATATAAAGTCCCGAGGCCCCTACCACTTTAAATTACACCAGTCTATCTCAGTAAACAAACTTGTGAATTATGACAAGGCAGGTGTGATCAAGGCTCTTTGGGAACGCGCAACGGAATCAGTAGAGAAAGAAGATTTATATGGCCTGGAGAGAATGAGGCACCTGGGTGTAACCAGAGGGTCTGGCCGGCTCACTACACTCAGAGGAAAGGCAAGACGGACATATAACCAGATTGTGACCGGTACCATTAGTATTGGAACTCTGTGCTGGCTGCTGAAGGTTAGGACGGAGCACGCACGGGAATGCCCCGAGTGCTGTGATGACAGTTCTTGACTTAACTCAACTCAACTCAACTCAGCTCAACTGGTGAGTTAATAAAAGCAGGAAGATGCATATCGGGCTGATGTTTTTCATCAATTTAAATTGGCTACATGTTAGAATAAATAAAGAATAATATAAAAATAATGTACCCAAAATAATCAATAAACTGGGGAAATTGTTGTGGGGATTAAACAAATATATTAAAAGGTAACTGCATTTGTGAACAAACAGGAATTTGTTGAGGTCGATACAGATTGTGAGGGAGTAAGATATAGATCAGAAAGGCGTAATCCTGTGGTCTTGCGCACGTAAGGACCAGCGTTTTACTCTCAAATCCCCATTCTTTTTTTTTTTCAGGATGTGGACATTCACGAGTGCACCAAAGTCCTCCACAGGTTCAAATTCTCGAGGGCATTGATGAAAACAGCAAGATCCATAGTCTACGGTAGTCTTTGAGACAGCTCTCCAGACTTTATGAAGACATGGTGGACACGAATTATTCCGCAAAAAACCGCTACAAATAAACGAACAACGAAAACGTCAAGCTAGGAGGTACGAATACAGTTATATAGTTGTATATCTTTTACACGGGGGAGCCACCGCGGTGCAGCGGCTAGATATTCGCCTGGGGATCCAAAGGTTGGGGGTTCTAGTGCGAATGCAGCCGGACTTTTTACAAAATGACTTTGGCTCCCAGGTCGTGCTTGACAAGAGAAAGAAACACAGGTAATATATATGTATATTATTAAACAAAAGAATATGTGCAAACACATACTTTGACAAATTCTATACATGGTTTGGGAGTTGGCTATGGGGACCCCTTGTAAATTTTAATAAATGGTCTTGCGCAGGTAAGGACCAGCGTTTTACTCTCAAATCCCCATTCTTTTTTTTTTTTTTTTGGGAGGGGGCGTTCACGAGTCCAGCAAATCGCTCAGCGGTGGTGGGTCGGCGTGTGGTGGGCAAGATGGGTCTACGGCTCTTTGAGACAGCTCTCCAGACTTTACGAAGACATCTGACACCGAATTATTCCGGCGCCCCTGCCATAAGTAAACTTTTTAACATTAAATATTACATTAAAGCTAGGAGGTCGAATTACAGTTATATAGTTGTATGTTCTCTTTACACGGGGGAGCCACCGCGGTGCAGCGGCTAGATATTCGCCTGGGGATCCAAAGGTTGGGGGTTCTAATCCGAATGCAGCCGGACTTTTTACAAAATGACTTTGGCTCTCAGGTCGTGCTTGACAAGAGAAAGAAACACAGTAATAGCGAGGTGTATCAGTATTCAGATATGCTACATCAAGTCACTCCATATACCTCATTAGCGAGGTGTATCAATATGCAGATATGCTACATCAAGTCACTCCATATACCTCATTAGCGAGGTGTATCAATATGCAGATATGCTACATCAAGTCACTCCATAGATCGCAGCAGCGAGGAATATCAGTATTCATATATGCTACATCAAATCAGTCCATAGATCGCAGCAGCGAGGTGTATCAATATGCAGATATGCTACATCAAGTCACTCCATAGATCGCAGCAGCGAGGAATATCAGTATTCATATATGCTACATCAAATCAGTCCATAGATCGCAGCAGCGAGGTGTATCAGTATTCAGATATGCTACATCAAGTCACTCCATAGATCGCAGAAGCGAGGAATATCAGTATTCAGATATGCTACATCAAGTCACTCTATAGATCGCAGAAGCGAGGTGTATCAGTATTCAGATATGCTACATCAAGTCACTCCATAGATCGCAGAAGTGAGGAATATCAGTATTCAGATATGCTACATCAAGTCACTCCATAGATCGCAGAAGCGAGGTGTATCAGTATTCAGATATGCTACACCAAGTCACTTCATATATCCCTGTAGCAAGGTCTAGCCTTGAATTTATAATGGCTCTTTATGAGGGAGTGAACAGTGGGGAGGCATAACAAGAATCATCACCGTCTGAAGATAATAATGCAATGTGGAGTAAGCACGGGATCTGGCCAACACTTCGTGGACAAGCAAGATGGACATACTAATAGACTGCTGATTAGTGGGAAAGAGCGTTTATGGGAATTCCCGAGGGCTAAGAAGTCCGTTAAACCAAAAGAACATCTAATTTATAGCGTCCTTTAGATGTTTTCTTAAGGTCATTAGGTTGTGTTGGGAAATGAACAGATGGGTAGACTGACCGGTTCTGCACCACTTGGTGGTGAACTGATATATGACAAGATAGATGTTGCGAGGGTCTTTTGGGAGCGAGTATATAGTGCAGAGGCACAAATAGATCATTACGGTGTGTGAGAATGGCGCTGCGAGGAGTTGCCAGGGGATCTGGCCGACGCTCAACCAGGGCCGTCGGTAGGGACAGCTTACAGCCCGGGCTAAACACTCAAGGGAAAGAAGAGACGGATGTACAATCAGACAGTTATGGTACCATCGAAATTGGAACTTTTCCTTGCTGCTAAAGTTGGAAACGGAGCGCTTATGTAAGTGACCCCAGTGCTGTGGTGTCGATTCTTAATTCAACATCCCATTCAATAAATCAGCATGTCCCATACAGAACGTCGCTGTCTTCACAGTACGTCTCTCTTCCTCCAGCCCTGTATGCTTTCCTAGCCACTGCATTTTCAGTGCCCTGTGTCCACATTCGTTTGTGGCGGCCTCTGCCTCGTTTTCAGGAAACTACACTCTCTCTTACGGTTCTCTCCAGACCAGCATGGTGCTTGATTTTTCAGAAATACCTTAGCTTCCTCGAAAGGAGGTATTTAACGAACCAGTTCACCTTGATGTTTCAATCAACCAGGATGACGATGTGTTTCTTCATAGTCAACAAATCACAAACTATGCGAGAAAGTTTGAAACGGATATGCAAGTAACTGTATTGTCGTTATCTAGGTCAATTTCTAATCCGGATGCATGTTGCAGAGTTAGCTAACTTTACAGCCTCTGCCATCCAGGAGCAAGTCTCTTTGAGACACGCTCCTTTTGTGTCATCGATAATGTTGAGCAATCTGCAGTTCGTGCCTGCTGATCTCTTCATGACGACTTGATCTGTGCAACAGTGTATCTTGTGGGACATCATCGGTAAGTCCAGGGCATATGTCGTGTCGTGGTACAGTATGTTTGCTGCGACATCGTCAGCAAATACAGGACATATCGCATGGCGTGGTACGATGAATCTTGTGAATCTCATTATTTCGGCGAGCTGCGGTGAAACCGTGTCTTGATGAACTTTCGAACATTCTAGTCTACCACTTTCTGGTTCAGTTGGCCTAGTCATATCCACATTAATTGGATCCTGGGGGGTGGGGAAATAAGATATACCCTTTCCCAGTGTGTAGTTCTGGGAAAAAATGGGTGGAGGCAATAATAGACCCACTGCCTATTCAGAAATGAATACAAGCATACACACACCCACACTTACACACACAAACTCACACACCCACAATTCATACACACACACGCAGATCCAGAGAAGAAGGATGTATCAGAGTTAGAACACAGATTTATGAATATGACAATCAGACATTCGTTTCATTATCATTTTCCCTCAATGGACACAAATCTATTCCATCTCATGAGGACATGCTGCGTAAATTCCCCATGCTTGGTTGCACTGCAAACAAGAAGAACGATTCTCTGTTGAAAAATGTTGGCTTTGTCCTGCCGTCAGCGAAAGGGAGCCCCCTGCTGTGTGGATGTGCGTCAGCAGCGAGCTGCTATCTAGTGCAATATTCTTCAACCTGTAGAGACAGACATGCTACGTGCAGAGCGGCAAGCATCGCTCAAGAGGTCCTGGGTAGTTACCGTCCTTTGGCCATTTTCTCCAGGTGCTGCCGGTGGGGGCAGCGTCTGTGGCTTAGGTGTTGCGAGTCTGACTCGTAATTCCAACATACTGCAATCCAAACCCACTGCTGGCTGCGTGAATTTTTATCATTGGTATGGGGCGTCGCAGGTCGACCCAGCCTAAAATGGGTACCGGAATGTATGTCCTTTGGAAGCAAAGATAACTGGCGTACTGCTGACCACATTACCCCGCCCCCCCCCCCCCCCCCCCCCCCCCCTGTCGATTGGGCTGTAAACTTATGGGTGCTCTTTCCATATGGCTGATGCGCCTAATAGTGTGAAAAGGGATCTTCACTATTTTTTTAACCTATGATGGTGTGGTGGGAAACAAGCATTCAGATAGACTGGCCGGTTCTGCACCAAATGGGGGTAAATTTGATGTATGACAAGCTAGATGTTGTGAGGGTCCTTTGGGAGCGAGTGAACAATGTGAAGGCACAGTGAGATCATTACGGTCTGAGGACAATGGCGCTGCGGGAAGTTCCCAGGGGATCTGGCCGATGCATAAAACTCAAGGGAACGCTTAGGCCATACACCTTACGTGTATTGCTGAGTCCCGTGTGGCAATAGACGGCGGCTTAATTGGCACTGAGAAACTGTCAGCTAAGAGTCGTGTTCCTGATAGATCCATGGAAACTGGCCTGGGTTGACCAGTGATTGTAAAGCTGTCATCGCCAGGGGGTTTCGGATGGGAACTGCTTAGCTCAGATGAAGTGTTTAACGTCATGTTGTTCATTGTACATTAAAGATTATGTTTGTACTCAGCAGGAGTATTGTCTTAAGTGTGTCTGGGTTGTTAAGTCTGTCAGCTGGCCTACCTAGAGAGCCATATAAAAATAAATAGAGTAAATTAGGTCCCTGACAGAGTACGTATTCTACTATTTGGGGCACCTTTCCACAGGTGCACATGGATGATACGCCTATTTTGTATACAAGTGGCTACTTAATCGGTTATGCCCTGTTCTGAGGTGGAGGATAATGACTTGTTCTGGTCTGTCCAGGCAGGAAAACAATTTCCAGCTTTAGTGGGTCACGGGTTAGAAAGTTTGAGAAACACTGATCTAGAACACTGAAATTACATTGGTACTTGCAACAATCGACTATAACAATATTTCTTTTTAAAACTATTTATACTTCAAAAAGGAAAAAAAAAATTTTTAAACAGGTGTACAACTGCCATTAAGATTCTAATTAAAAGAATTACAAAGTTCTTGGTAATAATGCTTCAGGTTTTCTTTTTTGTCTTCTTCTTTTTAACTCTTGCAGTGCCAAACAATGTGTGACGAGTGATTAGCACTGTTATAAATCCCACCCAACATGTAATATGTTCTAGTGCTTTCCATAGTTGGCCACAGCATACTAAGAAATCTGGCCTTCCCAGTAATTAACATCTTTGAAATCATTACCTTTTCTGTCTTTATTTTTCAAAGAAATTAATTGTAGATGCTGTTCCAGTAGCAACGGCCAAACCATTTCTGTCTTTATTTTTCAAAGAAATTAATTGTAGGTGCTGATAGCAACGACCAAAACCATTTCTGTCTGTTTTTTTTAAAGAATTAATTATAGGCGTTCTAATAGTTCTTGTTATTTTATTTTTGGCACAATATTTTGGTTTGTCCATGGCATTTCTAGAACACCTAATTTTGCATGTGGTCAGTTTCCTGTCGTGTTCTTTAGTGTATAGTGAATTACTGTTAGAAATGAAGTTTAGAAAGCTCTGGCTTAGGGGGATCTACATGTGCGATAAAAGCAACCCTTTACAAAAATGCAAAGGTATAGACATTCCAATTCAAACAAAGTTAAACATAACTATCAGCAAAAGCACTGGACATCTTATCATATTTAATTTTATTTACATAATAACTTCTGCATACTGCAGGCGGATGGATAACAATTCTGACACATGCACATATTCTCTCACACAAACATTCATCAATATGCACGTGCACACACACATATTCATACATGGTTATAATTCACACTGTGCCAAAATCACCTTAGGTCTGAATGCTGTTATTGAGAAACTCACGTTTGGATGTTGAGCAGCAAATAACAATTGCATAGCTGTGTGAAAAGTTATACTTTTATAACATCATTCTAATTAATTGTCACTTCTGCCATTAAGCGTTGTGGGGAGGAACAGTTTGCGATCCATTGCTTAAAGGACAACAATAGCTATTGTTATTCCATGTCACTTTAGAAGTTCTTAATGTCATCAATCCATCTTCTCCGAGGGCGGCCTCTTGATTTCACTTCAGATCTTTTCATGTGTAGTGCCTTCGTTGGTGATTGTTCTGGCTGCATTCTTACTACATGACCAAACCATCTGATCTTCTGTTTCTCCATTTATTTGTTGCATGGTGTTGTTTCTACAGCCTGTCTTGATAGTTAGTTAGTCTTTCCTCTTGTGTCGAGTGCAACACATAGGGCAGAGGTCATGACTCTCCATGCATGGCGGTTCGTTGCTATCTGTTGTAGGTCTTGGATGTTTGAGTGGCACATGAGTGAGCCTTCCCTGATGATAGTTCTACGTAGGGTTTCCCTTGGTCTTCCACGAGATCTTTTCCCCTGTGGTGTCCAAATGAGGGCTTGGTAAGGAAGTCTTGATTTATCCATATCTTGATAACATCATTTATAACTTTGTCTCTTTCTGTCTAACTTCTATTTCACCTATTTAAAGCAGGAATTAATATGTGTGCCTTCGGCAGTTTGTAATCTGACAAACAATCATAAAAATCAGTGGTGAGGAATGACCAATTTGCATGTGTAAGCAGTACAGACAAATATTAAGCATCAGCAGGTGACAATTCAACTGGGTGAGGTTTTCACGTGAAGGTTTCCTTTGTCAAGGGTAGGTGTGCGCAGCTAGCATATTCATGGGAGGCCAAGAACCAGAACTCCAGGATGACACAGGGCACGCTGGGAAGACAAGATCCGACAGTCCCTAACTGACAGAGGACTGGAATGGAATAAAGCCAGAAAGAGAAGTCAGCTGATCTCTCTGGCAAACCTCTACACCCTCAGGTAGAAGATGAGCGACAAGTAAGCAAGCTAACACAATACTATTATTAATAGTGTTAGCTCTCACACTGTACGGTGGCAACTGATGCAAGGTAACTATGAAATCTACACCATCTCACCGTAGAGTTCCCAAAAACGAGACAACTGATAAACTAGCTAAAGAAGGTGCAAAGGAAGAACAACCTGAAGTACCAGTCTCTTATCAACAGAAGAAAACCGTAATAAAATCAATTAGAAAGCCACCAAAGCTGGCACAAGATGATGACTATTTGATGGAGAGACCAGAGCAAGGCATTATTCTACGCAATACACGCAATCATATTTGTGTCAGAGATTCACCACTATCCTCTAGCACAGTCCATACAGCATTACCGATATCTGTCTGTGTTTCTTCAAACATGCGCAGATGCACTGCTTGCCGATTGGTCCACTCACTCGTTACCTTTTACGCCAGCATGACCAGATCTGCAGACTCGGGTGACGGACATTAAGTGCGATTGTCGAGAGCTTTCTACCCATTCAGAACGCACATAACATCGTGCGTTTTCTGAAACATGTTCAGGGAGTCTGATACAATTACTGCATGTGCGGCTGCATGTTTTTCTGTCCATCTGACTGCTCTGGAAGCAGCAGTCACCTCCAAGACTGACAGGACTGCATTTTTAGCACGTCCCAGAGAAGACAAAGATGTCGGCTCAGTTTTTCCAAGACTTGTATGTCCTCATTTTATGGGCGATGACTGATTGTTCTTTGAGGCATCAGCAACAATAAATCAGGTGGTGAGAGGAAACCAACATCTCATTACAGGGCAGCAATGGCCGTGGTCAGGTCTATGCTGTCCATTTAAGACACCTGGATAATAAAGAAAATAATATAAATTAAAATTCATCTTTCTTTATATTCACCGGCTGTAAACTCTGGTGGAAAGTTTGGGTTGTTAGTCCACTTTTGGACTGCAGCCTTGTTCCAGAAACTGAGAGTTGCGTGTGCATCCGTTTGACAGGTCTGACTCATTTCTATGCAGACTGCTGGTTCCTTGCCTCTCAGGCAGATGTACTCCGACTTCGAAGGAAGCTACCAATTAGTCGACTCTCAAGACATGCCTTTGGGCAGGCAGTGGGTCTATTCTTGTTTTACCCACCATAGGGCCCCGGTACCCACACGGGGTTAATGAATTAAAATTAAATTGTTTGTCCTTCTTTCCATAACTTATCAGCAGTTTGCAAGAGGCCATGTGCAGAAAGCTAAAGAGAGGAGACATTCAAGAGAACATTAGACTCAGAACGATAGAGTATCAACGTTTTTATGTGGACAATGTGGCAGGGACCGATACTCCCGCATTTGACTTTATAGTCATAGCAAACGCTGTTTCCAAATCCAGCGACGCAGACCCTTGGTCACTGGGGACTGACAGTTGCCTACTGTACCTCATCACAAAAATCAGAAAAAGACATCAATTTTCGGTTATGTTATGAGAAAAGGGAAACTGGAGGATATGATAACTGGAAATATTTCTGGAAAGAAAGATCAATCAATCAACCAGGTGCCGTCTCCAAAATGAAGACCGGCTGCAATAGATCAGCACACTCTGTCTCTGTTGTAGGCTCTCTGCTGTTCGTCCATCTCTTGATGCTGTCCTCCCACTTGTATTGTTGTCTACCTCTTGCTTTCTTGTCTTCAACTTTTTCTTTCCAGTATGGTTTTTAACTGCAAGTTATGACATTTAATGTGACCAAAAATATTTCAACTGTTTTTTTTTAACTTCTTTCAATTAGTCTCTTTTCTTTAGCAGTCTTTTCAGAACCCCTGTATTTGATTTGTTTTGCTTCCACGAAATACGTATACGAAATTCTGTATATCCACACTTCTTTCTTTGTTACTGAGGGTTAGAAAAAGAATTCTTGCTTGCTACACACATCCAGTTTTAACATATGGTTGTGAGTCCTGGACAATCGGTAGGCAGGCCAAACAATTTCTCAAGGCCTCAGAGATGTGGTTTTACAGAAGAATGCTTCAAATACCCTGGACAGCCAAAAAGAGCAACCAAGAGAAAATGTAATAGGCGGGAGCCCGAAGACAACTTATCACAGACATCAGAAGAAGACAGTCATCATTTTTCGGTCATGTTATGAAAAAAGGGAAAATAAAACATGTTGTGACCACTGGAAAAATCTGTGGAAGGCAACGAGAGAAGATTCTTGACAGTCTTGTTGCATGGCATGGAGGTCTGTCAGCACACACTGATACATGCTGCAGGAGATCGCAGATTGTGGAGAGGCATGATCGCCCATGCTAATCAGCAAGGCACCTGATGATGATCCACACTTCCAGAGACTCAGTAAGATGTTCTAGTTACCTGTTCAATCAATGAGAGATAGAGGAAGACAAAGTGAGAAGATTCTTGACAGCCCTCAGTCATGGAATGGAGAGGTGTTACAAGCTCTGAAGACATGATTAACACCTTCAGTCATGGTATGGAGAGGTGTTACAAGCTCTGAAGACACATGATCAACACTTTCAGTCATGGTATGGAGAGGTGTTACAAGCTCTGAAGACACATGATCAACACCTTCAGTCATGGTATGGAGAGGTGTTACAAGCTCTGAAGACACATGATCAACACCTTCAGTCATGGTATGGAGAGGTGTTACAAGCTCTGAAGACACATGATCAACACCTTCAGTCATGGTATGGAGAGGTGTTACAAGCTCTGAAGACACATGATCAACACCTTCAGTCATGGTATGGAGAGGTGTTACAAGCTCTGAAGACACATGATCAACACCTTCAGTCATGGAATGGAGAGGTGTTACAAGCTCTGAAGACACATGATCAACACCAGCCAGCAAGGAATCATCTGACGATGATCCTTATTCTTTCAAGATGTAAAGAGGATGAGAAAGAAGAAACAACAATAGGAAGAGGGCAAAGGCGAAGTGGATAAAGATATTTAAAAAAAAAAGATGAACGTAATAAAAGATGAATATGGTGAAGGGCACACAAAAGAGGGGGGGGGGGGGAGGGTAATAAAAAAAAACTACTTTATTCCCCGGAGATAAAAAAAGGGAGGAGCAGAACGAACGAACAAACTTTATTTTCAAAGGGTTACAAATTAGGCACGCAGGCCTGTCTTACATTCGGCCCTTCCAAACTTCCATCTTTCACACAGCAGTTGTATTTCATCAATGAAGCCTGTTATATTCATGTAATAATATGCATATTATATATATGAAGTCAAAAACAAAAGCATGGCTGGTAAAATATGTACGCACGCTCACGCACGAACACACACACCCACATACACACACAAGCCCAATGACTTACTTACACACGCTCTAAAACACACACGCATACAATCCAGACACATATAGGCACTAAGTACACACATACATCCACATACATACGAACATGCACACATACACACACATACATACATACATACATACATACATACATACATACATACACACACACACACATACATACATACATACATACATACATACATACATACATACATACATACATGCATACATGCATACATACATGCATACATACATACTCACATACGTACAAACTCACATAAAAACATACATACATACATACATACATACATACATACATACATACATACATACATACATACATACATACACATATACACACGCTCTAAAACACACACGCATACAATCCAGACACATTCAGACACACACACATGCAGTCACGGGCACACATACGGGGACACATACACACACGCAGGCAGGGAAACAGACACACACATTGACATACGCAACACCCACACATACAAAGATATACACACACAGACACGCACAGTCAGACATACGCACACAGAGGCATAACCCGACACAAGCAGAGACACGCAGACATAATATAATAGACACACCGATAGAGACTCACACAGATACACACAAAGCCACGCACAGCCCACAGACAGACACATATACACATGCAGCCATACACACCTACAGACACATAATGGCACACACACACACTGACACACAGAGACGGACACAAACACATACTAACACACCCACAGACGCACAAATACTCGCACAGACACACACATGCACACACTCACACATTATCACAAATTTGAACATACAAATACACACGAAACAACACACAGAGAAACACACAGCCACAGGCACACGCAGGCATAGACACACAGACACACGCAGAAACACCTACAGACACAGCATAGATACACACAAACAGACACACACACACAGACAAACATGCAGCCAAGCCACACCCGCACATATCCACATACAATCACACACACAGACACACACGCAGCCACACATACAGATAGACATAAAAACACACACACACAGACACACAACACAGACTGACACGCACACTGACACGCAGACAGACACACACAGACACGCACCCAGACACCATACAGACAAACAGACACACGCCTACACACAGATACATACACACAAACGTATACAGTTACCCATGCATACACAGAATCATACATACACACATATGCCTACACACGCCAGCATGTCACACATATACGCATACAAACATATCATACGTACTGCAATTAATTATAACTAGTAATGCATTGTGGATTATTAACTACATTTAAGGTGGCATGTAATCACAGATAATGATGAAATGAAAGAGTTTGCGGTTAACTGAGTAAGGACTTTTTTGTAGTTTTCAGATCGGGTGGAAGATGGTTCCATAAATGAGCAGCAGAATATGCTAGACTTGTTTTAAATAAATCAATTCTGGGTTTAGGCAAATGTAATAAACCTAGTCGCTTGCTATTCTTAGGATTAGATTGAATAAATCGGTCTATGTAATTTGGAGTATCTTTAGATAGGATTTTGTGAATAAATTTGGCCTTATTAAAAATTAAACGTTTACTAAATGGCAGAAGCCTTAGATGTCCATATAAAAGATTTTTCTCAACGTAGTTTGTATCGGAAACTAGGCGTAATGCCCTATTTTGTAGAGAACTCAGCCGTTTGACATTAGATTTGGAGCAGCCATCCCAAATTGTGGAAGAAGAAAGAAGGCAAATAAATAAATTATGACAGAATTAGGATACAAAAACTCCCCGTGTGGGTTCCGGGGCCCTGTTATAGGGAAATCAAGAATAGGCAAGGAACCAACAGTCGGCATACAAATTACTCGGATCTGTCAAATGGATGCACATGCAACACTCAAGTTCTGGAACAGGACTACAGTCCAGAAGTGGATGAACAACCAGAACTTTCCCGCTAGAGTTTACAGCTGTCGAACGCGAAGAAGAAGAAGGATACAAAAACTGGATAAGCAAATATTGCACTGCAAAAAACTTTATTAAATCCAATACAATTAATAAATCAATTCAACAAACTTTAAATTTCCGTAAAGAAGAAAGTAAATGAGAAATGGATAAATAAACCACCTACCGTGTATCTTGGTGAGTGCCTAAACATTTGACACAGCAATATCTTGACCCACAGACAACACATGTGTAGTTCGACGGAAATCTAACCATAATTAAGGATTACATTCAATTCAGAAAATGTAACTGTTACATGCCCGTTTTGTATATTTAAGAACCCCCTCTACCAGGAGAATGCACGAGACTGAATGTCTCACTCTGTTCACAGCTAGAGACCATAACACACACACATCGAGACTGACTCTGAAAGCATGATCAGGAAGTGACAGGAATGCTTCATGCAGAGTGTCATGCTTTACTTCGGAGGTCAGGCAGTAAAGAGAATTTTCTTGATCTTTTCTCCGGGGTTGCCGGTGAGTTGGGTAATGAACAGGTGGACAGACTGGCTGGCCCTGCACAACTTGGTGGAATACTGATGCATGATGAGGCAGACGGGGGTCAAGCCTCATCAGAGCATACGTACAATTCGGAAAAAAAAATGATTATCAGTCTGGTGAGAGTGATGCAGCGAGGAGTGACGACGTGATGTGACCAATACTCGACACTCAGAGGAATGACAAGACAGACATATAATCAGATGGCTACTGGCACAACTGGTATTGGAACTCTGTATGGCTGCTGACGTTGGGGACACAGTGCTTGTGGGAATGCCCTCAGTGCTGTGAAGTCAACTCAAGGCAGACCTGGTTAAGGCATTATGGGAGCATGTCTACAATTTGAAACAGCAAATTCATCATTACTATCTGGTGAGAGTGAGGCAGCGAGAAAACTGACGAGGAGTGATGAGGGAATCTGGCCAATACTTGGCGCTCAGAGGAAAGGCAAGACAGACATATAATTAGAATGCTACTGGCACCATTGTTACTGGAACTCTGTGTTGGCTGCTGAAGATGGGGATGCAGCGCTTATGTGATGCCACTAAAGCTGTGATGTCAGTTCTTGAATCAACTCAACTTTGTTCATTAGTACTTATTACATGATTACTCCCTTTTTATGTTTTGAAATTTTCTTTTAAATCTAGATATACATTTTAAAACAAATCTGCTAGTGACCTGCGTAAAATGCATGGCATTTTAAACGGAACAGAGTTGCTTCCCCCTGGGTTCATGACCTATTTTTTTAGTGTTTCGGGGTGAAAGGGTTAATGGACTGACATAAAGACCAGTCTTACGTCAGCAAAGAATCATTGCCACACCTCAATGTGTCATGAGCATTTAGAGTTAGCCCTTCCTTCTCATAGATCAGTGGGATTCCATGAGCATTTAGAGTTAGCCCTTCCTTCTCATAGATCAGTGGGCTTCCATGAGCATTTAGAGTTAGCCCTTCCTTCTCATAGATCAGTGGGCTTCCATGAGCATTTAGAGTTAGCCCTTCCTTCTCATAGATCAGTGGGATTCCATGAGCATTTAGAGTTAGCCCTTCCTTCTCATAGATCAGTGGGATTCCATGAGCAAAGAGGTCAGTATCATCCTGGCTGCCTTTATATCCCAGAACATTGCCTGACAACCATTTCAAGGCTAAATCAATACAAAGGTAAGTCAACAACCAACATCACAGCACTCGGGATATTCTTATTAGTTTACTCATTCATTGTCCTGTTATGCCATTATATTTATTAACATAACACGTAACATAACATAAACCTTGACCCATCAGGGTTGTGGAGGTGTATCGATCGAAGCACTAGCACATAAAACCCGCCATCTTTCTCTGTCTTCTGCTTGATGAATAAGTGTATGATAACTCAGTCGTGTCCATTTCTTTATGTTGTCATTCCAGGTTCTTCTTTGCCCTCCTCTTCTTCGACTACTCTCTAATGTTCCTTGAAGTACAGTCTTTGCAACTGAATCATATCTCACCACATGCCCAAACCAAGCATTATATTTTTAGGGAACTGTGTCTGAAAAAAGAAAATTGCTGTTTTCACTTTTTTCTTCAACAATCCTAATGGGGTCATGACTTAAATTTTTGTTTTGAAGAGTTCTCGGGATGAAAGAGTTAACATATTTTCCACACTGACAAAAGGATACCCGCAAACAGAGCAGAAATGTCGTTCCGGCAGCTGGGAGGGAGGAGCACACGCCGTGATGTACGAGGGTCCGTCTTTATTCTGCATATGCTTAAAAAAAAGAAAATGTAAAAAACACTATGACAGATTATTTGATGGTTAGGTTGGCTGCTTTTCTCAGGCATCGCTTCTCGCAGGTGGGGATTCTGCATATATGTGAGCTTTAGATAGTGTCCATGTTTGGCACTGGTAGCTTAATGTTGGAATGAATATGCTGTTTATAATCTGTCTCTGTGCACTCATAGTTATGCTTGGATGTCTTAATAATGGTGACAATTGGTATATGTGCTCTTGCTGTCTGATATTGGTTTCTATTTCTCTGTCAATTCTACCATTCTTCCGTGATCATACTTCTAATAGTTATATTTAAACTCCCTAACCAAGGCAAAATCAAGGTCCTCAAGCATGGTGAATGGAGTTCCACCGTTATGTGGCGTGGGGAAGCAAACAAACACGACTTACCACTTCCTCTAGCAGCGGCAGCAAAAGTCTTCCTGTACCTCAGGGAAATAA
>CAJHNH020003697.1:0-60189 GCA_905116865.2 Candidula unifasciata
GCAGAAGAAGAAGAAGAAAAAGAAGAAAAAGAATAAAAAAAAATAATAATAAAAAAAATAAAATAATAAAAAAATAATAAAAGAAGAAAAAGAAGAAGAATAAACAGAAGAAGAAGAAGAAGAAAAAGAAAAAAGAAGAAAAAGAAGAAGAAGAAAGAAGAAGGGAAAAAGAAGAAGAAGAAGAAGAAGAAGAAGAAGAAGAAGAAGAAGAAGAAGAAGAAAAAGAAGAAGAAGAAGAAGAAGAAGAGGAAGAAGATGAAGAGGAAGAAGAAGAAAAAGAAGAAGAAGAAGACGAAAATCAATTGCAACTATGACCAAGCTGAGAGAAGGTGAGTGAATGCCTAAGCCATATTCCAAGGCACATGATGATTATGATGCTGATTTCTACCAAGGTATAGGACCGTTTCCAAGTGATTGGCGCGTCGTTTATATAGTGCCAGACCTATATATTATAGTCCAATCAAAGAAACATAACGCCGACCGCCTTTACCTCACACTTCATCCCTAGTTTAAAAATTCGAGTTACTAAAAAAAAATTTTTTTAATAAACAACGAAAGATAAACTTATAAGAGTAAAAATCAAAGACAAATTTCTTAAATACTCTATCTCTATATCTATTTCATAGTATAGTTCGGAGTGGGGAATTTAAAGTTATAAATGTTCTTATAAATAGCCTACATCCAAAAAGCGGGCTGGAACAAGCGGCTTCGCAGACTTCTCTAATCGTCCGACCAGAATACCAGCCCACTGATGTTTACAGCTTGCCGCTAGGTGGCCACAGTTAGCATGTCATTAAAATGTGAAGGGTGTTCTCTCAAGCACCGATGCTTTAATCAGTAGTTTAGTTGTACAAGTTATTGAAGTCTGGCCCTGCTGCGAGAGAGCTCTAGAGGATGTGGTGACACCGTTACGGGGCTAGAGACATTCATCAGTCCACAATTCTCACCTGGAGACCATGGACTCATTTGACTGGGCGTCTGCATATAAAGACATCTTTAGGGCCTTGTTTTCGTTCCAGGGATATGTCACTTGTGGCTTGTTAAGACGCGGTGTTTTATTGGGTGATAGGATAATTTAGACAGAGTTTACTCAAAGAAATTGTTAAATTGGAGCGGCGAAAATGGAACACATTTTCAAGAAGCACCGGGAAAATGGATAAAGGGAGATATTAACAGCAGAAATCTGTGAGACTGAAGGGAAGGTTAGGGGCGGTTTATGTGATGTAGACTATTATGGTGATGTTGGTAGTGGTAGTCGTGATAGTGGTGGTAGTCGTGGTGGTAGTCATGGTGGTAGTCATGGTGGTAGTCGTGAAAGTGGTGGTAGTCGTGGTGGTGGTGGTAGTAGTCATGAAAGTGGTGGTAGTAGTAGTCGTGGTGGGGGTGGTAGTCATAAAAGTGGTGGTGGTAGTAGTCGTGGTGGAGGTGGTAGTCATAAAAGTGGTGGTGGTAGTAGTCGTGGTGGAGGTGGTAGTCATGAAAGTGGTGGTAGTCGTAGTGGTGGTAGTCGTGATGGTGGTGGTAGTCTTAGTGGGGGTGGTAGTCGTTGTGGGGGTGGTAGTCGTGGTGGTAGTGGTAGTCGTAATGGGATTGGCAGTCGTGGTGGGGTGGTAGTCGTGGTAGGGGTGGTAGTCGTGGTGGGGGTAATAGTCGTGGTGGTGGGGGTAGTGGTGGTTGTGGTGGTAATAGTGGCTGATCGGACATGTATGATACACCAATGGGAACTCGATGTATGGTGTGGTCAGCAAGACGCCAGCAGTCATGATTTGCTGTCAACCACTTTAGGCTGAGTCAGCATAGACGTCCTTTGTCAAGGGATTCGAACCCAAGACCATTGTGTGGCAGGCAAACTTCTAGTCGCTGCGCTACCGTAGCTCTTCCACACTTTCAAAATATGTATTTTTACTTAAATATTACAAAAATTGTATCATAAAAAACAAGACGACTGAAAGACTCAAATCGATGGAAATCTTCATCTAGAAATACGCAAACAAGTAGAAGATTCTCTTCCACTGCTTGGTAGCCGTACAGGTTGATGGTTGTCTGCCCCAACTGTTTCATGATTACACACCTCACAATCTAATGGCTACAAAACTTGGACTCTCACAAAATGCTGGGTAAGTGAACTGCTGTGACAGGCGGCAATATGTCGCCTTCAGCATTTGTTATTTTAGGGATAGCCGTATGTCACACAGGTGGTATATGTTCAGTTAAATGCATTCAGTGTGTGTCGTGGAACAGATTTCTTTTTACACACTGAAGTCGAGGGTTTGGGTTTAAACCCTTCATCATGATGCACCTGAGAAACCGAGACAATTGTCTTTTGATGCAAAGAGCAGACAGTGTCCTTGCAGATTCCGATACAGAGATACAGTGTCCTTGCAGATTCCAATACAGAGATACAGTGTCCTTGCAGATTCCGATACAGAGATACAGTGTCCTTGCAGATTCCGATACAGAGATACAGTGTCCTTGCAGATTCCGATACAGAGATACAGTGTCCTTGCAGATTTCGATACAGAGATACGGTGTCCTTGCAGATTCCGATACAGAGATACAGTGTCCTTGCAGATTCCGATACAGAGATACAGTGTCCTTGCAGATTCCGATACAGAGATACAGTGTCCTTGCAGATTCCGATACAGAGATACAGTGTCCTTGCAGATTCCGATACAGAGATACAGTGTCCTTGCAGATTCCGATACAGAGATACAGTGTCCTTGCAGATTCCGATACAGAGATACAGTGTCCTTGCAGATTCCGATACAGAGATACAGTGTCCTTGCAGATTCCGATACAGAGATACAGTGTCCTTGCAGATTCCGATACAGAGATACAGTGTCCTTGCAGATTCCGATACAGAGATACAGTGTCCTTGCAGATTCCGATACAGAGATACAGTGTCCTTGCAGATTCCGATACAGAGATACAGACTCCAGTTGGCTCGTGGAACAAAGTGAGCCGACTGAATATCCACCAAACAAGGGAAAAGGGAATTGAGATGCCTAGAGAACACTTATAAATGAACAGCTATACAGAGCAGATTACCCCGTCCGACAACTCCCCTTTCTGGTCACTAAATAAGCCGCCATCTAGAATAGGTATTTTGATATACAGCACTAAACTGACACCATACACATATCTAGAAACAGAATTAAACTTTAACTTTGAATGTAAATCAATCATAGAAATGTTTATTAAAATTAGAGTAAACACCCATCATCTATTTACTCAATTGGATTAAAGCATATCTACATAACAGAAGAGCCCGGCTACATGTAGATGGTTTTAAAAGTAAAAAAGTTATACTGCGACAAGGCGTCCCCCAAGGTGGTGTCCTGTCGTCCACACTTTTCCTCTTATTCATCAACGACCTGGTTGCTGAGATACCAAATGGAATCAAAATGGCAATGTATGCCGACGACCTGGTACTGTGGTGCACCAATGAACATGCAACGATAGCCACAAAAACACTACAGCGGGCTACAGATGCACTTGAAGCATTTGCCAACAGGTGGTGTGTCAGCATCAACACAGACAAATGTAGCACTACACTCTTCACTCTCTCCCCAAAGCAAAAAGCCGGCATTATCTAAATAAACGGAATACCCCTAAGAGATGATAAAGAGCCCAAGTACCTAAAAGTCACATTTGATGACAGGTTGACATGGAGAAAACATATCAACAAGGCAGCAACCAACGCCAGGAGGAAGACAGCAATACTAAGAAAACTAAGTTGAGCCACATGGGCAGATACTCAATAAAGTATACAAGCAGAGTATACTTCCACACTTGGAATAGGGGTCAACTAAATGGTATTCAGCATCTAGTACCACATTAAAGGAGTTGGACAAAGTGCAAAATCAAGCACTCAGAGGCATCACAGGAGGGATGAAATCAACCCCCATATTAGAAATGGAGAAAGCTGGGAAAACACAGGCACTGAGAGAACGCAGAGATACAAAGTTGCAAATACAAGCTGAAAAGTTCCTCAGAATGCCAGATCACCCGATAGAAAATAGATTTCAGAACCTAACCTTGGGACGGTTAAAAAGAAGCAGCTTTATACACCAAGCAAAAAGAATATGTAGACAAACTCCTGACCTTCCAGAAATTGGTTGCCCACTTAAAAGTACTCCGGAACAAACCCCATGGAGAGAAAAATGCAAACTAACAGTACAAATCCAGACAAATGTGAAAAGTATATTTGAAAAGAAAGAGCAAGATAGTGTACATCGCAGAATGGTTACCCTCAGTTATACTGATGAAGAATACCCACAAGAACAATGAGTCAGAGTCTATACAGATGGGTCCGCACAAAGTGCAGTTAGAAATGGTGGTGCAGGAGTGTACATAGAATTCCCAGATGGTACTAGGGATAAGTCCAGCGTACCAACCGGGAAGTACTGCCATAACTATGATGCAGAAACTCAAGCTATCAAGATAGCAACAGAGAAACTGCTAAATACCATTTGCTGAAAATAAATCCTCGTATATATGTTTCACCTTGCCAGTGTGAGAACTAACATGATGTCATTTCATCTTTGCCTGGTTCTCGCCCCTCTAACGTGTCTGTTGTCACGATGTTCTCTATCATATTGTTTTATCTTTGATTTCCAGACTCTCGAGGACGGAAACTTTCTTTCAGCTGACCTCTTCAATGCCACACACAGGTAAGAACACATTTCATATAAGTACATACATGTTTGATTAAAATATGTTTTGTTACATACAGAGTCTTCTGTTGGATTGATATGGCTGTATATGTTTGATTAAAATATGTTTTGTTACATACAGGGTCTTCTGTTGGTCTGATATGGCAGCCCTGCAGCTCTTGCCTGCTGCTTTTTAACAAAGCGGCCCGAGAGAGCAATCATGTTTCATGGGAAATACATGATCGTTTCAATACTGCCCAGGCTTTTGGCTATTTGGAAACTTCACCACTGGCCTTAACTGGTCTCACCATGGGCTATGGTTATATCCTAATGTAACGCTATCGTCTGGACAGAAAAAGAAATGCTAGTTTAAAATGTGTGCTTTATAAGGTTCATATTTGTTTTGGAAGGAAAAGCGAGATCAAAAGTAACGCCTGTTCAGCCCGGTGTCGAAGTCTAGAATGTGAGAAATCCTAACTCTTCACACCCACTGGCAGTATCTGCTGGGACTACCTTGATCTGTTTGTTAAGCTGTTGGTACATCTTCTTCTCTTTAAGGCGAGGGTAGTCAAACAAGTTTTCTTGACCGTGCCCTATACAAAACCAGCGTCATTTCTTTTCCCCTTGATTCACTGGAATTTGTTTAGTGCTCTTCCAAATGTCAACGTCAGTAATTATATCATTCATTTGGTTTCCTCTGTTCTCGCAGGCGCCAGTCAATGAATGTTTGTAGTTTACCGGTTGTTCTTGAGCTGTTCTCCATACTTAAGCTCTTTACGGCAGCACTGATTTGACTTTAGAACCAAATACTCAAAGCTTAGTACTAATTGTAATTTCCCTTAGACTTCTACAGATTTTCTCGTGTCATGGAAACTACTCTTGCCATTTTATTATCTGTATCAATTCCTCATTATGTATCTACGTTCAGATCTCGAGAGGTGTATGGCTCCACATCTTGGATTGGAGTATCAAAGAAAAGAAAAATGAATTGTTCTTTGCCTTATTTATTCTCATTTTCTTCGTCTTTGCCCTGATGATTTTTAGAACTAATTATGCTCTCTGATTGTGTTGATGTCCTTTATCTGACATCTGATTACGTGAATAGGATAACAGAGAATTGTCATCAACTAGGTCAAGATGGTCAGGCTGTTCTGTGGGAGTTCACTGATGTATACACATGTGTTGTGTGTAGGTTCACTAATGTATACACCTGTGTTGTGTGTAGGTTCACTAATGTATACACCTGTGTAGTGTAGGGTTCACCAATGTATACACCTGTGTTGTGTGTAGGGTTCACTAATGTATACACCTGTGTTGTGTGGAGGTTCACTAATGTATACACCTGTGTAGTGTAGGGTTCACTAATGTATACACCTGTGTTGTGTGTAGGGTTCACTAATGTATACACCTGTGTTGTGTGGAGGTTCACTAATGTATACACCTGTGTTGTGTGGAGGTTCACTAATGTATACACCTGTGTTGTGTGTAGGTTCACTAATGTATACACCTGTGTTGTGTGGAGGTTCACTAATGTATACACCTGTGTAATGTAGGGTTCACTAATGTATTCACCTGTGTTGTGTGGAGGTTCACTGATGTATACACCTGTGTTGAGTGGGGGTTCACTAATGTATACACCTGTGTTGTGTGTAGGTTCACTGATTTATACACCTGTGTTGTGTGGAGGTTCACTAATGTATACACCTGTGTTGTGTGGAGGTTCACTGATGTATACACATGTGTTGTGTGGAGGTTCACCAATGTATACACCTGTGTTGTGTGGAGGTTCACTAAAGTATACACCTGTGTTGTGTGGAGGTTCACTAATGTATACACCTGTGTTTTGTAGAGGTTCACTGATGTATAACCTGTGTTGTGTGGAGGTTCACCTATGTATTCACCTGTGTAGTGTGAGGTTCACTGATTGTATTCACCTGTTGTATGGGGGTTCACTGATGTATACACCTGTGTTGTGTGGGGGTTCACTGATTTATACACCTGTTTTGTGTGAGGTTAACTGATGTATACACTTGTGTTGTGTGAGTTCACTGATGTATTCACCCGTGTTGTGTGGGGGTTCACTAATGTAATAATACACCTGTGTTGTGTGGGGGTTCACTGATGTATTTACCTGTGTTGTGTGGGGTTCACTGATGTATACAATTGTGTTGTGTGAGTTCACTGATGTATTCACCCGTGTTGTGTGGGGGTTCACTGATGTATTCACCCGTGTTGTGTGGGGGTTCACTGATGTATTCACCCGTGTTGTGTGGGAGTTCACTGATGTATTCACCCGTGTTGTGTGGGGGTTCACTGATGTATTCACCCGTGTTGTGTGGGGGTTCACTGATGTGTATACCTGGTGGTAGCTGTCATAATCAAACCCAGCGCCAGTAAAAAAAAGTAGAGGCGACAGAGGAAGATGCTTCGATGTTTATGAATGCGATAAGAGACACAAGAAGATGCTTCGATGTTTATGAATGCGATAAGAGACACAAGAAGATGCTTCGATGTTTATGAATGCAATATGGGTAAATGTTTACAGCCGGTCCAGGAAATCCAACTGTTCTACAGGAGTTCAAACAATTTCAAACCGTGTGGTAGCTTTTGCTGTCTTTATCATTCAGCCTGTTAGCAATATACAAAATAGAAGTGACAAAAGGCATCCTTGTGGCACACCTAATTCTATTTCAAATGTGTTAGTTTTCCTTCTTGAAGAAGTCAACATTTCATTCTTTTATGTTGTCTTCACTAAGTGGGGTCAGTGGGGTCAGTGTGGGTCCCATTGTGCCTCGTTAATGTCCAGATTCACTATCAATGCTGTTGAAGGTCTCTTCAACCTCCACACATCTAGTATACAGTCAAGTACAAGGTCAAGGTCTCTTCGACCTCCACACATCTAGTATACAGTCAAGTACAAGGTCCAGGTCTCTTCAACCTCCACACATCTAGTATACAGTCAAGTACAAGGTCCAGGTCTCTTCAACCTCCACACATCTAGTATACAGTCAAGTACAAGGTCCAGGTCTCTTCAACCTCCACACATCTAGTATACAGTCAAGTACAAGGTCCAGGTCTCTTCAACCTCCACACATCTAGTATACAGTCAAGTACAAGGTCCAGGTCTCTTCAACCTCCACACATCTAGTATACAGTCAAGTACAAGGTCCAGGTCTCTTCAACCTCCACACATCTAGTATACAGTCAAGTACAAGGTCCAGGTCTCTTCAACCTCCACACATCTAGTATACAGTCAAGTACAAGGTCCAGGTCTCTTCAACCTCCACACATCTAGTATACAGTCAAGTACAAGGTCCAGGTCTCCTCAACCTCCACACATCTAGTATACAGTCAAGTACAAGGTCCAGGTCTCTTCAACCTCCACACATCTAGTATACAGTCAAGTACAAGGTCCAGGTCTCTTCAACCTCCACACATCTAGTATACAGTCAAGTACAAGGTCCAAGGTCTCTTCAACCTCCACACATCTAGTATACAGTCAAGTACAAGGTCCAGGTCTCTTCAACCTCCACACATCTAGTATACAGTCAAGTACAAGGTCCAGGTCTCTTCAACCTCCACACGTCTAGTATACAGTCAAGTACAAGGTCCAGGTCTCTTCAACCTCCACACGTCTAGTATACAGTCAAGTACAAGGTCCAGGTCTCTTCAACCTCCACACGTCTAGTATACAGTCAAGTACAAGGTCCAGGTCTCTTCAACCTCCACACGTCTAGTATACAGTCAAGTACAAGGTCCAGGTCTCTTCAACCTCCACACGTCTAGTATACAGTCAAGTACAAGGTCCAGGTCTCTTCAACCTCCACACGTCTAGTATACAGTCAAGTACAAGGTCCAGGTCTCTTCAACCTCCACACGTCTAGTATACAGTCAAGTACAAGGTCCAGGTCTCTTCAACCTCCACACGTCTAGTATACAGTCAAGTACAAGGTCCAGGTCTCTTCAACCTCCACACATCTAGTATACCGTCAAGTACAAGGTCCAGGTCTCTTCAACCTCCACACATCTAGTATACAGTCAAGTACAAGGTCCAGGTCTCTTCATCCTCCACACGTCTAGTATACAGTCAAGTACAAGGTCCAGGTCTCTTCAACCTCCACACGTCTAGTATACAGTCAAGTACAAGGTCCAGGTCTCTTCAACCTCCACACATCTAGTATACAGTCAAGTACAAGGTCCAGGTCTCTTCAACCTCCACACATCCAGTATACAGTCAAGTACAAGGTCCAGGTCTCTTCAACCTCCACACATCCAGTATACAGTCAAGTACAAGGTCCAGGTCTCTTCAACCTCCACACATCCAGTATACAGTCAAGTACAAGGTCCAGGTCTCTTCAACCTCCACACATCCAGTATACAGTCAAGTACAAGGTCCAGGTCTCTTCAACCTCCACACATCTAGTATACAATCAAGTACAAGGTCCAGGTCTCTTCAACCTCCACACGTCTAGTATACAGTCAAGTACAAGGTCAAGGTCTCTTCAACCTCCACACGTCTAGTATACAGTCAAGTACAAGGTCCAGGTCTCTTCAACCTCCACACATCTAGTATACAGTCAAGTACAAGGTCCAGGTCTCTTCAACCTCCACACGTCTAGTATACAGTCAAGTACAAGGTCCAGGTCTCTTCAACCTCCACACGTCTAGTATACAGTCAAGTACAAGGTCCAGGTCTCTTCAACCTCCACACATCTAGTATACAGTCAAGTACAAGGTCCAGGTCTCTTCAACCTCCACACATCCAGTATACAGTCAAGTACAAGGTCCAGGTCTCTTCAACCTCCACACGTCTAGTATACAGTCAAGTAAAAGGTCAAGGTCTCTTCAACCTCCACACATCTAGTATACAGTCAAGTACAAGGTCCAGGTCTCTTCAACCTCCACACATCCAGTATACAGTCAAGTACAAGGTCCAGGTCTCTTCAACCTCCACACGTCTAGTATACAGTCAAGTACAAGGTCCAGGTCTCTTCAACCTCCACACATCTAGTATACAGTCAAGTACAAGGTCCAGGTCTCTTCAACCTCCACACATCCAGTATACAGTCAAGTACAAGGTCCAGGTCTCTTCAACCTCCACACGTCTAGTATATAGTCAAGTACAAGGTCCAGGTATCTTCAACCTCCACACATCTAGTATACAGTCAAGTACAAGGTCCAGGTCTCTTCAACCTCCACACATCCAGTATACAGTCAAGTACAAGGTCCAGGTCTCTTCAACCTCCACACATCCAGTATACAGTCAAGTACAAGGTCCAGGTCTCTTCAACCTCCACACGTCTAGTATACAGTCAAGTACAAGGTCTAGGTCTCTTCAACCTCCACACGTCTAGTATACAGTCAAGTACAAGGTCCAGGTCTCTTCAACCTCCACACGTCTAGTATACAGTCAAGTATAATGTCAAGGTCTCTTCAACCTCCACACATCTAGTATACAGTCAAGTACAAGGTCAAGGTCTCTTCAACCTCCACACATCTAGTATACAGTCAAGTACAAGGTCCAGGTCTCTTCAACCTCCACACATCTAGTATACAGTCAAGTACAAGGTCAAGGTCTCTTCAACCTCCACACATCTAGTATACAGTCAAGTACAAGGTCCAGGTCTCTTCAACCTCCACACATCTAGTATACAGTCAAGTACAAGGTCCAGGTTTCTTCAAACTCCACACATCTAGTATACAGTCAAGTACAGGGTCAAGGTCTCTTCAACCTCCACACATCCAGTATACAGTCAAGTACAAGGTCAAGGTCTCTTCAACCTCCACACATCTAGTATACAGTCAAGTACAAGGTCAAGGTCTCTTCAACCTCCACACGTCTAGTATACAGTCAAGTACAAGGTCCAGGTCTCTTCAACCTCCACACATCTAGTATACAGTCAAGTACAAGGTCAAGGTCTCTTCAACCCCCACACATCTAGTATACAGAAAAGTACAAGGTCCAGGTCTCTTCAACCTCCACACGTCTAGTATACAGTCAAGTACAAGGTCCAGGTCTCTTCAACCTCCACACGTCTAGTATACAGTCAAGTACAAGGTCAAGGTCTCTTCAACCTCCACACGTCTAGTATACAGTCAAGTACAAGCTCTCTTCAATCCCCACACATCTAGTATACAGTCAAGTACAAGGTCCAGGTCTCTTCAACCTCCACACGTCTAGTATACAATTAAGTATAATGTCAAGGTCTCTTGTCCACGCCTTCAGGTGTTCTGGGCATATAGGGCTAGAACTATATTTTATAGACTAGTCGGCACTCGGAACATGGAACCCATTTACAGCTAGCTCCACCTGGGGGCCAAAGTCATTAGTCAGAAAAAAAAAAACCCACCACCTTCGGATTTAAACCCGCAACCTCCGGATCCACAGGACAGATTCTAGACACTACGACACGGCGGCTCTCACAATTCTAATATAAATTAGGGAATTAAATTCGATGTTTGACTCTATTGCTAGGCTAGGTGCGACTATTGTTCAGTACAGGATCTGTTTTGACTAAAATGTGCCTGCTTATCCTTTAATCTTTTATCAGTGGCATCTGTCTCTCTCCCTGGTTGGTTGAACACTCTCTCAGATTGCTGTTCCTTCATCTCTTGATGTCGTCCTCCCACTTGTATTGTTGCCTACCTCTTGCTCTCTTGCCTTTAACTTGTCTCTCTAGTATTGTTTTTTAAAAGCGTGTTGTCTTTCAATTGTGGCCAAAGTATTTCAATTATCTTTTTTTTTTTAAATTTCTTTCAGTGATTCTCTTGTCATTCGTAGTCTTTATTTCCATGAAACAAGACCTATTCTTCTTGAAATATAAAGTACATGTATCTTTTCACAGTTAAAACACTCGCATGTGGTAAGGCACGCAGCAGCCAAATAATCATAGATTTTGCAGTAAACCTTAATGAAATATGGATTGCCACATATGCAAATTAAGCATCCACGAATAATTGTTTAATGCAAAACGTGTACAAAAGAGCAGACAATGGCGGGGAGAGAATCATCTATGATCGGATGTAAATGAGCCCAGATGTCGACACAGATTCTCCAAGATTACAAGCGTGGACAAGTCTATTTCTTGTTCTCTGCACTGATCATTATTCTGTTCACAATTGTCGTGTGAACAAGTGTCGTGTGAACAATTGTCGTGTGAACAAGTGTCATTGTATGGATGTACACGAGCGGTAGAGCAGTCCGCACCAGCAGCATAAACAAGAAGTTATCAAAGAATAAAATTCAACTTGACTTTGTTCCTCTCATTGCCCTTGCTTAAATTGTTTTTTTTTTTTTTTTCTTAATGAACACCGTTGTGCAAATGTTAACGAATTATGTTACAATAGGTCACTGAATTCTAATGGAG
The DNA here is from genome assembly GCA_905116865.2 of Candidula unifasciata. Classification (NCBI taxonomy): domain Eukaryota; kingdom Metazoa; phylum Mollusca; class Gastropoda; order Stylommatophora; family Geomitridae; genus Candidula; species Candidula unifasciata. Next base: position 12,023 of record CAJHNH020003697.1, read on the forward strand.
CTTACCTCAACGTCAAGTTTTTATAATCAAGAACAGTTTTGTAAAGAAAATTGTTATCAAGAGTCAGTTTCAGCCAGGCAGAAGATGATAGATAAAAATACAACAGAGAGTTCGATGGTTGTCTGTTATAACTGTTTGATGATTTCACACGAAACAATGTCATCTCTACAAAACCAAGACGTTCCCAAAATGCAGTGTATTTGCTATGGATAACTCAACTGTTGTGGTAGGGAATATGTCGGCTTTAACATCTGTTGTTTTATGGACAGCCGTACGTTGCACAGTTGTGATATGTTCAATTTCATAGACTGTGTTTGTATTTGGAGATAATAATACATGCTCATTAAAACTGATTGATTTGATTGATTTGATTCAAGAACCGACATCACAGCACTCGGGGCATTGCCATAAGCGCTCCGTCCCCATCTTCAGCAGCCAGCGAAGAGTTTCGATACTAATGGTGCCAGTAGCATTCTGATTAAACATCCGTCTTGCCTTTCCCCTGAGTCTCGAGCATCTGCCAGAACCTCGCGTCACTCCCCGCTGCATCAATCTCACCAGACTGTGTTGATCAATCTGCTCCTCCGAACTGTACACGCTCTACCACTAGGCACTAACCACGTCTGCCTTATCATGTATCAGTATTCCACCAAGATGTGCAGAGCCAGCCAGTCTGTCCGCCTGTTCATTTCCCAACACACCGGCTTGCCCTGGTGAAAAAATCAAGACAATACTCCTCCGTGTCCTCCGCAGCGAAGCATGCCACTCTACACGAAGCATACCTGTTCTGATCTTCCTCAGCATGCTTTCTGAGTTAGTTATAATCACGATGTGTGTGTGTGTCGTTTTTTCTAGCCAGCGGAAAGCTGCAGTGACCGCCTCCACCTCCATTCTTAAGCTGGATGTTGTGGTATCATATGCTAGGCTCTCCTGCACCAAATGTCGACCATTAACTTTTGCTAAGAAACCCCAATCACTTCTTTTGCCTCTTGACACTGAACAGTGTAAATGATCAAATCCTCTGAGCGAGCATTATCTTGAATTAATTGCTGATTTCCACCTCCGCGGCAACTGCTGGCCAGTTTCCTTGAAACTGAAAGCTTATGCAATATAACTGAATCACATAGATCACTGATCATAGTATTCTGTTGATTCTTTTTGTCGTTAGGGACGTAGTGTGATAATGACATCCTGCGTTACCATTGCTTACTTGAGAGAGAGGAGAGGAATGGGTCAGAGTGTACGAGCAACAATCATAATTGTGTATGGTTGTAATCACTTGAGGTCGTGAGTGCAGGGACTGGCCAGCTGGTGCTGCAGAATCAGAAGTTCAACAAATGATTCTCGACAGTTCCCATCCAGGTGGATTGAATATCTATAGATGGCTCTCTGTTGAGAGGCAGACTGTCTGTCTTTCTGTCTTTGTTTGTATCCCACCAGGACATCACTCAAGCGATAAACACTTTGTTTGTATCCCACCACGACATCACTCAAGCGATAAACACTTTTTTTGTATCCCACCAGGACATCACTCAAGCGATAAACACTTTGTTTGTATCCCACCAGGACATCACTCAAGCGATAAACACTTTGTTTGTATCCCACCAGGACATCACTCAAGCGATAAACACTTTGTTTGTATCCCACCACGACATCACTCAAGCGATAAACACTTTGTTTGTATCCCACCAGGACATCACTCAAGCGATAAACACTTTGTTTGTATCCCACCAGGACATCACTCAAGCGATAAACACTTTGTTTGTATCCCACCAGGACATCACTCAAGCGATAAACACTTTGTTTGTATCCCACCAGGACATCACTCAAGCGATAAACACTTTGTTTGTATCCCACCAGGACATCACTCAAGCGATAAACACTTTTTTGTATCCCACCAGGACATCACTCAAGCGATAAACACTTTTTTGTATCCCACCAGGACATCACTCAAGCGATAAACACTTTGTTTGTATCCCACCAGGACATCACTCAAGCGATAAACACTTTGTTTGTATCCCACCAGGACATCACTCAAGCGATAAACACTTTTTTCTATCCCACCAGGACATCACTCAAGCGATAAACACTTTGTTTGTATCCCACCAGGACATCACTCAAGCGATAAACACTTTTTTGTATCCCACCAGGACATCACTCAAGCGATAAACACTTTTTTGTATCCCACCAGGACATCACTCAAGCGATAAACACTTTGTTTGTATCCCACCAGGACATCACTCAAGCGATAAACACTTTTTTGTATCCCACCAGGACATCACTCAAGCGATAAACACTTTGTTTGTATCCCACCAGGACATCACTCAAGCGATAAACACTTTTTTGTATCCCACCAGGACATCACTCAAGCGATAAACACTTTGTTTGTATCCCACCAGGACATCACTCAAGCGATAAACACTTTTTTGTATCCCACCAGGACATCACTCAAGCGATAAACACTTTGTTTGTATCTCACCAGGACATCACTCAAGCGATAAACACTTTTTTGTATCCCACCAGGACATCACTCAAGCGATAAACACTTTGTTTGTATCCCACCAGGACATCACTCAAGCGATAAACACTTTGTTTGTATCCCACCAGGACATCACTCAAGCGATAAACACTTTGTTTGTATCCCACCAGGACATCACTCAAGCGATAAACATTTTGTTTGTATCCCACCACGACATCACTCAAGCGATAAACACTTTTTTGTATCCCACCAGGACATCACTCAAGCGATAAACACTTTTTTGTATCCCACCAGGACATCACTCAAGCGATAAACACTTTTTTGTATCCCACCAGGGCATCACTCAAGCGATAAACACTTTTTTGTATCCCACCAGGACATCACTCAAGCGATAAACACTTTTTTGTATCCCACCAGGACATCACTCAAGCGATAAACACTTTTTTGTATCCCACCAGGACATCACTCAAGCGATAAACACTTTTTTGTATCCCACCAGGACATCACTCAAGCGATAAACACTTTTTGACAAAAAAATGCCACCATGTGGATGAGGATCACCCGTGGAGAGGTCACAGAAACCCCTTTCGGGAGTTTAGGCCATATTTTGCCCGGCTATATTCAGGGCCCCCGGCATAAGCCAGGGTGGGGCTTCAAATAACGAAAAATTGCATCCCACCTGGGGACGACTGATATAATAGACAAGCAGGCGAAGTGCATAGGGTTTCATAGCAAAAGCGAATGACTGCCTCTGCAGCAAAACCTGGCATAGGCTATCACAACATCTAGTTTGAGAATAGAGGTGGAGGTGGTGCCTGTTGCCTTTCGCTAGACTGAGAATCAACTGCAAACACATGTCGTAGCTGTAACGACTGACAGAGCATGGTGAGACATGCTCGCTGCAGAGAGGCAAGCATCACTTCAGAGGTCCCAGGTAGTTGGCATCCTTTGGATATTTTCTCCAGGGTTCGCTGGTGTTTTGGGAAACGAGTAATCAGATAGACTGGCCAGTTCTACACCACTTGGTGGTGAATTGATGTATGACAAACTAAATTTTGTGAGAGTCATTTGGGGTGAGTGAACAGGGCAGAGGCGAAAATAGATCATTAAGGTATGAGGAGAACGGCACTGCCAGAAGTTACCAGGAGATCTGGCCGACGCTCAACTCTCAGGAGAAAGACGAGACAATAAACAATCAGAGGGTTATTGGTACCATCGACATTGCAACTCTTCGCTTGCTGAAGATGGGGACGTAGCTCGTACGGAAGTGTCCCGTGTGAAATGATGTCGTTTCTAAATTCAACATTCAACTTGAGAGATCGCAACAAATATATTTCAGTGAAAGCTTTGATTTACCAAAGATACGTTGAGATCATTGCCAGTACATTTGGTCAAGTCAATGTCGCGATGAAATAAACCACTAAAGTCCTTCGAATACATTGATATCATTAAACAATAACCTTTATGTGTCCCCGGAAGTAGCGTAGTGCAGACGCCGCTCCTGTCTAGAGGTGTTAGGTTCGAATACGCACGGATTTGTTCGTCTTCTTCAAAACTGACATTGCTTCCCAAGTGGATCCGGCCTAAAATGGACACTGGGTAAAATCCTAGGAATTAAACACGGCAGCCCTAAGTTGCCAATTGGTCTTTTGCAAAACATGCACCTTGCATTCTATGCCAGACGTAATAAAAAAGGTTTTTTGACTTTCAATAATATCTGTCGCCCAGCCTGTGTCATAGAGGGACCTATAAGTCCCGAAGATTTCAAATGATGTGGCGACTGTAACTGAGCCACTGGTAAGATCTCTCATGTCCAGGAAAAGCGATTAGACGAAAACACACACACACACACACATATACACACACACGCACGCGAGCACGCACGCACACACACACACACACACTGGCGGCTTTGTAGGTGGAGGAGGTGGGCTTTGGAGAAGCGAACCCATTAGTGTAGTACTTGCTATAGCTTCTTAATAGCTGGAACTGGGTATCCGGGGGTTGTTCTGTGTCACTGGCAGCCATGGTGTGACTCGAGTCACGTGGGTATCAACCCTTCACATAATTTTAAAAAAAGGGGTGCGGGGGAGTAAGTGTTGTCTATAAATAATCTGTCTTCTATACATCCATTCTGTTGGCGTTCACGGCTTAGCTATTGTATCCATTCTGTTGGCGTTTATGGCTTAGCTATTGTATCCATTCTATTGGCGTTCACGGCTTAGCTATTGTATCCACTCTTTTGGCGTTCATGGCTTAGCTATTGTATCCATTCTGTTGGCGTTCATGGCTTAGCTATTGTATCCATTCTGTTGGCGTTCATGGATTAGCTATTGTATCCATTCTGTTGGCGTTCATGGCTTAGCTATTGTATCCATTCTGTTGGCGTTCATGGCTTAGCTATTGTATCCATTCTGTTGGCGTTCATGGCTTAGCTATTGTATCCACTCTGTTGACGTTCATGGCTTAGCTATTGTATCCATTCTGTTGGCGTTCACGGCTTAGCTATTGTATCCACTCTGTTGGCGTTCATGGCTTAGCTATTGTATCCATTCTGTTGGCGTTTACGGCTTAGCTATTGTATCCATTCTGTTGGCGTTCATGGCTTAGCTAGTGTGTGCGCGGTTGGTAATTCGGAAAAACATGGTATGATTCGCCTGCAGCATGTGTTTAAGCAGAACGCTTTTCGTTGATTTAGAAAACGGTATGGAAAGCAATGGCAAACTTCTGAACGAAAATTGTCTGATAAAACCAGAAACAGCCAATAATTGTTGTTACACTAATACACTGTCGTCTGGGTAGGGGACACAATGTGTGTCTATTTGAAAGCCCCACCCCGGCTTTTGTCGGGGGCCCTAATATAACCCAACGGTTGAACAGGGTTTCTGGGACGTGATTCTCATCTGCATGGTGGCATTTTGTGTCACTGGATGTTAATCGGCCGGTGGATGTCCAGGTGGAGGTTCAATCTCCTTCGTTTATTCAAAATGTTTTGACCTTAAGCCGCTCCAATATGGGACGCCATTTTTGGTTATTCTAAAGCTCCACTCGGCTGTCCCCGGGGGCCGCAACATAACCGAACGGTTGAACAAGGTTCCTGGGATTTGCGCCCGGAGGATTCTCAACCAAATGGTGGCACTTTGTGTCACCGGGTCTTTATCGCTCGTTGTGTCTTCTTGGTGGGTTAAACGTCACTCACTCACTCAAATGCTATGACTGATTTGCAAACTTATGTAAAGGATACAACTTACAACCATTCTCCTATGATACAATTCTATGCCAACCCCGCAACCATTCTCATATGATACAATTCTATGCCAACTCCGCAACCATTCCCCTATGACACTATTCTGTGCCAACCCCGCAACCATTCTCCTATGGCACTATTCTGTGCCAACCCCTCAACCATTCTCCTATGACACTATTCTGTGCCAACCCCTCAACCATTCTCCTATGACACTATTCTGTGCCAACCCCGCAACCATTCTCCTGTGACACTATTCTGTGCCAACCCCGCAACCATTCTCCTATGACACTATTCTGTGCCAACCCCTCAACCATTCTCCTATGACACTATTCTGTGCCAACCCCGCAACCATTCTCCTGTGACACTATTCTGTGCCAACCCCGCAACCATTCTCCTATGACACTATTCTGTGCCAACCCTAAAAATCACAGTCGAGACAGTGAAGTGTATGGTACAGCTGTAGTCCCGTGGGTGTTGCTACTTGATGTGGCGTCTTGTGTATGATCTCTGCCTGCTATGTAAGCTGTCTAGTTCTGTTATCTTGTGTATGATCTCTGCCTGCATGTAAGCTGTCTAGTTCTGTTATCTTGTGTATGATCTCTGCCTGCTATGTAAGCTGTCTAGTTCTGTTATCTTGTGTATGATCTCTGCCTGCTATGTAAGCTGTCTAGTTCTGTTATCTTGTGTATGATCTCTGCCTGCTATGTAAGCTGTCTAGTTCTGTTATCTTGTGTATGATCTCTGCCTGCTATGTAAGCTGTCTAGTTCTGTTATCTTGTGAATGATCTCTGCCTGCTATGTAAGCTGTCTAGTTCTGTTATCTTGTGTATGATCTATACCTGCTATGTAAGCTGTCTAGTTCTGTTATCTTGTGTATGATCTATACCTGCTATGTAAGCTGTCTTGTTCTGTTATCTTGTGTATGATCTCTGCCTGCTATGTAAGCTGTCTAGTTCTGTTATCTTGTGTATGATCTATACCTGCTATGTAAGCTGTCTAGTTCTGTTATCTTGTGTATGATCTATACCTGCTATATAAGCTGTCTAGTTCTGTTATCTTGTGTATGATCTCTGCCTGCTATGTAAGCTGTCTAGTTCTGGTGTATGATCTCTACATGCTATGTAAGCTGTCTAGTTCTGTTATCTTGTGTATGATCTATACCTGCTATGTAAGCTGTCTAGTTCTGTTATCTTGTGTATGATCTATACCTGCTATGTAAGCTGTCTAGTTCTGTTATCTTGTGTATGATCTCTGCCTGCTATGTAAGCTGTCTAGTTCTGTTATCTTGTGTATGATCTCTACATGCTATGTAAGCTGTCTAGTTCTGTTATCTTGTGTATGATCTATACCTGCTATGTAAGCTGTCTAGTTTTGTTATCTTGTGTATGATCTCTGCTGCTATGTGAGCTGTCTAGTTCTGTTATCTTGTGTATGATCTCTGCTGCTTTGTAAGCTGTCTAGTTCTGTTATCTTGTGTATGATCTCTGCCTGCTATGTAAGCTGTCTAGTTCTGTTATCTTGTGTATGGTCTCTGCCTGCTATGTAAGCTGTCTAGTTCTGTTATCTTGTGTATGATCTCTGCCTGCTATGTAAGCTGTCTAGTTCTGTTATCTTGTGTATGATCTCTGTCTGCTGTGTAAGCTGTCTATTTCTGTTATCTTGGCTATGATCTCTACATGCTATGTAAGCTGTCTAGTTTTGTTTTCTTGTGTATGATCTATGCCTGCTATGTAAGCTGTCTAGTTCTGTTATCTTGTGTATGATCTATACCTGCTATGTAAGCTGTCTAGTTCTGTTATCTTGTGTATGATCTCTGTCTGCTATGTTAGCTGTCTAGTTCTGTTATCTTGTGCATGATCTCTGCCTGTTATGTAAGCTGTCTAGTTCTGTTATCTTGTTGTATGTAAGCTGTCTAGTTCTGTTATCTTGTGTATGATCTCTGCCTGCTATGTAAGCTGTCTAGTTCTGTTATCTTGTGTATGATCTCTGCATGTTATGTAAGCTGTCAAGTTCTGTTATCTTGTGTATGATTTCTGCCTGATATGTAAGCTGTCTAGTTCTGTTATCTTGTGTATGATCTCTGTCTGCTGTGTAAGCTGTCTAGTTCTGTTATCTTGTGTATGATCTCTACATGCTATGTAAGCTGTCTTGTTTTGTTTTATTGTGTATGATCTATACCTGCTATGTAAGCTGTCTAGTTCTGTTATCTTGTGTATGATCTATACCTGCTATGTAAGCTGTCTAGTTCTGTTATCTTGTGTATGATCTATACCTGCTATGTCTAGTTCTGTTATCTTGTGTATGATCTCTACCTGCTATGTAAGCTGTCTAGTTCTGTTATCTTGTGTATGATCTCTGCCTGCTATGTAAGCTGTCTAGTTCTGTTATCTTGTGTATGATCTCTACCTGCTATGTAAGCTGTCTAGTTCTGTTATCTTGTGTATGATCTCTGCCTGCTATGTAAGCTGTCTAGTTCTGTTATCTTGTGTATGATCTCTGCATGCTATGTAAGCTGTCTAGTTCTGTTATCTTGTGTATGATCTCTGACTGCTATGTAAGCTGTCTAGTTCTGTTATCTTGTGTATGATCTCTGCCCGCTATGTAAGCTGTCTAGTTCTGTTATCTTGTGTATGATCTCTGCCTGCTATGTAAGCTGTCTAGTTCTGTTATCTTGTGTATGATCTCTGTCTGTTATGTAAACTGTCTAGTTCTGTTATCTTGTGTATGATCTATACCTGCTATGTAAGCTGTCTAGTTCTGTTATCTTGTGTATGATCTATACCTGCTATGTAAGCTGTCTAGTTCTGTTATCTTGTGTATGATCTCTGCCTGCTATGTAAGCTGTCTTGTTCTGTTATCTTGTGTATGATCTATACCTGCTATGTAAGCTGTCTAGTTCTGTTATCTTGTGTATGATCTCTGTCTGTTATGTAAGCTGTCTAGTTCTGTTATCTTGTGTATGATCTCTGCCTGCTATGTAAGCTGTCTTGTTCTGTTATCTTGTGTATGATCTCTGCCTGCTATGTAAGCTGTCTAGTTCTGTTATCTTGTGTATGATCTCTACATGCAATGTAAACTGTCTAGTTCTGTTATCTTGTGTATGATCTCTGTCTGTTATGTAAGCTGTCTAGTTCTGTTATCTTGTGTATGATCTTTGTCTGTTATGTACGCTGTCTAGTTCTGTTATCTTGTGTATGGTCTCTACATGCTATGTAAGCTGTCTAGTTCTGTTATCTTGTGTATGATCTCTGCCTGCTATGTAAGCTGTCTAGTTCTGTTATCTTGTGTATGATCTCTATATGCTGTGTAAGCGGTCTTGTTCTGTTATCTTGTGTATGATCTATACCTGCTATGTAAGCTGTCTAGTTCTGTTATCTTGTGTATAATCTCTGTCTGTTATGTAAGCTGTCTAGTTCTGTTATCTTGTGTATGATCTCTGCCTGCTATGTAAGCTGTCTTGTTCTGTTATCTTGTGTATGATCTCTGCCTGCTATGTAAGCTGTCTAGTTCTGTTATCTTGTGTATGATCTCTGCCTGCCATGTAAGCTGTCTAGTTCTGTTATCTTTTGCTCGTCATGACCTATTCCCTCGCACTCCTTCACTTATATTATATCTGCAAGTGATTATCTTCCCTTTACTAACCTTCCAGCGCTATCACATTAAGCGTTGTTATCCGTCTTTCTTACAAATATTAGAAATGTTTTTTGCTAAATTATTCTAGTTCCCGCATTTCCGTCCCACTCTCTGAGCCAGTGAAAAAGAACGGGAGGTTGGGGAGAGAGTGGCGTGATCACGGGATCTTGCGCAAAAATGAACCCATGACGAATGCGAAATGTATATCTAGATATGGATTAATAGGCCATTAACAGTGTGTTTGTATTGTAGATAGTTTCATGGTTTGCAGTCGTTTGAACTTGGAGTGTGAATGCAATATCTTTACAGCAGTCAAAAAGCCACAATGTTGGGGCTTGGTGTTGTGCAGTGTGGCGAGAAGACCCACACAATTAACGTGCCCTTTAGCACGGCCGGCTAAAGGGTACAATGAATAGAAAGAGGAAAGATGGGTTCAGACGGGTTTCTAAAGAACTGAGAGGTTGGAAATTGTTAGAAATATCGCCCACATTAAGCAAAAAGACAAGCTCTGATCCATTAGCCAGAACGGCAGATAGGTTTTGTGTGCGACAATTTGTCGTACTTAGAAAGGTCCCATCTTAGTGTTGTGTCAGCCGTGACGAAAGGGGTCCCTGATATCAAAGAGCTAAGGTACAACTCTACATCGCATCAACTCAACCCAATGCCGTTTCTATACTTTATTCTTTTTGCCCATACACGCTGGAATAATCATACGTTCGCTTTCATTATTATTTTTTCGCTAAAATTTAATACGTGTAGATGGGAGAGATAAGGGTCGTTAGTATCATTGCCTGCTTAAACAGTGGTTGCACACGAATACTACAGCATCAGTTGGAGGCTAGAGTAGCAAAACGTTTCGACAAACAGCAGGCCTAATTGCCATCCCTATTGTCGATCGTTCCACGGAATGACTCTATTTTCATTTCATTCATTTAACGGTCCCAGAACACTCAGAGCCAGATCAATGTATAGACACAATGAAATGCCCGCCTGTTCTTGTTGTTACTAACTCTTAACTTCCCGTTCGCACATTATTTTCACACTGAATTGTTGATTTCAAAATCGATTGTTCTCTCGTGTTGCTGAACGGTCAAACTTTGATGCTTTGATTTTTTATCTTCTGTGAAACTTTTGGAAGCATTCTTCTGTGCATGGTTATTATGAAAGTTGTTAAGTTTTTTGGGTTGTTTAGTCAACATGCGCTGATTTACGACCTGAAATAAGGGCAATTTACTCTTTGGGATAATGTTGTTTTGAAATGGACACAAAATGTTCTCCGGATTGTTTTTGATTGATTGTCTGCGCCATAACTGCTATTGTTGTGCATAGAGTGTGCAGTACGCAGCTGATCAATGTGGATTACTTTTTGTTTTTTCACTATAACAGAAGTGCGTTGCTCTTTATTGAGTATGAGAGACCATTAGTTGACAGACGTGTGAGTTAACATTTCAAGCCTACGTAAATTCTATGTCATGTAACAAGAAATGGTTGGTCAGTGCTTACATAATCTTATTTCCTTTCAAATTATGTAGATTATTCTATACCAATTTCATGAGACTATAGAATAGATATGCAGCAGTAAAAGAGTAGGTGATCCGTTTCAACGCATTCGTTTGTACTGGACTCGTGGAGGAGAAGAATGAGGAGGAAAAAGAAGAAGGAAGGAAGAAAGAAAGAAAGAAAGAAAGAAAGAAAGAAAGAAAGAAAGAAAGAAAGAAAGAAAGAAAGAAAGAAAGAAAGAAAGAAAGAAAGAAAGAAAGAAAGAAAGAAAGAAAGAAAGAAAGAAAGAAAGAGAGAGAGAGAAGAGAGAGAGAGAGAGAGAGAGAGAGAGAGAGAGAGAGAGAGAGAGAGAGAGAGAGAGAAGAAGATATCTAGCATTGACCTATTATAAATTATTCCCACGACGTTACCAACACATGCCAGTTAACCGTAAATAGAAGATTTGATCTCAGCCAAAGAGGCCATATGTCCAGATTTTACAAGATTACCCTTGTCTTTCAGCTCTCAAGCGGTGTGTTCTCATACGGTATATCTATATGTGCATGGCAGATTTCAGACATCTGGCAAATCAATTCTGGTTTCTTTCGCAGCTGATTCTTCGCAAATTAACAGCAATAAATTTAACAGCAATACAGTGACACTTTTCTACTGACTTCTAACGATTGAAAAGATAAAATCAGAAGATTGTCCATGCTTGCTTCAAGGTTGTAATTAATCAGATGTCCGTGACAAAGATTCTTTATCGTTTTCCAGGGCCGGTTTCTTTTATCTTGTACGTCGTGGGACAATATGAGAACAAAATCTTTGACACCATCTTCCATGAGGTGTGCTGAGAAGTGACAGGCTCCATAATTTGTCTCGACTTCCATTGCAATGTGACATCTCGGTTCATTAGCTATTGCATGAACATGTAGATGTTCCCCTATTCTCATTGGTATAATAAATAGATATGTTTGCGTGTGTGTGTGAAGGGTTAAAAAAGGTGGGGGGGGGGGGTGTGTATATGTTTTGTGTATTGTATGTGTGTTGAGATTAGATCTGCAACAGTAAAAAAAAGTAAATTAACTCTCCTACGCAAAGATGCGTATTCGACTCCTAGAGGTAAGATCTTACAACATAGTATATTCTGTGTGTAAGGTATGTGTATTGGATGTATGATGTGTGTGTTGTGTGGAAAGGTATGTGTATTGGATGTATGATGTGTGTGTTGTGTGGAAAGGTATGTGTATTGGATGTATGATGTGTGTGTTGTGTGGAAAGGTATGTGTATTGGATGTATGATGTGTGTGTGTTGTGTGGAAAGGTATGTGTATTGGATGTATGATGTGTGTGTGTTGTGTGGAAAGGTATGTGTATTGGATGTATGATGTGTGTGTTGTGTGGAAAGGTATGTATATTGGATGTATGATGTGTGTGTGTTGTGTGGAAAGGTGTGTGTATTGGATGTATGATGTGTGTATTGTGTGTAAGGTGTGTGTATTGGATGTATGATGTGTGTGTTGTGTGTAAGGTGTGTGTATTGGATGCATGATGTGTGTGTTGTGTGTAATGTGTGTGTGTTGGATGTATGATGTGTGTGTTGTGTGTAAGCTGTGTGTGTTGGATGTATGATGTGTGTGTGTGTATTGGATGCATGATGTGTGTGTTGTGTGTAAGCTGTGTGTGTTGGATGTATGATGTGTGTGTGTGTATTGGATGTATGATGTGTGTGTGTGTGTATTGGATGTATGATGTGTGTGTTGTGTGTGCGCGTTTCAAGAGACAGTCGCAGACAAGTATTCGCCAATAAATCTTCAACCACGTAACTCCGTTTCATACGATATTGTCTAATGGGTATATGGTGCTAGTCCCTTGTATATGTAAACTCATATATGTCTTGTCATTCCCTTGTGGGGTGCAATTGTTCGTTATTTGAAGCCCTACTCCTGCTCTTGTCAGGGGCGCAATATAGCCTGGCCATAAATCTGGTCTAATGGCTGAACGCGGTTTCTGGGACCTCTCCGCAGGTGATCCTCATCCACATGGTGGCACTTTGTTTCATCAGTTGTTTATCGCTTGTGTGATGTCCTGGTACACGTAGATGGATAGTCCCATATGTTTGTAAGTATTCAGATGCTATGGGCAGTATAATCGATATTATCATTTGCTTCATTGAAAATTTCTCAAGTTTGAAACGGCAAACCAATTCATAATCATTACCAGAAATCAAATCACTTATCAAAGCGAAATACAAGGAATTGTGGAGAGAACAAAGCAACAGTAACCATCCACAAGATCCCACCAGTAGACTCATCAGAAAACATCATGCAAAAATTTTATGTCTAAGAACAGGACACTGCAGACTCAACTACCACATGCATAAAATAAAGATTGTACAGTCCCCACAGTGTGCCTGTCATTTGGGACCACATTCACCTGAGCACATCCTTCAGCCCTACCAACTTTACTTGCAGCTACGAAGAGAAATCTAACTGCAATAACAAAGTGTGCAGAGCAAGTGTGCAGAGCAGGAAAAAGAAGAAGGAGTGAGGAGGAGGAGGAAAAGAAGAAAAAGAAGAAGAAGAATAAGAAGAAGGAGAAGAAGAAGAAGAAGAAGAAGAAGAAGAAGAAGAAGAAGAAGAAGAAGAAGAAGAAGAAGAAGAAGAAGAAGAAGAAGAAGAAGAAGAAGAAGAAGAAAGAAGAAGAAGAAGAAGAAGAAGAAGAAGAAGAAGAAGAAGAAGAAGAAGAAGAAGAAGAAGAAGAAGAAGAAGAAGAAGAAGAAGATGAAGAAGAAGAAAAAGAAGAAGAAGAAGAAGAAGAAGAAGAAGAAGAAGAAGAAGAAGAAGAAGAAGAAGAAGAAGAAGAAGAAGAAGAAGAAGAAGAAGAAGAAGAAGAAGAAGAAGAAGAAGAAGAAGAAGAAGAAGAAAAAGAAGAAGACGACGACGACGAAGTGCTACAAACCGAAGCAAGAAAACAGTGGGCGAGCTCAGCCCATTTAAAGATTTTGTCTGAATAAGTTCCAACGGGATTCAGCTTTGTTTTAGCTCCTAATAAGATAAGCTGCAGCAAAAAAAAAAAAAAAATAATAATAAAAATCCTCATATGCTGAATTTCATACATGTAGTATGGCAAGTTATCAGTAACTGAAAAGAGAAACCTCTATTCATGGCTGAGGAGTAGCTTACATTAAACACATTTTGACGTTGGGGGAGGGGGGGGGGCTTAAAGTGCCTCAGCCCCCAGATTACAGCGCCCCTGTCTAGCACGTTCCTGCCCACAAACAGGAACTTCACTCTGCAGACACTGGCAGCAGTGCCAGCCAACAGACGCCGAGTTGCCACTTCCGCCTTATTGTGCTCTCTCAAACCTTCGGCGCAAGACTACCGTGACAATTTCGCATCAGTTTCACAGCTCTGTTTTGTTAGTTCCACATTGTAAATCGCGAACACCCCATGAAGATCTCCAATGCTTTAGATGTTCACGCCCGTTTAGCGATCTCAAACACAATGTTAGCGGTACAGCAAGCCCATGGTTCTCTGGGTCAGAGGCCTATATTTTCTCCTGGTCTGAAACCAGTTGATGTCTGCCTGCTGTATTTGTTAATGGCATGAAACTTGTGTTATGGCACTGAGCCTCAGTCGCAGTGAATACATTAAATCTTGTGTTTTCTGTCTGAAGAGAAGTGACAATAAACTCACATGGTGTCTTTTGATGTTATTTTTTGAACGTTCGGTACATTTTTTGTCAACACATGTGCACGTTTTTGAAATGTATATCAGTGTATCGGAGCATGCATTTATTGGACGTATTCTATGCTATTGATAATGTATGTACGCCTGTCTGTTTGCTGGTCTGCCTGCTTACCTGCCCCGCCTGTCTGTTTGTCTGTCTGCCAGCTTGTTTATCTGTCTGCTGACTATCTGCCTAACTGGCTGCCTGCTAGTCTGTCTGTCACTCTGTCAGGGTCTTTATATGTCTGTCTAACGGTCTGTCAGTCTACTGCTGCTGCTGCTGTTGCTGATACTCCACTTCTCCTCGTTTTACAGAAACTAACAATAATACTAATAAATTAAAAAGATAACAATCTACATCTGGTTTAAGACAAGGTGATGCTCTGTCCCCACTTCTGCTCAACTTGGCCCTGGAGAAAATTATACCGAAATTGAAAGAAGAGTGTACTGTAGGAGAAACTACAAGAATACTTGGTTATGTGGATGACATTGATATCTTTGGAAAAACTGAGCTAGAGGCGGTACAAATACTGACTCTCTTTTGAGGAAGCAGTTCACACAATGGAACTGGTTATCAATGAAGATAAGACAGTTAGTCGACAAATTTTCATCATCGAACCATTGAGTCCATAAGTGATCAGATCCCCTCTTCAGTATCTCCCTCACCGTGTAATGGCTGCAGTTCTGTGTTGGTTTACTATTCTTCTTTAGACCCCCGTGTAGCGTTCTTGTCAGGCTTTAATCTTTTTATGTTATGTTTGTGTAAGATAAGACAGAATACATAATAATAACAAGACAAAGAAAAGATATAAACTCTGGCCACATACAAGTCGATAATATAAAAATAAAACAAACGGAAACATATAAGTACTTGGGTACAAACTTAAACTGACTCAACATGCTGAAAGAAGAAATGCAATCTGGAAATAAAGTATACTATGCCCTTCATCATCTGCTAAAGTCATAGTCACTATCTTGCAACATCAAGATTAAAATATATAAAATGTTGATAAGACCAGTCGGCTCTGAAACTTGGAGCACCACTGAAAGAGATAAAGGCTTATTTCAGGTTTTCGAAAACAGTCTTACGACGAATTTTTGGACTCATCAAAGATGCAAACAGAGGGGAATGGAGAGTGAGAAGCAACAACGAAATTTCTAATCTGTTTCAATCCATATTGATCACTGGCATTATTAGGGATAATAGATTCAAATGGTTGAAATATATTCAAAGAATGTCAGATGACAGAGAGGTAAAAACTGTACAAGGTGTCAGAATGGCCGTAGACCACCAGGCATACTAAAAAGGCCATGGAGAGATAATATCCAGATAAACATACAAATATTAGGGGTTACCAACTGGAAAGAGATGGCTAATCAGAGAGAAATATGGAGGCGGGTGATATTTGCAGCAATGAACCTCAAAGGCCCGGAATGCTGAAGAAGAAGAAGAAGAAGAAGAAGAAGAAGAAGAAGAAGAAGAAGAAGAAGAAGAAGAAGAAGAAGAAGAAGAAGAAGAAGAAGAAGAAGAAGAAGAAAAAGAAGAAGAATACGACTGCTACCACCACTGCCTTTCTACTACTACTAGTCCTACTATTACTACTACAGCTACTACAACAACAACTACTACTACTACTACTGCTGCTGCTGCTGCTACTACCACTACTGCTTCTGCTACTACTACTACTACTGCTATTACAAATACTACTACTACTACTAACTACTACTACTACTACTACTACTACTACTACTACTACTACTACTACTACTACTACTACTACTACTACTACTACTACTACTACTACTACTACTGCTACTACAAATACTACTACTACTACTACTACTACTACTACTACTACTACTACTACTACTACTACTACTACTACTACTACTACTACTACTACTACTGCTACTACAAATACTACTACTACTACTACTACTACTACTACTACTACTACTACTACTACTACTACTACTACTACTACTACTACTACTACTACTACTACTACTACCACCACCACCACTACCACAACCATCACTGCTGCTGCTACTACAGGTGTTGTTGATATTCCTATTCTCCTTTAACAACCACTAATATTGCTGCTACTATCACAACCACCACTGCTACTATCACCACCACCACTGCTACTATCACCACCACCACTGCTACTATCACCACCACCACTGCTACTATCACTACCACCACTGCTACTATCACTACAACCACCACCACTGCTACTATCACTACAACCACCACCACTGCTACTATCACTACAACCACCACCACTGCTACTATCACTACAACCACCACCACTGCTACTATCACTACAACCACCACCACTGCTACTATCACCACCACCACTGCTACTATCACCACCACCACTGCTACTACTATTACTACTGAGGTAGCAGGAAGCGAAAAAAAAATGTGCTTAGGGCCAAAAGTAGTTTCCCTCTGGACAGCAAAAACAGGAAAAGTAAGGACAAGTGTTTGTCTGTTACAGGAATAATGAGATATTACTCTTGGCTCAGGCGATGAATATGTGAATAGAGAATTACATAACAACTACAATATACAACTACATAGACAGAGAAACCATGTGCCAGCCCCATTCGGAATCAAAGTCTTCTTCTTCTTTCTTCTTTCTTCTTCTTCTTTCTTTTGTCAAAATCTGCTTGTGCCGCTAGGCGTCGCAGTCTATCAGATGATCAGCAACCGAGCCAGGGCGCGCTCAGTCGCTTCATATGCCGTGATGTTATGAAGTCTCAAGTTGTCCGTGACTCCTTCAATCCATCTTCTTCTTGGTCTTCCCCTGCCTCTTGTTGTTTCGATTTTCATGTTGTATGCTCTTGATGCTGGCATCATTGGTTCCATTCTCATTAGGTGACCAAACCATTTCATTCTTTGCTTCTCAATAAATTTAACGTTGGGTATGGTTCCAATAGTTATTGTAATCACATCGTTTCTCACTCGATCTCTTCTGGTTTTATTCGCAGCCATTCTCAAACATCTCATTTCACAGGTGGTTAGTCTTCTCTCATGTTCTTTTGTTAATGTCCAAGTCTGACATTGATAACCTAATGTCGGTATAAAGATTGTATTTATAATTTGTCTTTTTATCTCAGCTGGGACAGCAGGGTGTTTTAAAATTGGGGCAAGCTGGTATGCGACATTGTTGGCTTGTTGGATTCTTGCTTCAATCTCTCTGTCTATTTTACCATTGGATGTAAAGATACTTCCCAGGTATTTAAATTCTTGCACTTGTTTTGGGCTGTGATCTAGAATCTTTATGTCGATGGTCTGTTGCTCTCTACTTATGCTCATGACTTCTGTCTTTTCAGTATTGATCTTCATATGATGCTTGAGGCAACTGTCGTGTAGTAGGTTCATGTGGTCTTGCAGCTGTTTACTATCACTGTGAAATATGCATTGATCGTCGGCAAAGAGCAGCTCATTGAAGTCCTCCTGTTTTATCGACATCTGTTGGTGTTATGTCTATTTTATTAATATTGTCCATAAATATTATGAAAAGTAAAGGTGATAATACACAACCTTGTCTTACTCCTGATGTTACTGGGAACCAGTCTGTGATGCCAGCTCTTGTTCTAATGGCGCTTTCACTTTGTCTATAAAAAAGCCCTAACACAATCTAAAATTGTTCCATTTATACCGTAGTTTTTCAAGAACTTTCCATAATAAATTTCTGTTTACTCTATCGAAAGCTTTTTCTTGATCTATGAAAGCGATGTTCATTTGATGTCTGTGTTCTATTGTCTTTTCGCTAACTTGTCTTAAAGCAAAAATAGCGTCAGTACACCCTCTTCCTTTCCTAAATCCGACCTGTGATGGGCTCAGGATCGGTTCTACAACGGATCTAATTCGTTGTTCCAGAATTTTGGCAAACATTTTTCCTACGTGGCTTAGAAGGGAGATGCCTCTATAATTGTTACAATCTTGCTTATTGCCTTTTCTTTTCCAAATTGGGACTATAAGAGCTCTTTGCCAGTCTATTGGTACAGTTCTTTCATTCCAGGCTTTCCTAAATATGTGGAGTAGCGGAATCAAAGTAATGGAAAAATAATCATCACATTCAATATTTGTCTATTTTCCTAAACAAAAAACCAGCGGTCTTCACAGATAAAAATGCATTAACAATCCAGAAAGTGTTTCAACAGACTATGTGCTAATCCTGTTGGCTAACAAACATGAGAGTTTGTATCTATTTCCAAGCCATCTACAATCAGAATCTGGGGAGAGGAAGCACATGGCAATGTAGATCTCGCACACTCTGACTATTGAACCTACCGCTACAACAGGAAACTAGTGAGCCCATCCATGCCTGGACTTTTGTCTTCCTGAACCCAGGCAACGACAAGTCGGGACTACAGTGGAACCTCGCTTAACGAGCATTATTCGTTCCAGAATTATACTCGTTAAGCGAAACACTCGTTATGCGAAACAATTTTTCTCATACAAATTAATGTAAAATACGATAATGCGTTCCATGTCGAAAAAAAAAATACTCACAAAATATTGTGTATAACGTTTATTCAAAGAAAATTATATACATATTGTTAAGGAGAGTGAATCATCTTTATCTTTTCTTCAAACGCGAAATAAACCCACCTGAAATGCGAATTCGATTTACAGAAACAAAAGTCGAAATAATTATGATACATAGCTAATTATTGTTTTTTTTACTAGAAAGATGTCCAGAGACATTTGTTTTTGCCGACGCTTCAAAATTTGGCGAAAATGCGACACAGCATTACCGTTAAATAAATTTGCAGCGAGCATAGCCACTTCCTTATTAGGGTGAAACTTCTCAGTGTAAGAAGCAACAGTTTCCCATGCTTTCAGCATTTCTAAAATTCGTCAGAAGATTGTTGCTTTTCTGTTACCACCTCCTCCTCCTCTGACAAACTTTCCTCTAAAACTTTATCCTGTGAAACACAATGCAACTCCATAAGCTCTTCAATAGTCAGCTCTTGGCTGTGCTGTTCCACAATCTCTTCGAGATGACTGTTATCCACCTCCAATCCCATGAAAGTGGCCGAAGACACAATCTCGTTGACTACTAGTTCCACATGTACTGTCTCGAACCCCTCAAATTCACAAATCGACATCGGTCTCCGGCCAAAGCTTCAGTAGTTTGGGTTCTCTTGGTAACCCCTTCCTCCGCCATGTCGATCATCTAGAGGCAGGCAACGATGTGGAAGTTATTTTTCTATAACTCTTTGAGAGTGAGGTTGGTCCCTTCAGTCACCTGAAAACAATGCTCGAAGAGTGCTTTGGTGTAGAGCTGCTTAAAGTTAGAAATAACTTGCTGGTCCATGGGCTCGAGTAACGGAGTGGTGTTGGGAGGCAGAAACTGGATCTTGATCACAATGTAACACAAGTTTGAGAAAATGTGTGATCACAAGCGACAGTATGATGCTACTGGAACGAGTGCTAAACACAGACTGGTGTAACATACACACAATGCGGGACTTCCCCTCTCCTCGCCAGTCGTTATGCGAAACGTCGCTCGTTAAGCGAGTAATTTTTTTAACAATTTGTTTTCATCGTTATGCGAATTCCTCGTTATGAGAGGTGCTCGTTAAGCGAGGTTCTACTGTACATGTTTTTAGTCTCACTGCTGCCGACCCAAGAGACAGTTTTCTACTAAACTGCTTATCTTTCGACTTCCTGGCCACTTCCGAAAATTTCTGATCTGCAAACCTGCCAGTTTGCGTTCGCAAATGTAGCCAACAAAATTATTACAACAAGATAACAACCTACCCATACAAGCCTGTTACACTAATAATACTGCTGCTGTTGCTACTACCACTACTACTACCACTACTACTAGCACTGCTACTACCACTACTACTACCACTGCTACTACCACTGCTACTACCACTGCTACTGCCACTACTACTACCACTGCTACTACTATTACTACTAAATCTATCACCACCACCACCAAGACCACTAATACCACTAAGGTTCTTTCGTAGAAAATCACCCGCATATGACGTCACGGGAACAGTCCAATATTTACTAGGGTGGTAAGACCGGGTTTCCCGGCTTTGTGCTGCTTTTAACTACCCTAAAACATAGGCTGTGTGGTTTCGAGGCATGGTGTCCGCCTCGATAACTAAAGGTCCCTGGTTCAAGCCCCGGTGAAGCTGGGATTTTTTTCACGTGGACTTCTATTAATTCCCCCTGGTCTCTGGGTAGTACGATCGGAAGACCGTGTGTGTTGCTGCGCATGTAAAAAATCCTTTGGCAGTTGGAAATCGAGAAGAGTAGCCTAAGGGCGCTGCCTGGGCAAAATTGTGAGTTCAAAATCTACCCAAAGTGTTTCAGGATCCTCGCTGGCGCTGCAGCGTTCATGCACTGCGCTGAGATTCTTCAGACTCAGGCTTCAGTTAGAGTAAAAAACGGAGCACGTAAAGGTTTCACCCGAGTGCCATGATGTTGATCCGGTGAATAAACATAACCAAAGATAACAATTTATGTTTAGTCTGTTTCTTCTCAGACGCTTAGCTCTCATCCTTTCTGCCATCATTTCTTCCTTTATTCTCATGTCCGTCCTGATGTGTCTCCTCCATACAACACGGTCTATGGCATTTGGTTCCCACGAGTCCACCCCGATACCTGTATCATTCCAGTTTGCACTAATCTTTGTATCAGTTCCGGCCATGGATGAAGTTCGTCTTCTCCACAGCAGAAAGTCTGGCTAGTATTGTAGAGGCGATGTGCTGCCATGCATCATGTTCCCACGCTCAACCTGCCTTTTTTACTCCAAAGGAAGGGTAACACCAGTACTACTACTACTACTACCACCACCACCACCAGCACCAACATCACTGCTAACACTACCACCATCACCACCACCGCCAATAACAACACCACCACCACTACCAAAGCTACGACCATCGCAACCATCATCACCACCACCACTACCACGACTAACACCACTACTACTACTACTACTACTACTACTACTACTACTACTACTACTACTACTACTATTACTACCACAAAAACAAAAACAACAACAACTACTACTACTACTACTACTACTACTACTACTACTACTACTACTACTACTACTACTACTACTACTACTACTACCACAAAAACAAAAACAACAACTACTACTACTACTACTACTATTACTACTACTACTATTACTACTATTACTACTACTACTACTACCACAAAAACAAAAACAACAACTACTACTACTACTACTACTATTACTACTACTACTACTACTACTACTACTACTACTACTACTACTACTACTACTACTACTACTACTACTACTACTACTACTACTACTACCACAAAAACAAAAACAACAGCTACTACTACTACTACTACTATTACTACTACTACTACTTCTACTACTACTACTACTACTACTATTACTACTACTACTATTACTACTATTACTACTACTACTGCTACCACAAAAACGAAAACAACAACTACTACTACTACTACTACTTCTACTACTACTACTACTACTATTACTACTACTACCACTACTACTATTACTACTACTACTACTACCACAAAAACAAAAACAACAACTACTACTACTACTACTACTACTTCTACTACTACTACTACTACTATTACTACTGCTACTACTACTACTACTACTACTACTACTACTACTACTACTACTACTACTACTACTACTACTACTACTACTACTACTACTACTACAACTACTACTACTACTGCAGGTTTTCTGTATTACTTTCAGGACAGACAGGGGTGAATCAGTTGGGAGGTGTGTTTGTGAATGGGAGACCACTTCCAGATCACATCCGACGGCGGATCGTGGAGCTGGCTCAGATGGGAGTTCGTCCGTGTGATATCTCCCGACAACTGCTGGTCTCCCATGGCTGTGTCTCTAAGATCCTGACCAGGTACTACGAGACAGGCTCGATCAAACCTGGTTCCATCGGAGGCAGCAAGCCAAAAGTCAGGGTAGGCCACATATCTAGACAGTATTTTTTTTTTTTTTTGCAGACGATCGTCAACTAACAAAACCTCATGCATGCTTTAAAAAAAAAAAAAATATTACACGTGACTACAGTTAACTTCGAAACAATCGTGTAATGCCCCAACATAACTGTTTTATATTTCTGAACGGTTGAACAGGGTTTTCGTTTATTGTAGTTTTTGATTCCCATCACTGAGGTTTTAATCCTATGGATTCCAATCTTTAAAATGAAAAAAGAGGCGGGGAGGGGGGGGGGAACTTACCCGTGACAGCAGATTATATCGTGTAGGTCGCAGGGTGCTGCTAAATAGCCAACAAAGGAGAGAATCCAAAGACAAACTTTAAAAAAAAAAAAGCTGGGCACCGTAACTTAAACTTCGGATCGTCGGGATGTTGGGTCAGTTACAGGGACTGACCCAGTCCTAAAAATCTGACTTACTTACTTAGTCCCTCCTCTTCTACCTTGGGGTGTAGACGTTTGTTAGAGAGATCGCCAGGCTTCTGTCTGCATTTTTGTGTTTTGTTTGTAATTTGTCTTTGTTCCATTCCAGTCCTCTCCAAGTTAGGGACTGTCGGATGTTGTCTTCCCAGCGGACCCTGCGTCGCCCTGGAGGTCTGCTTCCCTGGTTTTTAACCTTCCATGCCTGCCTTGGTGGCCGATTTTCTCTTATTCTGCATACATGTCCAAACCATTGTGACTGTGGCTGATCCACTCGAAACTGTGAGGTCTGAGTTTTAAGATATTGACGTATTGTCTAATTACGAACTTTGTCCCTTCTTTGGACCACTTTTCTCAGATATATCCTTTGTGAGGCCTGGAGCTGGCTTGGGTGAGCTGTTGTCATTGCCGTAGTTCTCAGCTTTAGGTCAGGATCAGCACATACGTTGAGCGGTATACAGCCATTTTCGTCCTCTTTCCAGTTTCTCTTTTGCTAAGAAACCTTCGGTTTATGGACTGAAAAAGTCTCACAGCAGCTTCTTTTCGAGTAGCCAGTTCTTTAGTAATGTCCCAACTCCGGCCTATCACAGCACCAAGGTATTAGAACTGGTTGACCTGCTCCAATGTATCCTGTTCCATCATGATCCAGTGTTTCTTCTCCTCTCTTGAGATCATCGTGATCTTAGTTTTGGAGATACTGGTGGTCACCACTCTCATCTCAAGCTATTCTGTCCAGACAAGTAAGTTGGCTTGAGGATGTACCTCTGGTTTAGCTATCAGCGCCGCATCGTCTGCAAATACCAGCTCTGATATATATTGGTCTGATGTTCCAACACACAGCTGAGTACTTCTGTGTCTTCTCATTATAGGTCTTGATGACATCATCCATCATCAGAATGAAGAGGTAAGGTGAGAGAATATCACCCTGTCTAACACCGCTAGTGGTCTTAAATTCTTATGACTTTTGGTCTGCCGTTCTTACATAATTTCTGCAGCTTTTGTAGAAACTGTATTGCACTGATCAGGGATGCTGGGATGTTCTTTGCTGCCGAGCAGTCCCAGAGCTTGCTCAAGTGATTCTTATCAAATGCCTTTTCTAAATAAAAAAAAAAAAAAAAAAATACATAGGTACATTTCACTCTTATATCCAAGGGCTTTTTCAATCTTTTATCTCAGGGTTAAAGATAAGGTCTTGACTAGCTCGGTTTTCTCATTGAGTCTGATCCCGCTGGGATCAGATCCCAGAACATGGTTTGTTATCGATCTATTTAATATAAAGCAATTGTGTCCAGTGTTGCGCCATCTCCTCTGTCTCATAGCCGTTGATACTATTAGTCACGCAGACATTTCTCTGTCTCATGGCCGTTCTGTTAGACCTATCAGTCTCTGGTGCGGTATTAAAGAGTAACTTTTACCAGGAACATTGAAGAGAGATATGCCTCTGTGGTTTTCACATTGTTTGTTAACCCCACCTTTAAATATAGATACAGTTATGGCAATATCCTAATCTGTTAGTATAGTTTCACTACATTTTCTTTAGGGTCTTGTAGAACAGCTTTTGATTTTCTCCTACATTGTCTTATAACTTTTCTCCACATGCTTCCCCTTATTTCTGTTTTGCATTAAGCAATATATTTTTGGCCTCTGCTATGGGTGTCACATATTGTTTATATTTCTGTTTCTTCAGCTGTGTTCCTAGCTGCCTGTTGCTACTTCCATTCCTTTAACTTGTCTCTTATTTTCAGTTTGCCTTCTTTGGTCAACCAAGGTGTGATGTGTCCCCGCCTTCCACTTTGTCTTCCCCACATGCTTCTACTGCAGTTAAAAAAAGTAAAAGAAAGTAAAGATCCCTTTTCATTCCTTTTCATTCCATATTTTTCAGGCGCACTCTGTGGGTCCAAAAAAGCCAACCGAACAACACAAACACAAACAAACAACTCCAACCAAAACACAAACACCATTTAAAAACCCCCCCACCCAAAATTTAAAAATCTTCCCCCCCCACACCCACAAAAACTCGACCAAAAAACACAAAAAAACAAAAACCCCACACACCCAACGCACAAACACCAACCAACCCCCCCTCCCAACCCCTAACCCCACAACAACCCATAAAACCACCCCCACAAAACACAGAAACAAACCCAAATACAACAAAACACAACAAACCAACAAACCCCCCCAAAACAACCCCAAACACCACAACCCTACCCACAACCCAACACCAATCTCGCCCCCTAAACAAGAAACCACTCAACACCAACACGAAAAAAAACAACCCACCCCACAAAACCCAAACAAAGAACCCCCCCCACAAAAAAATCAACCCAAAGAACCCCACCCCACCCCAACCAACAAAACAACACAACCCTCAACATACAAAACCAACAACCCAACCAACCCCAACCCCCCCAAACAACCCCAAAAAAATTTTTTAAATTTTAAAAAAAAACCCCACCACACAGTCAAAACAAAAAAAAAAAAAATAACCACCCACAAAACCAAATAAAAACCACCAAACCACAAAAAAACAGAACAAATAAACCCAAAAACCACCCCCACCCCAAAAAAACTAAAAACAACAAACAACCAAAACCCACCAAAAACCCCACCCACCCACTAAAATTGTTAACCCCCCATACATAAAACCCCAAAAACAAAACAATTTTGGTTTTTTGGGGGGGTGGGTGGGGGGTGGTGGGGGGGGGGGGGTTTAAAAAATAAATAAAAAAAACGACAAACACAAAAGACATAACATAAAAAATACAAAAACAAAACAAAAAAACAGAATTTTTCCCCCCCACCCCCCCCACCCCCCCAAAACAAAAAACCCCAAAAAAACAACAAACAAAAAAACCCCCCCCCCCAATAAAAAAAAACATAACCATAAAAAAAACCAACCCCCCCCCGGACCCACCCGGAAAAATAAAGGCTGGGGGGGGGGGGGGAAAAGATTACCGGGGGGTGGCAAACTAGGGGGGGTGGGGCCACCACCCCCCCCCCCCACCCACAAAAAAAAATTATTTTTGGGGTGGGGTGGGGGGGGGGGCCCCCAAATTTACAAAAAATCCAAAACAAATCCTAACACACAAAAAGGGGGGGGTGGGGGGGGGGCCCCCCCCCAAATACAGTACAAAAAAAAAACCCCCCCCCCCCCCCCGGGGGGGGGGCCCCCCACCCCCACCCCCCCCCTCAACCCCACCCCACCCCCCCCCCCCCCCCCACCCTCCCCCCCCCCCACCCCAATTTTTCCCCCCCCCCCCCCCCCACCCACGCTCCCCCCCCCCCCCATTTTTTTTTTTTCCATGTTTAAAAAAAAAAAAACCCCCCCCCCCCCACCTACCCCCCCCCCACCCGCCCCACCCCCCCCACTAACTACCCCCCTCTATGTAGATCACCCCCAACCCCCTAGATCCCCCAAGCGTTCACCTCCCCCACCCCCCACCCACCCACCCACATCTATGACACAAAACTCCCACCACCAAAAACACATAGCCAAAAAATTGTCACACAAGATAGAAAAAAAAAAAAACATACGGCGGGTGAGGATGGTGTTGCAGGCGGGCGCACCACACCCACAAAAACCACACCGCAATATAGATACACGATATATCTATCACATCCACCATCCACACACACTAATACCAATCACCAAAAAAAAAAAAAAAACAAAACAAAAAAAAAAAAAAAAACCCCCCCTGGGGGGGGGGGGGGGGGGGTGGGGTGGGGGGGGTGGGGCGGCCCGCCCCCTTTGGCACCCTTTCTTAGGGGGGGGGGGTTTTTACTTTTTGGGGGGGGGGGGGGGGGGCCTTGCCGGATCTTTTTTTTTTTTACAAAAAAACAAAAAAAAAACAACCCCCAAAGTTTGTGTGTTACGCAACTGCAGTGTGGGTTTTCGACGCGTATGCTGGCTTACGGAGTCAGGAACATATCACGCAACGCAACTTAAGATGACGGGTCGCGCACCCGCATTCGCTTTACGGCGGACAAGGTGTGTGACTGGGGGGTGGGGGGTGTGGTGCTGAAAAAAAACCAACCTCTAACAATCCAAAGGGGGGGTTGTGGCGTGGGTGGGGGGGTTTTTTTTTTTTTTTTTTGCAAATTTTGCCAAAGTTTCTTGGGGGGGGGGGGGGGGGGGGGGTCACACCTGCCCCAAAATTATATTTTGGGGGGGCTTTTGTTTTTTTTTTCTTTTTTCGTTGTTGTTTGTTGGTGTGTTGTTTTGTCAACACACCCCCCCACAACCCCCTACCCCATATATATATGTTGTGTGTGTGTGTGTTTTTTTTTTTTTTTTTTTTTTTTTTTGTGTGTGTTTGTGTGTGTGTATTGACGGATAATCTTGAATTCTGACACCAGAGGGTTTCAGTGTTGTGACGGTTCTTCTTCAATTGTTCTTTACTTTACTATGTCAGCGCATGGTATCTAGTCTCTTTATCCTCTGGTTTTTGTTTAGCTTGATGCATTAATCATCAAGAATCTTATACCTTCAAGACATTAAGATTTTTTCAGTTTCGTAACCTTCTTCATTTCAGGTACTATCATAACATGAAAAACGATGGCATTATTCTGGTAGTATAAATTAATAAAATGTCCTAGTGAATTGGGCTCTTCAAATATTGGGATATGGTTACATAGTATTGTTATCAAGATATTCAGTCAAATCTATGTGCCTTTTTGTCTGTGCTTCAGTCTTTTCGGTTGTCTGTCTGCCTTTCTCTCTCTCTTTCTTCTTAACTTCTCTTTCTACTCTCTCTTCTCTTTTCTAGCTATCTTTCCCTTCTTCTTTTCTTCTTATTCTTTTTAGTTCTTTTTCTCTTTCTCGGCTTCTACTGTCTCCCTCATCCTTAGCTTATTCCTCCCCTCTTCTTCTTCACTCCTATTCTCCTCCTTACTTCTTCCTCCTCATACTTCCTCATCCTTCGCCTTCTCCTCCTCCTCCCCTCCTCTTCTTGCATCCTTCACTCCCTCCTACTCCTCCTCCTCCTCCTCCTTCTTCCTTCCTCTTGACTATCCTGCCTCCCTCCTCCTCCTCTCTCTCCTACTTCTCTGTCTTCTGTCCTGTTTCTTCTGCTTCTTCTTCTTCTTGCTCTTCGTCTCCTTCTTCTGTCTTGCTTCTTCTTTTTATTTCTTTATCTTTCTTCTTTTCTCCTTCGGTCTTCTTCTTATTCTTCTTTTATGAATACTTGTGTCTTCTTGCTCTAATTATTCATACGCTTCTTATTCGTAGTCTTCTTTCTTCTTTCTTTCTTGCTGGAGTTTATTTTATCTTCTTCTCTTCTTACTTCGTCATTGATCCTCTTCTATGTATGTCTTTCTTCTTATTATTCTTCTTGCTTCCTTTCTTCTCTTTCTCTATTTCTTCTTCGTCTTGCTTCTTCTTCTGTCTTACTCTTCTTCTTCTTATGCATCTCTTTCTTCTGTTCTTACTCTCTTCTTCTTTCTTCTCTTCTTCTCTTATTCTTTCTTCTTCTTCTCCTATTTCTTTCTTTTCTTCTTCTTCTTCTCTTTTTTCTTCCTCTCTCTTCTTCTTCTCTTCTTCTCTCTCTTTCTTCTTTCTTCGCTCTTATGTCCGTATCTTCTTCTTCTTCTATCATTCTTTCTTTCTTCTGTTCTTCTTCTTCTCTCTTCTTCTTCTTCTTCTTCTTCTTCTTCTTCTTCTTACTTCCCATTCCTCTGTCTTCTTCTGTCTTCCTTCGTCTTCTTCTTCCTTCTTCTCTCTTCTTCTTACTTCTTCAGTCTTCTTTTCCTCTTGTTTGTATTCATTCTCTTCTATCTTCTTCTTCTTCTTACTTCTATCTCTTTCCTTCTTTTGTTTCTTCCCTTCTTCTTTTTTTACCATTTCTTTTCTTTTCTTCTTCATCTCTTTCTTTCTTTCTCCTATTTCCTTTCTTTTTCATCTTTTCTTCTTTCTTCTTCGCGTTCTCACTTTTCTTCTTTCCTCTTCTCTACTTCTTCTCTTTCTTTTTTTCTTTCTTCTCTTTCTTCTCTTTCTTCTCTTCTTCTTTCTTTCTTCTCTTCTTCTTTTCTTCCTCTTCTTCTCTTCTCTCTCTTCTAATTTCTTCCCCCTTCTTCTCCTCTTCTCTATCTCTCTCTTCGTCTCTTCTCTTTATTCTTTAATCTTCTATCTTCCCATTACCCTTCTCCTAGGTTCTCTTTACTTCTCCTTCTTGCTTCTTCTTTCCCTCTTCTCTTTCTTCTTCTCCTCTCTCTTCTTCTTCCTTCTCTCTTCTTCTTCTTCTTCTTTCTTCTTTCTTCTTCTTCTCTCTTCTTTCTTCTTCTTCTCTTCTTCTTCTTCTTCTTCTTCTTTTTTCTTCTTCTTCCTTCTTCTTCTTCTTCTTCTTTTCTTCCCTACTTTCTTCTTCTTCTTCCTCTTCTTTCTTTCTTCTCTTCTTCTTCTTTTTATTTCTTCTGTTCTTCTTTTTCTTCTTTCTTCTTCTCTATCTTCTTCTCTTCTTCTTCCAATATCTTTCCTCCTCTTTTTCCTTCTTCTCTTCTCTTCTTTTCTTTCTTCTCTCTTCTATCTTGTTCTTTCTCTCTTTTCTTTCTTCTTCTTTCTTCTTCTTTCGGCGCTTCTCTCTTCCTTCTTTTTTTCTTCTTTCCTTCACTTCCTTCTCTTCTTTTCTTCTTCATTCTTCTCTTATCTCTTTTTCCGTTCTTTTCTGTTTTCTTCTTCCTTTCTCTTCTTCTTTCTTCTTCTTTTCTTCCTTCTTTTCTTTCTTGTTCTCTTTCTTATCGCTCTCTCTCTTTTCTCTTTCGCTTCTTCTTATCTCTCTCTTTTCTATCCTTCTCTCCTTCTCTCTTTTGTCTCTTTTTTATCATCTTGACTCTGATCTTCTGTCTCTTTGCTCATTCACTCTCCTCAGCTTCTTTTATCCTTTGCGTCTCTCTCTTACTGTCTTTTCTATGTTCTGTCTCTATCTTCTATCTCTCTATCTTCGGCTCTCTCTTCTTTCTCTCTTGTGCATCTTGTCCTCCTCTCTTCTCATCTTCTCCTTTTTTTCATCTTCTTTTCTCTTCTTGTTCTCTCTTCCTTCTCTTAGCCTCTTCTTCTTCTCTTCTTCTTTCTCTTCTTCTTTTCTATCATCTTTATCTCTTTCTTCTCTTCTCTCTTCCTTTTCTACTTTCTCTCTCTGCATCTTCTTCTTCTATCTCTCTTTCCTACTTCATTCTTCTCTCTTCTAGTATCCTTTCATTTCGATCTGCTCTTCTTCTTTCTCTTATCTCTCTCCTTTCTCCTCGTTTTCTTCTTCTTTTCTGATCGTTTTCTTCTCGTCTCCTTTCTTTCTCATCTTCTCTGCTTTTTTTTTCTTTTTCTCCATCTCTTCCTTCTCTGCGCTCTTTCTTCTTCTTTCGTTTCTTCTTCTAATTTCTCTTTCTGTCCTTCGTTTCCCTTCTTTTTTCTCTATCTTACTCTTCTTCTTTTCATTCTCTTTTCCTCTCTCTCTTTTCTCTTTCTTTCCTTCCTTTATCTCTTTCTATCTCTCTTCTTTCTATCTCCTCGTCTTCTCCTTATCTTCTCTTCATTCTTCCTTTTCTGCCCCGTCTTCTTCTCTCTTCTTCTTCTTTCTTTCTATCACTCTTATCTTCTCTTTCTTTCTTTCTGCCATCTCTCTTTCCTTATCGTTTCATTTTCTCTCTTCTCATTCTTCGGCTTTCTTCATATCTTTCTTTCATCCTCTCTTCTTCTCTCTTCATCTTTTCTATCCTATTTCCTCTCTCTCTCTCCTTCTTTCATACTTTTCTTACTTCTTCCTTCTCTTCTTTCTTTTTTCTATCTCTTCTTCGTTCTCTTCTCTATCTTCGTTCCCCCCTCTTCGCTCTCTCTGTCTTCTTTCTTCTCCCTATCTATCGCTTTCTTCTCTGCTCCTCTCCTATCTCCGCTTTTCTTCTCTTCTTTTCTCTCTATCCTTTCTCTTTCTCTCTTTTCTTATCTTTCTATCGCTTCTCTCTCTCTTCTACTTTTTTCTTGCTTATTTCTCATCTTCTCTCTTCCTCTCTCTTTCGAAAAAAGAAGCTTATTTCTTCTGTATCCTCGTCTCTCTTTTCCTCTTCTCGCTCTTTACGTCTTCTCTTCTTATCTTCTCTTCTATCTTCTGTCTTTTCTCTCCTCTCTCTCTATTTCTCTCTCTTTTTTCTTCTATCTCTAGGCTCTCTCCTCTCTCCCGCGGGCTTTTTCTTTTTTTATCTACTTTCTTCCTTTTTTCTATCTTCTTTCTCTCCTCTCTTCTCTCTTTCTTCTTTTTCGTCTTACATCTCTCTCTCTGCTTCTCTCTTTCTTTCTTCATCTTCTTTTTTTCTCTGTTCTATCTTCTTCGTCTATTTCATTTCTTCTCTTCATCTCTCTCTCTCTTCTCCTCTTTCTTCGTCTTCTTCTTTATCTTCCTTTACTTCCTCATTATTTCATTTTCTTCCTTTCGCTCTTGCTTCTCTGTTCTTTACCTATCTCCTTCTTTCTTCTCTCCTCTCTCATATCTCCTTCTCTCCTTTTTCACTTCTTTTCTTCTTATCTCTATCTCTCTTTTACTATCTATCTCTTCTCTCTGTGGGGCTCAATCTTTTCTGTATCTTCTTCTCTCCTTTTCTTCGTCTTCTTCCTATTTTTTCCTCCTCTCTCTTCTTTATATCTATCTTTCTTCTCTCTTCTTCTTCTTTCTCTTTTGACGTCTTATCTCTCCTTCTCCTTGCTTCTTTTTTCTTTCCTCTCTCTTATCTCTCTTCTTCTTTCTGTTGTCTGCTCGCTCTTTTTTCTTTCTTTCGCTATCTTTCCTTCTATCTTCTTTCTCTCTTCCTCTTTTCTATCTTTCTCTTTCTTCTCAGCTTATCATCTTCTCGCTCATCATCTGTTTCTATCTGCTCTGGTCTCTTTCATTCTCTTCCTTTCTCTTTCTTCTATTCGTTCTCGCTCTTTTCCTGATCTTCTTCTTCTAGCTCTCTTTTGCTCTTTCTCTCTCTCTCTTTTTCTTTTCATATCGTCTAAGTCCTTCTTCTTTTTGCATTTTCTTCTTTCTTCCTCTCTTCTTTCTCTCTTCTTTTCGTATCTTTTTGTTTCTCCTTTCTTCATTTCACTTCTTATCTCTCGTCCCGTCTCTTTTTCTATCTTTTTTTTCCCTCTGTCTTACTCTCTGTCCTCTCTCTTCTCTCTATCTTTTTCTTTCTCTCTGTCTCTATCTCTTCTCCTTCTAAATCTTTCTATCTTTCTCTATCTCTCTGTCTCTTTTCTTTTCTTTCTCTTCTGTCTTCTTACCCTATCGTTTCTTTCTGCTGTTCTTCTTCATTTTCTTTCTTTCTTCTCCTTCTCTATCTTTCATCTATCTCTCTTCTTCTGTCTCTTCTTATCTCTCTCATTTCTGTTCCTCTTTTACTTCTTCTGTCTCTCTTTCTTCTTCTTTACTGCTTCTTACCTTTGTGTTTATCTTCTCTATTTTCGTTCTTTTTTTATTGCTTCTTCCTTTTTTCTTTCTTCGTTCTCTCTTTCGTCCTCTTCTTCTATCTCTATATATCTCTCTTATCGCGTTTCTTCGCTTCTTTTCTTTTCTTTCTTCTTTCTCTTTTCCTTCTATTTTTTTCATCTTTTCTACGTCTCTCTTCTATCTAGTCTGTCGTCGTTCTCTCTCTTCTATCTTCTTTCTTCTCTTCGTTTCTTTCTCTAATCGTCCTTTCTTATCTCTCTATCTCATCTCTCTCGTTTTTCTCTTATCATCATCTCTCTCATCTTGCTTCTCTATCTTTTCTTGCTTCTATCTTATGCATCCTATCTTCTTCTTCTTCTCTTCTTTCTCTGCGTTTTCTTATCTATTTCTATCTTCGTACCTCTCTCTCATTCTATCTTCTCTTCTATCTTTCTTTCGTCTCTATCTCTCTTCTTCTCTCTATCTATCGTCTTTCTCAGCTTATCTTTATCTCTCTCTTCTATCTGTCTTACTCTTCCTTTGGCCGTCTCTTCTATCTTGTCTCTACTTTCTCCTCTCTCTTCTTCAAGCAGTTTCTATCTTCTTCTCTCTCTCTTTGCTCTTCTATCTACTTGCTATTCTATTCGTTCTCTATCTCGTCTCTTATCTCTTCCTATCTTATTTTCTCGTATTTTCTATCCTCTTTCTTTCTTCTTTTCTCTTCTATTTTCGTGTCGTCTAATCTCTTTCTTCTGCTCTCTTCTTTCTGCTTATCGTTCTCTCTCTCTGCTATCTATCTGCTTCTCTTCTTCTATTTGTTCTTGCGTTTTAGATTTCTCTCTCTTCTTTCTGCCTTCTCTCTTCTTCTTTCGTTTTCTTCTTATCTCCCTGTGATGTATTCTTCGCTCTTCTCTTTCCCTTCTTTCTATCTATCTCTCCGCTTCCTGTTTCTTCTGCTTCTTCTTCTCTCTAATCTTTCTCTCTATCTCTTCCCTTCTTCTGTCTCTTTATCTCTTTTTCTTTTCGTTAGCTTTCTTCTTGCTTTCTTCTTCTCTTTTCTTCTTCCTTCCTCTTCCTCTTTTTTCTCGTCTGTTTCTTCTTTTCTTCTCTCTCTCTTTCTATCTCCTTCTTCTGCTTCTGATTTCTTGTTCTTGGCTCTTGTTCCTCTTCTGCTCTCTGCTCTTTCCTTCTTTTTTTCGTCTTTTCTCTTATCTATCGTCTCCTTTCTTCTATCTTCTCGTCTTCCTTCTCTCTCTCCTTCTTTTCCTGTCGTCTTCTTTTCTTCTTTCCATATCTTGCTTTCTTTCTCTTTCTTCTTCTTTCAGTCTTCTTTTTTTTCCCCCTTATCTCTTCTCGCTTTTCTTCTTTCCTTTGCTTCTGGTTGCTCTCTTTTCTTTCTCTCGCTCTTCTATACTCTCTCTCTCTTCTCTTCTCTCTTCCTCTCTCTCTCTCTCTGCTCTCTTATCATCTATCCCTGTATCTATCTCTCTCTTCTCTTTCTTGTTCTTCTCTTATCTCTCTCTCTCTCTCTCTCTCTTACTATCTCTCTCTATCTTCTATCTTATCTATCTCTTCTCTCTCTCTCTGATCTCTACTTCTCCTTTCCTGTTCCCCCTTTTCTTTCTTCTCTCTGCTGCCTCTTCTTTTCTCTTCTCTTCTTCTTTCCTCTTTTCCCTCTACTCTCTCTTTCTTCTGTCTTCTCTTCGTTCTTCTCTTCCTCTTTTTGTCTCTACTTATTTTCTTCTTCTTTCTTTCCTTATCCGTTTCTATCTTCTCTCTTCTTTCCGTTTCTCTCTCTCTTCCTTCTTCTTCTCCTTGCTTTCTTCATACTCTCTCTCTTCGCTCTTCCTCGCTCCTTTCTTCTCTCTTCTTCTGCTTCTTCTCCGTCTTCTCTTCCTCTTCGTCTTCTTCGCTCTTTCTCGCTCTCTTCTTCGTCTCTTCTTCTTCGTCTTTCTTCTCTCGCATTCTTCCGCCCTTCCTCTTCTCTCTCTTTCTTCCTCTTCTGTTCTCTTCTCCTTCTTCTTCTTTCTTTCTTCTCTTCTTCCTCTCTTCTTCGTCATTCTCTCTTCTTCTCTCCTTGCTATCCTGCCCTTCTTCTCTCTCTCTCCTCTTCTTTCTTCTTCCTCGCTTCCTTCTTTCTTCGTTCCCCCCTCTCACGCGTCTTTCCCTTCCTTCTACTCTC
Organism: Candidula unifasciata; assembly: GCA_905116865.2. Classification (NCBI taxonomy): domain Eukaryota; kingdom Metazoa; phylum Mollusca; class Gastropoda; order Stylommatophora; family Geomitridae; genus Candidula; species Candidula unifasciata. Next base: position 46,614 of record CAJHNH020003697.1, read on the forward strand.
TCTTCTTTCTCTCTCTCGTCTTTCTCTCTCTTCTCCTCCTCCTCTTTCTTCTATCTTCTTCTTCTTCTCGTCTTCTTCTATCTCTACCTTCTCTCTTTCTGTCTTCTGTCTTCTCTCTCTCCTTCTTCTTCTTTCTTCTTCCTTCCTTTTCTTCTTCTCTTCTTCTTCTCTCTTCTTCTTCTCTTCTTATTCTTCTTCGTCTCTTCTTCTCTTCGTTCGTCCCTCTCTTCTTCTTCTTCTTTCTCTCTTTGCTTTCGCTCTTTCTTCTTCTCTTTCTTCTTATCTTCTATCTCTTCTTTCTTTCTTTCTTCTTCTTCATCTTTCTCCTCTCTCTCTTCTTAGCTCTCGTCTTCTTCTTCTTCTGTTGTCTTCTCTTCCTCTCGTCTCTCTTCTTCTTTTCTTCTTCTTCTTCTCTTCTTCTTCTTCTCTCCTCTTCTTCTTGGCTTCTTACACTCACTCTCTTCTTCTCTCTTCCTTTTCTTCTTAGCCTTCTTCTTTCTGCTTCTCTCTTCTCTTCTTTCTCGTTCTTCTTCTCTTCTCTCTCTTCTTCCTTCTTTCTTTCTCTCTTCCTCTCTCCTTCTTCTTCTTATCTCCTTCTTCTTCCTTCTTTCTCTTCTCTTCTTCTCTTCTCCTTCTCTCTTCTTCTCTATCTTTCTTCTCTCGTCTTCTCTTCTTTCTCTTTCTTCTTCTTCTCTCTCTCTCTTCTTCCTTCTTCTTCTTCTTCTCTTCTTCTTCTCCTCTTCTTCTTCTTTCTTCCTCTTTCTTTCTTCTATCTTCTCCTTCTTTCTCTTTCTCCTTTCTCTCCCTTCTCTCTTCTTCTTCTATCTTCCTTCTTTCTTCTTTCTTCTTCTCCTCTTCTTCTCTCTTCTTCCTTCTTCTCTCTCTTCTTCTCTTCCTCTCTTCTTTCTTCTTCTTCTCTCTTCTATCTTGCTTCTCTTCTTCTTTCTTCCTCTTTCTTTCCTTTTTCCCTCCTTCTTCTTCTTCTCTTTTTTTCTTTCCCCCTCTTCTGTCTTCCGTTCTTATCTCTCCCCTGCTTCTCTTTCCCCCCCTTTCTCTCCCTTCCCCCCCTCCTTCCCCCCCTCCCCCCCTTCTCCTCTCCTCCCCTCCTCCTCATCCCTCCCTCTTCCCCTCCCCCCTTTTTCCCTCTTCCTCTCCTCTCCCCCCCCCTCCTTCTCCCCCCCCTTTCTTCTCCTTCTCTCCCTTTTCTCCCTTTCTCTTCCCCCTCAGGTTCTACTCTGTTCCCCCTAAATATAATGCCCGGAACCCTACCGGGGGACATACAGGATCCAAGACGGGTACTCTCCTGCTGCTGTGACGTCAGGGCTGGATAAACACTTTTGCAGTTTTGTTTTCTGTAATATTTGCTAATGTAATCCACTTCTTCCAGAGGAGTAGGTGGTCGTGCGGTTAGAGCGCTGGGTTCTCATGCAAGAGATAAGGGATGTGCATTTTGTAGGAGTAGGGGCGGGGCGGTGGCAAGTAACCTGCACAGTTTGTGGCCACTGTCCAACACTGACCTAAAAGTGACCAAATAAACACAGGCAGTAAACACAGTTAGCCACTTTGTTAAAACATGTTTTTCTCTCTCTTCACAGATTAACTGGAGCCTACCCAGCATCACGTCTGCCCATTCTGCCACTGTCTGCCTATCACCAACCATGGTTTAGCCCGCTGACGGTGCCTGGGTTGTCTTACCCACGTCTTGTCCAGCCACTGACACCCGATGTTCGGGCTAACATGGAGGATACCCCGAGTAAAGATATCGCTCATGGCCGGTTGGAAGACACCTGCTCCTCCAGCCTAGACTGTATGGACTGTTGTACACAAGTTGCTTCTGCACCGAGGAAAAGAAAAGTGGACACCGCCACAGGTAAGCTCAATCAGGCTGGAAATATAGACAGACTTATTCAACTAGTCAAAGGCAAAAGCAAAGCAGACATGTTTACAGCAAAAATGGCGCTTGTGTCCATTTTGAACAGTCAGCATGTGCACTCGACTGATGATCGGGTCACAATGACACTGACCGTCTTTGCTTCCCATAATATTTCATGGCACCGTCTTTTAGGTTGGGTCGACTTGGAAGTCCTAGGCCAATTAGAAAACAATAAGTCCCGACGCGGTTTCGAACTGACCGCATTCAAGGCTGCAGGCAACCGTCTGGACAAGTGCCAGCGCTGCTCTAGTCCGCTACAATAAGTCTCACTATTATGTTTGTGGTCATGGTTAAGGGTTAGTTGAAAACCCTCTTTAAAGTCTATCTTACAATCTGGATTTTATGATTGCTTTTTTTTTCCGGTATATTTGTGAGCCTTCATTTCGTTAAGTCATTCTCTTGATTCTAGCTTTATTATTATTTTTTTATTTACCTTTTAATTATTGAAAACATAACCACCCCCACCCCACCCCCAAAAAATCAAGTTGGGACGGTATCAATGATCTCACCCTTTATAATCATCAACATGTTTATTCTATATTTCTACGTTAGAAGATACAGAAGCGCTATAGTAAGTTCTCTTTCTCGCTGCTTCGCCTCCCAATGCTGTTTCCCAAAACTTTACTAAAATCGTCCAGTATCCACATTACAATACAGATCTAATCTCAGTTATGTACATCATCATCATTATCATCATCATCATGATAATTCCGTTACACTTTGTGTCGCTGGGTCGCCAGTTTCTGCTGACGGTCAGTTGCGATGGACTTCATGGTTGCATGCCTGAGGCCTGTCCAGTCAGTCAGGCTCTGTAACCAGGTCTTTCTTGGTCTGCCTCTTCTCCTCTTTCCCTCTACTGAGGCCTGCAGTATAATGTTCGAGAGGCCGTTAGATCTGATTGGGTGTCCATACCATTGCATTTTTTGCCTTTTCACTGTAGTTTACAGAGGCTCTTAGTTGCCAATGTGCTGTATAATTATATGGGGAACCTCTTCCTTTATAATGTTATATACCAATAGTGGAAATAGTTTTACTGAGGTTTCCATTGATCAGAGAAAACTCTAACCATTTTGTCACCGTGGCTCTTGATTCGTCATCATCATCCTCATCATCACTATCGTGGTCACTATCCTGCTGTGCCATTTATATATCAGTCTATTCCTCCATCCTGTTTTATCATGTACTGTCGGTGGTATCAATCTTTCATTCTCCCTCCCTTTCAGGGGACCATGAGGGCGTTTTTCTGTATAGCTTGTAGCATTAACAATTCATTTATTATCCTGCATTGGGGGAGGGGGATCAGTCCAACATGCAGTTGACTCTCTGTTGTCAGAGAGATAAATTAAACTCCCGCATCAATATAAGATATCATAACATTGACTACCCTGTTGTGTCATTATGTGTCACATGGGACTGACAGATCAATATAACATATCATTACATTGACTACCCTGTTGTGTCATTATATGTCACCTGTATTTGGCAGACTATTCCTCGTTCTATCTTGTGTAATCACTTAGATATCATGGATAGATTCCAGTCCAGCAAATCGGCATTCCTCATCAGCGTTGGTTTTAGGGCCTCTCTCTGACGTCGTTGTTTCCTTAGCCCGTCTATTTCCAATCCCAGAACATGTTTTGTTATCGATCTATTTAATATAAAGCAATTGTGTCCAGTGTTGCGCCATCTTGTCTGTCTCATGGCCGTTGATACTAGTGGTCAAGCAGACATTTCTCTGTCTCATGGCCGTTGATACTGGTGGTCACGCAGACATTTCTCTGTCTCATGGCCGTTGATACTGGTGGTCACGCAGACATTTCTCTGTCTCATGGCCGTTGATACTGGTGGTCACGCAGACATTTCTCTGTCTCATGGCCGTTGATACTAGTGGTCACGCAGACATTTCTCTGTCTCATGGCCGTTGATACTAGTGGTCACGCAGACATTTCTCTGTCTCATAGCCGTTGATACTGGTGGTCACGCAGACATTTCTCTGTCTCATGGCCGTTGATGCTAGTGGTCACGCAGACATTTCTCTGTCTCATGGCCGTTGATACTAGTGGTCACGCAGACATTTCTCTGTCTCATGGCCGTTGATACTAGTGGTCACGCAGACATTTCTCTGTCTCATAGCCGTTGATACTAGTGGTCACGCAAACATTTCTCTGTCTCATGGCCGTTGATGCTAGTGGTCACGCAGACATTTCTCTGTCTCATGGCCGTTGATACTAGTGGTCACGCAGACATTTCTCTGTCTCATAGCCGTTGATACTAGTGGTCACGCAGACATTTCTCTGTCTCATAGCCGTTGATACTAGTGGTCACGCAGACATTTCTCTGTCTCATGGCCGTTGATACTAGTGGTCACGCAGACATTTCTCTGTCTCATGGCCGTTGATACTAGTGGTCACGCAGACATTTCTCTGTCTCATGGCCGTTGATACTAGTGGTCACGCAGACATTTCTCTGTCTCATGGCCATTGATACTAGTGGTCTCGCAGACATTTCTCTGTCTCATGGCCGTTGATACTGGTGGTCACGCAGACATTTCTCTGTCTCATGGCCGTTGATACTAGGGGTCACGCAGACATTTCTCTGTATCATGGCCGTTGATACTAGTAGTCACGCAGACATTTCTCTGTCTCATGGCCGTTGATACTAGTGGTCACGCAGACATTTCTCTGTCTCATGGCCGTTGATACTAGTGGTCACGCAGACATTTCTCTGTCTCATGGCCGTTGATGCTAGTTGTCACGCAGACATTTCTCTGTCTCATGGCCGTTGATAGTAGTGGTCACGCAGACATTTCTCTGTCTCATAGCCGTTGACACTAGTGGTCACGCAGACATTTCTCTGTCTCATGGCCGTTGATACTGGTGGTCACGCAGACATTTCTCTGTCTCATGGCCGTTGATACTAGTGGTCACGCAGACATTTCTCTGTCTCATGGCCGTTGATACTAGTGGTCACGCAGACATTTCTCTGTCTCATTGTCGTTGATACTAGTGGTCACGCAGACATTTCTCTGTCTCATGGCCGTTGATACTAGTGGTCACGCAGACATTTCTCTGTCTCATGGCCGTTGATGCTAGTGGTCACGCAGACATTTCTCTGTCTCATGGCCGTTGATACTAGTGGTCACGCAGACATTTCTCTGTCTCATAGCCGTTGATACTAGTGGTCACGCAGACATTTCTCTGTCTATAGCCGTCGACACTAGTGGTCACTCAGACATTTCTCTGTCTCATAGCCGTTGATACTAGTGGTCACGCAGACATTTCTCTGTCTCATAGCCGTTGATACTGGTGGTCACGCAGACATTTCTCTTTTATTTCTTCACCTCTTTTTGATTCATCCCATTATATTTTCATTATTTTCTTCATTCATTTGCCTCTGGAATGCATGTTCATCCCTATATAGTTTCTTCAGGGTTCACTGGCATTGTTAGCATTGAAACAACCAAGATACTGGTTTACAATCTCTTTACAGTCCAATTGTTTTTAAAAAATGACATTGGCGCCTACGTGGGCCTAGCCAAAAATACATATCAGGTAAAGTCGGGGGAAGTAAATGCGACCTTCATCATTTTTACCACATCCCGCATCAAGTCTATGCGATTTGTCTTCCTGATTTCCTCAGTTCTTATTCTTCTCCTCCTAGGACTTATAGGATTTTTCGAAAGCAATTCATTGTAAATTTTTCATGATATCTCATTTCGTATATTTCAGTTTTCTGGAATATGTAATCAGTGGACTGATGTCTCTCTTTATACGTTTCAGAACACGATGATCACATGGAGAGCACGCGAACATCAACAGAGAACGTAAAGGAAACACGGAATTCTACAAATATACAAACGAATACCAGCTCTGCTGCATCTCATAAGAATACATCCCATGATATCCATAAATATGAGAGCGTAGATCTCAGGCAAAGTAAAGACATTGATCATTTAGACAGAACAAATACATTATCTGGAAAACAGCAGATTGCTACAGAAAAACCTCATGAATATAATTGTGAAAGGAAATACTATGACGTCTCGAGGAATATCAATATTGAAGACGATTTCGATGAAGATGACGACGGTGATGATGGTAATGAAACACACAATAGACAGCAAATACTCATAGATAAATCTGAGTTGAAAGAGACTGACACTCGGATAGCTTCACCTCAGAGCCCAGATCCTCGCCCATTTTATCGACGAATCAACCCAGTAGCAACATCACCACCACCTGCAACGCCGTTTTCAAACTCTGTGGGTTCGCTTGCATCTTTTGGTTCATTTTCAGCAATGTCATCCCTGCCGGTGAAACCGCGCCCTTCACACCCTGCCTGGAGCCCCTACTCACTCGGCCTGTCAGCCACTGGTCAGATCATGGAATCCAAGCTAGCATTTATGAACAACTACGGCTATCCCACCACGGGCAGGTTTCCACCCTTGGGTATGACCCCAGATCCAAGAATTTGTTTCACCAGTTCTTCCTTCCTGCCACTGTTTGGACATCCCATGCGATCCTTGTGCGTGTCGTCACCAGCCATGTCCTCCATTTTTCCGTTTCCAATGAAAGACATGGGCCCACCTGTTAGCTCGCTATCTCCATCCTGAAGAGGTATATGTCAGTGTTTACGCTTAGACAGGATACTCATGAAGATGTGTGAACAGACAAGACTTCAGGTATCAAGCAATGGCCTCTTGTTGTGAGGTGACGAGTCGTGGTCGTCTTTGCTCTTCTGAAAGAAATTCGCACTTTCTCTTGACAAAAAGCCGCAGGGACTTGAACTCAGAACCTATTGTCTGAACAGTGTAATCGCTACTATGTGGGACCCGTGTATACGGGCTTTGATGTTGTCAAATATACGCTGTTTTTCTTCTGTTTAAACTGTTGGTACACACATGAAACAGCATTAAAATTTACTTCACAGACAATGAGCTTGTCCGTGTTTATTTTGATTTCTTCACAAAATGTTATGGCCTCTCTGAATGTTCGTGATCGATCACATCTTCTGTGTTACTGATCACGACTCGTCTATGAATCATCTTGCTGTATTTCACTTATTTTCTGTAAATATTTTTGATCTGGTAAGTATTTTTCTATAAATTTATCACATCTTCTTCCTCTTCAGCATTCCGAGCTCCTGATGTTCATTGCTGCAGATACCCGAATCCACTCATCTCTCTGGTTGGCCTTCTCTTTCCAGTTGGTGACACCAAGTGTTTTCAGGTCTGTCTGGACATTATCTCTCCATCGTCTTCTTGGTCTACATAGTGGTCTACGACCAATCATCTCCCTGGTGTATACCGTTTCTACCTCTCTGTCATCCGACATTGTCTCAATATGTCCCAGCGATTTCAGTCTATTAGATCTTATAGTGACATCGATCAGTGGTGATTTAAACAGATTATGAATTTCGTTGTTGCTTTTCACTCTCCATTCACCGCTGTTTGCATCTTTAATGGGTTCAAAGATTCGTTGTTATACTTTTTTTTCGAAAATTTATACAGAGCCATGTAAAACGACTGGTCTGATCAAAGTTTTACATATTTTGATCTTGATGTTACGAGATAGAAACTTTGACTTTAACAGATGTTGAAGGGCATAATACAATTTATTTCCAGATTGTATTTTTCTCCCAGTATTTCCTTTACATGTTAGTATCTCTTTCAATGGATAAGTATTTAGTGGAATTTCACAATTTAACAACTCAGCAAAGTATTATTTAGCCTGTTTCTATTACGATCCTTTAAACTATCTATGCTTTGTTGATGCCCTCGTTTTACAGCCTTCCGTTCTTTAAAAAAAACTTTCTGGTTTCGTTGTTCTGATGGTTAGCTTCCATATCCATGACAAGAATGTTCATACACTGTTGCTATCTTTACAAATCTGTAACTTGGTAACCGTTCGATGTCAGTTGTTGAAATCTGGCAGGCAGTGTGTTAAAAATCATTGCCCTGTAAACCAGACATGGACTCAACACAAACAATCAGTATGTTTACAGTAACTTAAGTAAATTGAGTAAGGGGAAATGTTTAAAAAAAAAAGTCAGATTGCACGAGTTTCATAGACGTTTTATACTAGGACATTTATCTCCAGCATAAATCTCCCCTGAATTGCGTGTTTTTTTTTAATGTGTAATAGGCTATCAAAAAAGTAACCAAGAATTACTGCAATATGAGTTGATATCCAAACAATCTCAACACGTGTATCAATTAATGTAAATTCTATTTTGTTTTCGTGTTGATCAGTAAAGGAGTTTCCAAATTTTTGTTAAAGTGTGACGTCATAAGTTTTCAAACGTACTCATTTTACGTTTTCCTCCCAGAAAGAGAGTGACTTCGTTTGCCATTTGTGCATCGTCGTCTTGTGTCTTCATTGGCTATGTCTATCGTACAGCCTGACATCCACAGCTATGGAATACGGACATAATTCATCTCAAACCATTGAAATGGCATCATATGCTACATACATTTTGTTGCGCGCTGATTTGGGTAAAGTGCGATATTGTGTGAAGGGACAGTGGTATGCCAGTACTTTCTGTGAGTTCACGGGGGGGGGGGGGGGGGGGATAGTGTCAACATGGTCCGAGTATTGAGAGGAGACCAGTGAAAATGTCTATTCATGAACAAGGCGTGCACGCACGAGAGGAAGTGGACGCGTGGGTTACCGTGTGGGTTGGGGGGGGGGGGGCTGAAAGCATGGCTAACGAGATAAACAGAGAAAGTGTGAATTAAGTGACAGGGTGATTCTCAGGTAACATCAGCCACCCGCATAAGTGTGATCCTCGAGAACGCCCATATGAGCGTGAGTCTCGAGAACACCCACAGGATCATGATTGACGAGAACGGCCATACGAGCGTGCCTACACGGATTTGAGGGGGATAAATTGGAGGGCTGAGTAGCCACTCGGAGGAAATCGAGAAGCAGTCGAGAGAGAAGCGAGAAGAGAGAGAGAGAGAGAGAGAGAGAGAGAGAGAGAGAGAGAGAGAGAGAGTCAGAGACCAAGTCAGGGTCCGTGATATCTCTCGCGAGTCTAACAGACAAGAATACCGTACGACTATCAGGCATTTAGGTCTGAGTGAGTGTCGAGGTTGCGGTACTGAACGACGATATAGTCCCGCTGGCAAAGTAAGTCCAGGGGGCGGAAGGCTCCAGTAGTACCTGTTCTGGGTGGCGACGTAGTGAAACGTAGGAGGACCACTACTGAAACAGAACAGGGGAACTGGTGCCGACGAGAGCTGTGTGCTTGAGGGGACATGGTAGAAGTTCTGTCGGTCATCGAAGCCCTGCGACAAGCTGGCGACAGCTGTGTGTTTTCGGAGTACGACCAGGAAAGTCCGTCTCCAGTCAGCCGTGTTATATGCTGAAATAATATCAAGGTCCAGGAAATGGGAGAATTCGTCCTGTTCTGCTGTACGGCGCGTCTAGAGTGTGGGACGCTGTAGTCCTTGGAGCTGTAGTAGTCAAGGAGAGGCCGCTACAAATTGAAAAGAGAGAGAGAGAGAGAGAGAGAGAGAGAGAGAGAGAGAGAGAGAGAGAGAGGACAAATGGACGATGCGCGAATGTCAACTGTGATCAATAACTACGTCTCTGCATTTGTGTCATGTATCCTGTTAAATAAAATGTATGACGGTGTTATCGTCGTCGAGTTCTGTTTCTAAGAGAGGAAGCGGAAGGGTACCTGCTAGACACCTGGTAGTGTGCTGACTAGTGGTAACTCATTTAGCACACAGTATAAACCAAGCATAACTAAGACCTAAAATACTTTCTGTTGCCTCGCTGACACACTACTGACAGGCTGCAACTAATGGGAACTAACAGTTCGACGTCAATAAAGTACCATACTTAATTAGGCCGTTCGCGCCGATATTGTAGAATGCTAGACCCATGGGTACAGATAATCAAATCATCTGGGTGGGAATGGTCACGAATCATTTGTTGAATTTCTGATTCTGTCGCATCTGCTGGCCAGTCCCTGCACTCACCACCCAGTTTGATTAGAACCATGACTGACTGACTTTCAACTCCACCAGGACGTCACACAAGCGATAAACACCAGATGACACAAAGTGCCACCATGCGGATGAGGATTGCCGTGGAGAGGTCCCAGAAACCGCGTTCAGACATTTGGCCATATTCATGGCCTGCCTATATTGCGGCCCCCGGCAAAAGCCAGGATGGAGCTTCAAATACAAAACTACAGATTAGAACCTTTCAGAAGTGTGTTTGTTGCTCAACCATTCCGATCCACTCATCTCCTGGCGTAGTAATTTCAAGAATGCACACATGTCTAATTGGATCTTCCAAGACTCTCCTCTTTTTTCATCGGTGTCCCTCCGCTATTTCCCTCCAATATATCCCTCCGCTATATCCCTCCGCTATATCCCTCCAATATATCCCTCCGCTATATCCCTCCGCTATATCCCTAGCTTCATACAAGAGCTGTTTCTTGTCTGTCTGTTCTACTCTCAGCTGGAATGGAAACAACGGTAGCTCTAGATTTAAAACAGAAGAATACTAAATCTCCACTGGACAGATGTCAGATCAGAACGCAAATAACGCAAGAGACTAAGCGAGTCAATGTATCCAATTTTTTTTTAAAGCGCAGCTGAAAGTACATCGGCCATGCACTGAGAATGGATGAAAGATGACCTCACCATCATGCCCTCAAATGGACACCGGAAGGGGGAAAAAAACTGGAAAGACCAAGAGAGACTCTAGGTAGAACCATCATCAGGGAAAGCACAACGATGAGCCTAAAGCAGGTGGCAAGACCTAAAGCAGGTGGCAAGACCTAAAGCAAGTGGCAAGACCTAAAGCAAGTTGCAAGACCTAAAGCAGGTGGCAAGAACTAAAGCAAGTGACAAGACCTAAAGCAGGTGGCAAGACCTAAAGCAAGTTGCAAGACCTAAAGCAGGTGGCAAGACCTAAAGCAGGTGGCAAGACCTAAAGCAAGTTGCAAGACCTAAAGCAGGTGGCAAGAACTAAAGCAAGTGACAAGACCTAAAGCAGGTGGCAAGACCTAAAGCAAGTTGCAAGACCTAAAGCAAGTGGCAAGACCTAAAGCAGGTGGCAAGACCTAAAGCAAGTTGCAAGACCTAAAGCAAGTGGCAAGACCTAAAGCAGGTGGCAAGACCTGAAGCAAGTGGCAAGACCTAAAGCAAGTTGCAAGACCTAAAGCAAGTGGCAAGACCTAAAGCAAGTGGCAAGACCTAAAGCAAGTAGCAAGACCTAAAGCAGGTGGCAAGACCTAAAGCAGGTGGCAAGACCTAAAGCAAGTTGCAATACCTAAAGCTAGTGGCAAGACCTAAAGCAGGTGGCAAGACCTAAAGCAGGTGGCAAGACCTAAAGCAGGTGGCAAGAACTAAAGCAGGTGGCAAGACCTAAAGCAAGTTGCAAGACCTAAAGCAGGTGGCAAGAACTAAAGCAGGTGGCAAGACCTAAAGCAGGTGGCAAGACCTAAAGCAGGTGGCAAGACCTAAAGCAGGTGGCAAGACCTAAAGCAGGTGGCAAGACCTAAAGCAGGTGGCAAGACCTAAAGCAGGTGGCAAGAACCTCCAGACACAGAGAGCTGTGATCTCTGTCAAATGGGCCGCTCTAGGCCCAAGAAGAAGAGCTAACTAACTAGCTACTCTGAGGTACGACCTGGCTTGTCGTGAGTGTTATGTGTTGAATATACCGACTGTTCTTACTTCCAATGACATCTCTTTATGCCACTTTAGGCTCCCTGGACACACCTCCCCCACCCCCTCCCCCCCCCCCCCCCCATGCCACTTAACAAGTTCCGCGCGACGAAATTATGTGAATTGCTGCAACTGTTTCGAAAGGGAAATAATCACGTTTTATTTATATTTTTATCCTTCAGGGAAACAAACATAATTAGCGATTTGGGGTACTAGGTCAGTTGAAAAAAAAAATGTCAATTTTCCCCGCCTTTAGGTATATAGGGGGTACTAGGTATGTGGCACAGTCGTGCCTATACATCCCCCAAGAAATAGATGTGCCTAAGTCGGCCAAGTGGAATGAATATAGTTCGTATCTCTCTTCAATCGTACTCAAGAACAAGGCCAGTGATGTAATCAATTACATAAGAGCTGGTTTATTCATAATATTCTCGTCACACACATTTCATAAATTCAATAATCTATAGTATATGAACACTTCTTATTACTGGCTATTCGTATGCCTCTACGAGTTCCTTAACCACTGTTCTGGCTAAACTCCAAGTTTAACGTATACCTTCTAAACGAAGTAAAGCACTAGTTTTCTCCTAACCGGTTTCTCTAGCGATCCAGCCCTAACTGTCCTCTCAAGCGGTTCCGGGGCTAACTCACTGTTCTAGCTAAACTCCAAGTTTAACAAATACCTTCTAACGAAGTACAGCACTAGTTTTCTCCTAACCGGTTTCTCTAGCGGTCTAGCCCTAACTGTCTTCTCATGGCGGTTCCGGGGCTAACCGTCCTCTCCAGCGGTTCCGGGACTAACTAACTTCTCAAGGCGGTTCCGGGGCTAACTCCCCTCTCAAGCGGTCCCGGGGCTAACTAACTTCTCAAGGCGGTTCCGGGGCTAACTCCCCTCTCAAGCGGTCCCGGGGCTAACTAACTTCTCAAGCCCCTGGCTCTGACTTTATTCCACCGCTTTCCCGCTCCTCCTGGCGTACCTTCTCCATCACTTCTCTGTCACCTGTCTTTGGTGGTCACGTTTGGATGAACGTATCTCATCAGCTGGTCACAGTTCACGGGCACTCGTCGAATGTTTCATCCCTCACTGTCAGATGTCATGGCGGTGTGTTCTGCATAGCTGGCTAGGCCATGGCTTTCTAATCACCTATTTCTGTCATTTCACACAGTGATGGATTAGTACGCCGTGTGGTGGTCTGAAATGTATGCTTGTTCATTTAACCCCTTTCTGCCTATATTTCATTACATTCGCCCTTCACACTTTTTAACAAAATTGTTTCCTATCTTCAATTTTATAAAAACTACTCTAATTATACCCGCTACCTAACTAAACCTTATGTGAACATCTAGCCACGTAATGAAAGCATACAACATAACATGTAACATCATAAAATTCATGCAGAATAATGAAAACGTGACATGCATACAATAACTAATAGTCAATAATTCTAAAGACATAAAAAAAACGACACAACTCCCTCGTTGTATTAGCATAACAACCTCTTATTCACTGGTATCCCTAATGAATGTGCGGAGTTGTCTGAAGTATAAAGGAATAGTATCTGTATTCCTCCTTTATAAACTCAAACCTGAAAACATTGTATACAAGAAATGACATGCCATGTATCCCCAGTTATCAATAAAATAAAACTCGAAAATGTCATCTCCCCAAGAAAGGATGAAAATAGAATCTCTGAGAAAGTCAACATAGACTGAACAATAAGGTATAACCTTTACAGAGTATAAATAATTCTTATACCGTTAGGTATATTGGAGAGAAATTTCTCGGAAACAATAGTAGCATTTCCTCAAGTCGAATGTACAATGCCACCACTTGTATTTACAGGCATTTATCTACTGTGATAGTCCACAGCGTTTATTGTTGCTTCCCTAAGAGGTTGCTTCCCCAGTTTAATGCATATCGCATCTTCTGTAAAAAAAAAATAGTCGGCGTGTATTCA